>CM051374.1:11063924-11588924 GCA_028015245.1 Cardamine occulta
ACTCAGCCATGAAGACACGTAGGGGTTTCTGTGAGGAGTTGTGACTCGAGTGACATGGAGCCATAGAGTTGAAGACTACAAAGGAAGCTCAAGTTACTCGAGGAGGCTACTCGGATGAAGACTCGAGGAGGCTACTCGACCAGACCACTCGACTGCTGGGTCGAGTGGTGAGCATCGCGTCGACAAGATTCCGCAAATTATAGCGAATTCTCATTATCCATAATTCTTATGTATAAATACCGAGGAATGACAACTTGGGACGGGATGGGAAATTTTTTAATTATGTGCCGCTTTAGCATAAGTAGTTTATCTCTCTGAGTTTTCTCTCTCTAGTTTATCTTTAGATTTTAATTCGGATTTTTGCACTCTTGGGAATTTCAATAGATCAAATTTATCGTTACTGTTATTTTTCTAGAATCTCTGTTCTTCGGATCATCTATGATGAGTCAAAGCTTTTCTGGGTTTTTGATTTTGATGATGATTGCGATATGTGAGTAGTGAATTTAGGGATTTCGGGGATGGATTAGGGTGATTTCACTCGATCTCTATGGGTTTTTGTTGATTGTTCGTAGATTCGGCTTTATATCCCTCTTGGGTTAGTGATTTTAATGCTTGCTCTTTTCTGACCAATTCGAGCATGATCGTAGGTGACTTCATGAGCATCAAAAGTGCCTTGAACCATCAAATCCACTTTTTCCAGGGATTAAGACACAATAGCGTGAGAGTCAGTGCATCAGATGTTGATTTACGTCACGACCCAACTACTCACTTGTTATGAGTCTTTCTTGGCTTTGACGGATCGATCCTTAGTGTAAGATCTGTAATCACTGGACCTTTAGGTTCGAGTGGGTTAGATCTTCAGATCCATCACCACGACAGTGGGTTGGGTTGGAAGTGAGATCCGTCGTCAAGGGATTCACCCTGAGTTTAGATTTTCAACACCCATAGTAGATTTAAGTGTAGATTACCCTATGATTCCACTCCGTGGGATCTCTATCATTTTTAATAGTTTTAATTTTAGTTCTCTAGTTTATTTCTATTGTTTAACTTAGTATCCACTGTTTTTGTTCCTGTTACTTGATCAATACACTCGAGTGGTCCACTCGAGTGACTCACTCGATTGATACCAAACTTTATGACTTTTCATGTTAATTCCATGACTTGTTAAAGAGTGACAAACTTTAGCATTTCTAGGATCTAGTTAAGTCTATTCATCTATTGCATCATTTAGGACTGTTAGTATTCACAAACAACTTCTATAAACTTGGCTAGAATTAAATGTTAATGATCTCATCCTTTTTGCTAATTTCATTCACCCGATGGATTGACACTTTACTATACTATCAATTGATTAAAAACTCAGGCTTTTAGTGTTGTGTTTAGGGTGTTAGTTTCATCACTTCTCATCCTTTTCACTACATAAAAACCAAGTTTCAATTTGGCGTCGTTGCCATTTGGGTGATTTAGAATTACAATTAGGATTTCATTGCATTTGAGATCTAGTTATTTTACATTCTATCCTGTTACTAATTCTGATACATTTCTTTCTATTTAGGTACCCCTATAAGTCGAGTTATCTACCTGGGTCACCTAGTCGATTGTATCACAACTTTCTATGGCTACATCAATAGTCTCACACGAGACACCATTTCACACTCCAAAAAGACGTGGAATAGCTGCTCCAGAAGCAGATGCTGATTTCAAAATTTCCAGGGGCATCATTTCCATGGTTTCAAACAACAGGTTTCACGGGTGGGCATCTGACGACCCTCTTGAACATCTAGATGTCTTTGAACGAATCTGCAGCCTCACAAGGATCCGCGGGATAACTGAAGATGGATACAAGCTAAGACTGTTCCCATTCTCCTTAGCGGATAAAGCCACTACCTGGGAAAAATATCTCCCACCAGGATCCATCACAACCTGGGAATCCTGTAAGACTTCGTTCCTCACAAAATTCTTCTCAATCCAACGAACTGCGATGTTTCGGCAAGAGATATCCACATTTCACCAGAAGTTGGATGAAACTTTATATGACGCTTGGGACCGATTCAACAGTTATCTCATGAAGTATCCACACCACGGTTTCTCCAAAGTATCGTTACTCTGCATAATATACTGTGGCGTCTCACCCATGGTCAAGATGTGCCTTGACACTGGTAGCAATGGGAATTTTTTAAGCGCTGAAGCACAAGCCGGTTGGATATTGGTAGAAAACTTAGCAAGATCAGACAGTATTTCCAACGAGGAGTATGGACGAGGTATTCAGAATGTTCATGCATTCGAGGCTGATGGCAAATCAGATATTCAGATTCTTCACGAGAAGGTTGACATGATGCTACTCAAATCTCAGCCACCTCCACCACCAGTTGCACCAGATGGCGACATCAAGCTGTTATTACAACAACACATACATAGTTAAGACCAAGCTACTATTGCGTCCATGAAGCAAACTCTTGATCTTCAACAGCATAATCTTGATATTAAGCAATAACTCAACAACCTCTACACCGAACAATAATTATTGCAACACTGGTCTATTCTACTCATACCAGTCCGACCGTAACTACAAACCTACCAGATCAGACGATTAGTACGATCACACTGCGAAATAGAAAACAACTACCACCATGAACCCCTGTTTCTATCCCAGGAGGAGGAGGGTGGTTATCACGAGACGACACAAGCACCAGTAGAACCACCACTTGAGTCAACTATTCGAGTGGCAGGTCGAGCGGCCTCAACTCCTGAAGATATTCTTATGAAGTCCAAGAAAAAAGGCAATCCTGATGACTTGCGCGCTTATGTACCTCCATTACCCTTTTCAGGGAGAAACAAGAAAAATCAGGTAGATAAATACAAAAAACCTCTTTGAGAAACATTTAAAAGATGTTGAACTTCAGATACCTCTTCTGGACGCTCTAATGCTTATACCTCCAGCTCAGAAATATTTGAAAGAATTAGTCAAGGAGAAAACCAAAGAAATTCAAGGTATGGTACTTCTCACTCATCAATGCAGTGCCATCATACAGAAGCAGATAATATGCAAGGAAAAGCTTCAGGCTTCAGGCTCCAGGCTCCTTCACGCTACCATGCTCAATCGATGCTCTCACTTTCAAAAACTGTTTATGTGACCTAGGAGCATCAGTAAGCCTCATGCCGCTATCTGTTGCAAAAAGACTAGGGTATACCAGATTTTCTCCCAGCAATATCTCCCTGGTATTAGCAGATCGATCTGTCCGCCATCCACATGGGTTGCTCGAAGATCTTTCCGTTAGAATAGGGCACATCAAAGTTCCTACTGACTTCGTGGTTCTCGAAATGAATGAGGAACCCCAAGACCCACTGATTCTGGGAAGACCATTCTTGGCAACTACTGGAGCATTGATTGATGTGAAGAATGGCACCATTGATCTAAAGTTGGGAAAAGAAGTTATACAATTCAACATCAAGAACGCAATGAAGTAACCTCACATTCAAGTATTTGGAATAGGAGAGATAGAGGACTTAGCAGCCGAATTTTTTGAAGAGATAGTTGAAAATGATCACTTGAAGACAGCCTTGACTACGTATAGCGAAGGAAGACATGTACATCCTGAGGCATCTTTTTATGAAGGAATTCTAAATACACCTCAACGAGCAGGAGCAGAAGATACAATCGAAACACTGGGAACCCTGAGGAAATCGTAGCACTCGAGGAAGTCACTCGATCGGTGCACTCGAGTAGGCTAATCGAGTCGGCTCAGATAAAACAGCACTCGATTGACTTATTCGATTACCCACCCGAGTCACACAACATCAAACCATCCAAGTGGTCTGAACTTAAAGCACCGACTGTCGAACTCAAGAAACTTCCAGAAGGGCTAAGGTACGCTTTCTTAGGTAAAAATGACACTTATCTCGTAATAGTGAATGATAAGTTGAAACCTGAAGAATTAAGCTTTTTGCTGAACGAGTTGAGAAAATTTAGAAAAGCTATAGGTTACTCTCTTGATGATATAAAAAGAATTTCACCTTCTTTATGCACTCATAGAATCCATCTTGACAATGAAACGCACACTAGTGTAGAGCACCATAGACATCTGAACCCCAACCTTAAGGAAGTAGTAAAAAAGGAAATCATTAAACTCTTGGATGCTGGAATAATCTATCCAATCTCCGATAGTACTTGGGTATCCCCCGTGCATTGTGTGCTTAAGAAAGGAGGAATCACTATAGTTAAAACTGATAAAGATGAATTGATTCCAACTAGAACAATAATAGGTCATCGCATGTGCATCGATTATAGAAAGTTAAATGCTGCATCTAGGAAGGATCATTTTCCATTGCCATTCATAGACCAAATGCTTGAAAGACTTGCCAACCACCCATACTATTGTTTCCTTGATGGATACAGTGGTCTCTTTCAAATTCCCATACACCCCAATGACAAAGAAAATACCACGTTTACTTGTCCTTATGGGACTTTCGCTTACAGACGAATGCCTTTCGGTCTATGCAATGCACCTGCAACGTTTTAGAGGTGTATGACCTCTATCTTTTCAGATTTGATAGAGGAGATGGTGGAAGTCTTCATGGATGATTTTTCCGTGTATGGCTCCTTCTTCTCCTCCTGTTTGTTGAATTTGTGCAGGGTGCTTACTATATGTGAGGAGACAAATCTGGTCCTGAATTGGGAGAAATGCCACTTCATGGTGACGGAAGGGCATTGAGGTGGATAGAGCAAAAGTCGAAGTAATGATGCAACTGCAACCTCCAAGGACAGTTAAAGACGTCAGGAGTTTCGTAGGCCATGCTGGGTTCTACTGAAGTTTCATCAAGGACTTTTCTAAGCTAGCAAGACCCCTCACACAACTACTGTGCAAGGAGACTGAATTCAATTTCGATGCTGACTGTTTGAAGGCTTTCCACATGATTAAAGAAGCTTTAGTCTCAGCCCCAATCGTCCAAGCCTTAAACTGGAGTTATCCATTTGAGATAATGTGTGACGCTTCAGACTATGCAGTAGGAGCAGTTTTGGGTCAGCGAATCGACAAGAAGTTACATGTTATCTATTACGCAAGCAGAACCTTAGATGAAGCTCAGGGGAAATATGCAAGAACAGAGAAAGAGATGCTCGCTGTCGTGTTCGCCATAGAGAAGTTTAGAAGTTATTTGGTGGATCAAAAGGTGACACTATACACGGATCATGCTGCACTACGTAACATCTATGCCAAGAAGGACACTAAACCAAGACTTCTTAGATGGATCCTCCTTATGCAAGAATATGACTTGGAGATAGTTGACAAAAAGGGTATCAAGAATGGAGTAGCAGACCATCTCTCCAGAATGCGAATTGATAGCCCGACACCAGTGAATGACTCCATGCCTGAAGAACAGCTTATGTCTGTAGGAAGTTTAACTCAATACGCGACTCGACATGGCCACTCGAGTAATTCACTCGAGTGCATCACTCGAGCTACTCACTCGAGTAAGGCAGTCGAGTCAAGTCACTATAAATCACCCTGGTACGCAAACTTAGCAAATTATAACGCAACTGGCCATAAACCTATGCACCTTGATGCCATTGCTAGGAAAAAGCTATATAGAGATGCAAATCACTATTTCTGGGACGAACCTTACCTTTACAAAAGGGGGGTAGATAGTGTGTTCAGAAGATGCATTGCTGAAGAAGAAGTGAGAGGAGGAGTCCTTGAGCATTGTCATGGTTCCACGTACGGAGGGCACTTTGCCACTTTGAAGATAACTCAGAAAATCCTTCAAGCAGGTCTATGGTGGCCAACGATGTTTAAAGATATGAAGAATTTCATTGCTCAATATGATGCATGCCAGAGGATGGTTAATATAAGCAAGAGAAATGAGATGTCTCAGAATCCAATCTTGGAGGTGGAAGTATTTGATTGTTGGGGAATTGATTTCGTGGGTCCTTTTAACCCCCCATCTCATGGAAACAGCTACATCTTGGTAGCAGTTTACTATGTCTCCAAATGGGTTGAAGCAATAGCATCACCAACCAACGACGCTAAGGTTGTATTGAAGATGTTCAAATCAATCATATTCCCCAGGTTTGGAGTTCCCAAAGTTATGATAAGTGATGGAGGATCCCATTTCATCAATAAGCAATTTGAGAATCTTCTGAAAAAGCATGGGGTGAGACATAAGGTTGCGACACCTTATCACCCTCAGACAAGTGGTCAAGTCGAAGTGTACAATAAGCAGATCAAAGCAATTCTAGCCAAAGTGGTGGGAACTTTGAAAAGAAACTGGGCACGTAAACTTGATGATGCTCTGTGGGCTTACATGACAGCATACAAGACCCCTATAGGACGAACTCCTTTTCAGCTACTATATGGAAAATCTTACCATCTGCCTGTGGAGTTAGAGTACAAAGCACTTTGGACTACAAAAATGCTAAATCTCGACCTCTTATTAGCTCAAGAAAAGAGGAAGGTAACTTTGCACGAGTTAGAGAAAATAAGGCTTGATGCATACGAAAGCTCAAAGGTCTATAAGGAAAGAACAAAAGTTTTCCATGACAAAATGATCCAGCAAAAAGAGTTCACTGCAGGAAATCAGGTGTTACTATTCAATTCCAGACTCAAACTTTTTCCTGGCAAGTTGAAGTCAAGGTGGTCAGGCTCATTCCGCATAAAAGAAGTTTTACCATATGGAGCAATCACCTTGTTGGACCCTGAAGGCAGAGAATTCACTGTGAATGGACAGAGAGTCAAACAATATATAGCAGATCAAGGCATACCGCACAACACCCCACTCGATGTGGGTGATGTTAGGCAAGCATAACAAATGAAAGTCAAGCTAAGAGACTTAAAACAAGCTCGCTTGGGAGGAAGTCCCATGCTTATCCCTGTAAATATTTTTCATTTTAAGTTTTCTTAGTTTCTGGTATTTTAATGTTTTCTATTTACTATTTTGATGTCTCAGGAAGCTTGGTGAGGTCGAGACATGGAAATCCCACAGCAGCCGAGTACATCACTCGAACACAGGACTCGAGTAAACCACTCGACTCCATGGTCGAGTGGCCCAGGTTCTATCTAAAAATCTATTAAATCTAAACTTTTAATCTTAGCTGCTCATCTAACCTTATCCATTCCTCCCTACTACACCTACTCGACTACAGTGCTCGAAGTTGATTAAAGTCACATTTTTTCCTTTTTCATTTCCAACCTCGTTTACTTCTCACGAAATTTTTTAAAACTTTCTCTGAAATATATCTTTGAATTCATTCCGAAAGATTCTTGAGTCATCATGTCTAGAAGAAGAAAATTCGTCCAGTAAGTATTTTATTTTCCCAGAATTTCATGAAAATTTGATTAGGGTTCATCCGAAAACTTTTCTGAAAAGGTTCATAAGATTATTGTCTTTAAATCAATAAACTGGATTCTTAAACTTTCTTCATGCGTTTTCCCCGTTAAACTTCTTATGATTTGTGCAAAAGCTTTCATAAAAATCTTGACAATCTCTTATTATGAACGATATACTGTTACACCATGGGAGTCATTGCTGATAACCCCCTCTTTATTCATTTTGAGTCATGAAGTTTCATTGCATACTGTGACGATTCATCCGTTTCCCTGCAGCACTCGAGCAGGCTACTCAAATGATCCACTCGAGTGGCTCACTCGAGTTGCTACCCGAAACACTTATCCCTTTGCTAAATCTTTCAAAATCTTGTATCTATTTTCAGGAAAACAGGGCATATTAATCAAGCAACAAATTCCAATAAGGAATTCAGGCCCAAGAAGAGAAGAAAGGACACCAAGTTGTACCAAGTTGTACCTAACGGCTATATTTCTATGTTCTATAAATATGTAACTCATTGTAACACTTTATAATAACTGAGATAATAAAATCTCTTTACACTTATTCTTATTCATCTCTATTCTTAATCTAAGCATCAGCTCTTACTCATTAAACTCTGAATTCTAACATGGTATCAGAGCATTGATCCATAATCAAGATCTATCCTTTGATTTCATCATTCTCTTTCTCAAGTTTTGTTTTTCTCACCATTGTTACAGCCAAGAAATTTCAGAAACTGGTTCTTGAAGATTCACGCCTCCTCTTTATCTCTTTTGCATCTACATCATCTCCTCCTTCATAGTCAAAGCTTCTGCAGCATTCACAAGCTTTACAGAGCTCCAAATCGAAGGATTTTTTTTTTAAATTCAAATTTCTACCCGTTTTTGTACTGTTCACTGTCTTCTCCAAAACATTTCTTTGGTTTTCCTGGAAATACATCCTTCTAACTTCCTCCAAAAGCTCTGAGATTGATATATATATTCATCCTAGACGAGCTGTGTGAAGTTAGAGTGGTTTATTTCTGGAGATCTTTCAAAGAACATTTTACCAACTCTGAGATTGAAATTAATTCATCCTAGATGAGTTGGTGAAGTTGAGGCTCTGTAGTATCAAACGGTTAGTCATATTGGTTTAATCATGGAGGAGACAAAACCAACCACAATAAGAGTCACCCTAAGAGGAGAAAATTATCTCCTATGGTCACGATCCACAAAATCCAACTTGTACGGACGTGGCTTATGGAATCAAATTGAACCAGCCAAAGGAAAAGAGCTTCAAGAAGGGGATGAAGAAGCTCGGGAAAAATGGCTACAAAAAGATCAAATGGTGCTCAGCATAATCCACAGCTCCTTGAGTGATTCAATATTTGAATCTTACTCATATTGTGAGACAGCTCAAGAACTCTGGAAAACTCTTAAGAAGGTGTATGGAGACATCACCAATCTCTCTAGAGTATTTGAAGTAAAGAAAGCTCTCAGCAGCCTCACTCAAGAAGATCAAGATTTTACCAAACACTTTGGTAAATATAGATCACTACTTGCTGAACTAGATATGCTGAGACCAAGCACAATAGACCTCAAAATTATAGAGGAAAAAAGAGAGCAAGATCGAGTGTTTGGACTTCTCCAATCTCTCCATCCAAAATTCAATGATCTTATAAAGCACATTTTAAGGGAGGAGAAGCTACCAAGCCTTGAGAACGTCTGCTCTCAAATCCAAAAGGAGCAAAGCTCCTTAGATCTCTTCAGCAAAGGAGAGTTGCCAACGGCAAACAAAGGGTTTTACAAACCCCCATTCAGTTCCAACAAGAAAGGAACAACAAAGCAATGTGAACATTGCAAGAACATTGGGAAATTCAACCAAGGGAGAGGACACACCAAGGAGGAGTGCTTTATCCTTCATCCTCATCTCAGAGCCAGCTTCAGAGCAAGGCAACAAGCGAATGAAGCAAATGCTTTAAATTCTGCTCCAGCTGCTCAACCAACTACATCACTCGGTCTAAACCAAAATGCTCCAAATGGCTATTCTAATCAAGCCTCCACTTCAGAGAACAACGGCATGATCACCATGAGCAGAGCAGACTTAGAGGCAATAATCAAGACCATGCAAATTTGCAAGGAGTCCGGTATCACCTTTCTAGCCTCTAACTCTTCAAAAACTCTTTTAGTAGATTCAGGAGCTTCTCACCATATGATTAAAGATCCCAATCTACTAAATAATATTCAAAACACCTCTGGTCATGTTGAAATTGCTAATGGAGTTAGAGTGCCAATTAAAGGCATAGGAAATTTAAACCTCTTTGGAAATGAATCTAGTGCCTTCTATATGCCTACATTTAGCAATAATTTGGTCTCGGTAAAAGAGCTACCACCGATCTCAATGTTTATGCTATATTTGGACCTAACAGCTTTCATTTTCAGGATATTAAAACCGGTGAAGTGTTAGGCAAGGAAAACACTAAGGGAGAGTTGTATACTCTAGAAGATCTCAAGAACCATTCTAGATGCTCCAACTCTGCTAGTTTGCCGTTTATTAATTCCTGTCATGTAGCTAGTAGTTCAAATGATTTTTGGCATGCTAGATTAGGCCATCCTCATTCTAGAGCTTTAAAATTAATTATGCCCAATGTAGTCTTTGATAACTCTAAGTGTGAGTCTTGTATTTTGGGAAAACATTGTAGAAGTGTTTTCCAAAACTCCTTATCAATATATGAGAATTGTTTTGATTTAGTTCACTCTGATGTTTGGACCTCACCTTGCCTATCTAGAGATAACCTAAAATACTTTGTGACATTCATAGATGAAAAATCAAAATATACATGGGTCACATTGTTACCTTCTAAAGATAGAGTATTTGAGGCATTTTGCAACTTTCAAACATATGTGACTAATCATTTCAATGCTAAAATAAAGGTACTAAGATCGGATAATGGAGGAGAATACACAAGCCACATTTTCAAAGCTCATTTGGCAAATCATGGCATTCTCCATCAAACAAGCTGTCCTTACACTCCACAACAAAATGGAGTCGCCGAAAGGAAGAATAGGCATTTGATGGAAGTAGCAAGATCAATGATGTTCCACAAAAACATGCCAAGGATATTTTGGGGAGATGCTGTCATGACCGCATGCTACCTCATAAATAGAATTCCAACAAAAGTCTTAGATGACTTATCACCATTTGAGGTATTAAACAAAACCAAACCTAATATTAATCACTTACGTGTGTTTGGTAGTGTTTGTTTTGTCTTAGTGCCAAGTGATCAAAGGAATAAGCTAGATGCTAAAAGCACTAGAAGCGTGTTCATTGGATACTCCACTACTCAAAAAGGACAGATGCTATGATCCAAGCACCAAACGCATCATGACGTCTAGAGATGTAAAATTCCTAGAAGATCAAAGTTATTTTGAGAAGTCGGGCTGGGAAAGTGTGAAAGACTTGGCTGACTCTACAGCAGATCGAGCAGCCTCTCTTCAACACATTTTAAGTCACATGGGTCTTCCTCAAATGAATAAAGAGCAAACAGCTCCTGAAAACAATCAAGATGATCAGATTCAAGAAGAAGAGGTAAATGTTCCAAATGAGCAAGAGAATGACGAAGGAGTATATGAACAAGGGGGAGTTAATCAAGAAACTCCACCAGAAGCTGATATTCAGGAGAATGAATATCATAAGGAAGAAGAGGCACCAGAACCAACCTTGAGGAGAAGCACACGCCAAAGATTTGCACGTCAAAGATTTAGTCCGGACCATTGGAAACAAACCAGGGTCTATTATAATCATCAAGCTGTGGCTCACCTTATACAAGCTTAGTGTTCTCTTGCCCTCTTGCCATCAGACCATCAAGCATTCCTTGGAAAGATAGAGCAGCATTACATTCCTAAGACCTACGAAGAAGCAAAAGAAATCAAGGTCTGGATGGATGCTATAAATGCTGAGATAGAAGCAATGGTTAGAAATCACACTTGGGATGTGAATGATCTACCTTCGGGAAAAAGGGCTGTGACATCTAAATGGGTATTCACCATCAAGTATCACAGCAATGGAGAAATTGAAAGGTATAAAGCTCGCATGGTTGCAAGGGGATTTACTCAAACTTATGGAGAAGACTATACGGACACCTTTGCACCAGTGGCTAAGCTTCATACAGTCCGAGTGATTCTATCATTGGCAACCAACCTATCTTGGGAATTATGGCAAATGGATGTCAAAAACGCATTCCTCCAAAGAGAGCTTGAAGAAGAAGTGTACATGAAGCCTCCACCGGGTCTTGAAAGTTCAATTCCTCATGGCAAAGTTTTCAAACTTAGAAAAGCCATTTACGGGTTGAAGCAATCCCCAAGAGCCTGGTACCACAAGCTAAGCTTCACATTAACAGCCAAAGGATTTAAAAGATCGGAGGCTGATCACACCTTGTTTACTTCTCAAAGTGCTCAAGGAATCATTGTGGTCTTGGTATATGTAGATGACTTGATCATTTCCGGCAATGATCAAGCAGGTATTAAAGAAACTAAACTTTTTCTTAAATCTGTATTTGATATAAAAGATCTAGGTGAACTTAAATATTTTCTAGGAATAGAAATATGCCGCTCTCCGGAAGGCTTGTTTCTATCCCAAAGAAAATATTCACTTGATTTGCTTACGGAGACAGGAAAATTAGGTTCTAAACCGGCTAAGACACCACTTGAAGATGGCTACAAGGTCAGGAGAAAGGGGGAGAAAGGACAAGAAGATCCACTTGACAAACCATATGAAGATCCAGCCCAATACCGACGGCTTGTAGGTAAGTTAATTTACTTAACCATAACAAGACCTGACCTATGTTTTGCTGTGAATCAGGTGAGCCAACACATGAAAGAGCCTTTGGTACACCACTGGAATATGGTGGAAAGAATTCTGAGATACATCAAAGGATCACCAGGGCAAGGTGTTTGGATGGAAAAGAATGATAGTACTGAAATTGTGGGCTATTGTGATGCGGACTATGCTGGAGATACGATGGATAGAAAATCCACAACCGGCTACTGTACATTCATTGGAGGGAACTTAGTAACCTGGAAATCCAAGAAGCAAAAGGTCGTCTCATGCTCAAGTGCTGAAAGTGAGTATAGGGCAATGAAGAAGCTCACAAATGAGCTAGTATGGCTAAAGGCGCTTCTAAAGGATCTGGGAATTGAGAGCACAAGTCCCATTACCATGCATTGTGACAATCAAGCAGCAATTCACATTGCTACCAATTCAGTCTTCCATGAACGAACCAAGCACATAGAAGTGGATTGTCACAAAGTTAGAGAAAAGATCATTGAAGGAGTAATCCTCCCATGCTACACAAGAAGCAAAGATCAGCTAGCTGACATATTCACCAAAGCTACAAGTCTCAAAATTTGCAACCATATCTACAGCAAGCTTGGACTAGTAGATCTCACTCACCCTTGATCATGCCTCTCCATTTCCAGAGACACTACACTCTTTTCCTCACAAGGAGTTTTTCCCACCGGGTTTGTACTTGTGAGGTTTTTAATGAGGTAGTTGTGAGGATTTGTTTACGGAAAATCAAACTTAGTCTTCACACTCACTCCGACTAAGTTTGAGGGGGATTAATCAAGCAACAAATTCCAATAAGGAATTCAGGCCCAAGAAGAGAAGAAAGGACACCAAGTTGTACCAAGTTGTACCTAGTCGTACCAAGTCTTAGTTGTACGTCCAAGTTGTACCAAGTTGTACCTAACGGCTATATTTCTATGTTCTATAAATATGTAACTCATTGTAACACTTTATAATAACTGAGATAATAAAATCTCTTTACACTTATTCTTATTCATCTCTATTCTTAATCTAAGCATCAGCTCTTACTCATTAAACTCTGAATTCTAACAGGGCAAACATCAGCTGCAACCATAGCATGAAACATGATGCGAGCTAGGAGAGAAATCCCTACCTTAGAAGATGAATCTCATGACAACGAAGCCCATACTATACAAGGCTTCCATGACGAGGAAGGGAGAAGTGGTCAGAGCTCCCGAGCTGTCACGGAGAGTGAGTCTGAAGAAGTTATTGAAAGAGAGATAGAAAGAAGAAACAAAGGAGCAACAACCATTACATCAGAGGAAACGGAAGATAACTCCATTACAGCCCTAAAGTCAATGAGGTTTCACGGAACAAGATATCCTCATCTCGCGACAATGGAAGCCCTAGGAATCACAAAAGAGGTGACAAGCCTACTCAGAGCAGTTAATCTCCAAGTCCTCATGACTTACCACTTCCCTGCTTACCAAAACGAGATATGCCAATTTCTGTCAACTATGAAGGTCGCTTCATACGCATACCATAGGAGCATGATTATGGATGGCAGTCACAAGTTTATCTACTTCAAGGTGGATGGGATCACTCATACACTGAGTTTCAAGCAGATCAACGCATTGTTTGAATTTGAGGAAGGTTCGAGAATGGAGCCAGATTTCAGCAACACTGAGCTTATGAAGTTGTGGAAAACTCTAGGAGGAAGAACACCCTTCAAGACTTCTCAGGTGAAGAGCTTCGACATAAAGAATCCTTCTTTGCGGTATTTCCACTGAATCGTGGCAAGTACCATTTTCGCTAAGAAAAATACCGGTGCGGTTAATGACCAAGAACTGCAAATGATGGATTCAGCTCTGAAAGACTTCATTCTATATGCTTCGTCTGAGGATATGGAAATGGGATTATCATGAAAGGAGATAGGAATGGTGCTGGGAATGCTGAAATCCTAGTCACCAATCTTACGTCATACAAGGCATATGCTTCTAAACTCCAAAGGATGAACAAAGAAGGAGACATCCCCATAGGGGGATTGGTAATACCCATTTTACTCACCTGTGGGATAGATCTGACCATGAGTGACGAGTCTGAACCTCAATGGTTAGACATCGCTCATCTTCAAAACTCTCGCATACTAAGCCCGAGTATGGTTGATGACCAATATGTCTACAACTTCTCGCACCCCCTGATGAAAAAAGCCAAAGTCCTCCTACCATTCCAAGAAATGCCAAAGTTCACTGAAGGAGAGAGCATTGATTTTGTCCCACCTCTTCACCTCCTTTACATGACTAGAGTCCAGAGAGATGCTGTGTCGGAAGTGAAGGAATCTATTCCTGAGCCTGAGAGGTATGATTTCGATAAGGAAGTTTGCACCAACTTGGCAATGGTGAGTAAGAAGTTGACCTTATCTAGACGATGGTCTAAATGGCAAGACAAGACCATCAACAAACTTAAAAACAAGGTCAAAGAACTTACCTCAGTGGTGAACGACCTGACAACAAGTGTCAGGGAATTGCAAATTAGTCAGCGACCCCAACCACCCGTTTACCCTCCACACAACGCAAGAAGCTTGGCAAGGACTCACTCCTTCACCCATCACCAACGCCACGCAAGCTCGATTCAACCAAGACATCGATCCTCAGTTGAAGACACGCGTGGGGAGAAAAGGGTTTATATCCAAACCCCAACTTCAGAAGAAGATGAACGGCCCCATTCTCAACCCACTCGACCGGTTCACTCGAGTAGACCACTCGAGTCGGGTCAGAGGAGACCTACCATCCGATGTCCAGCTGTTGATGAAGAAGATCAATCAGACCCAAACCACCTCATTCGACGTAGACCTTCAAGGAAGCTCACTCGACATAGTCACTCGAGTCAGCCAGCCAAGTCCTCGTACACCCACGATTCTATGGATGACTACCTCGACTCCTACTTCTCCAACCGCCAATGAGGTACCACACCCTTACCCATGTAAATACCATAGCATATTTTTTGTTTTCTTTGTTTAATCTCTTAAGCTTTCCTTTAAATTTTTATTACACAAGGGACTGTGTAATTTAAGTTTGGGGAAATGTCTAAGAGATGTATTTGACATATTTACCTTGTTTTCTTATTCAAATTTTGCATCCATCTATGTGCATCTAAAACCCATAAAAATTTGAATTTTTTTTAGAAAATGATTTCACAAAAACAGAGTGTCATATAGTTGCATTTGCTTAGGATTATTGCATTTAGCATAGGGGATGATGACAAGTTAAACCGATTAAAGCTTAATAACCAAACATATGATTTCAGTACCTTAGTTATAAGTTGTCTTATGCATTCACCTTAGTTTGAAACATAAAGCTGCACCTTGTTTGGAATTGAACTTAGCACTCTCATTTGGTTAAAAACTTGTTGTAACTTGTAAATCTATCCCTATGAATTTGAACCTTAATTTTGAAACTTAATTATCATGATATGGTCTAAAACTTAAAACTCATGGATACCTCAAAATACTTGGGTTTTCTTTCACCTTTTACCATTCTTGCCAATCCAAGTAGCTGCTCTCACCTTTAGAGCAGTTCCACCATACCAAAACCATGACTTCTTTCAGACCATTAAATCACTCTTGTGTATGTGAGGCCTTTTACATTCTGATTGAGCTTGGTAGGAAGTGTTAGGTTTGTGCCGACAAGGATAGTATCCCATGTAGAGTCTAGCTCACGATTTTTGAGTTAGTATAGTTATAGGGAATCATTGTCCTGGGTTGGAGAGAGTGTGAACATAAAAGAAAGAGTGAAAAGAGAAAAAAATATATATGAAAAAGTTTCTAAGGAGTTGGGAATATGTATAAGATTGGGTGGTCTAGTAAAGGATCTGGAAGTATGAAAATAAAATGAAATGTTAAGCTCAGTGTAGTTAAAAAGAAAAGAAACCGAGTCCAAGTAGAGCACTCGAGTGCACTGCTTGAGTGAACCACTCGAGTCTAAGCCTTAAATCAAAGTTTAAAGAAAGTTTAAAACCCATATCCGCTAGATTCCGCCTTGGTAAAGAAATTTCCACTCCTTAGAACCAAAAGGACTAAGGGAAAAGAAAAGGATTGAGTAGTTTTGAGAGTTTATGTGAGGCTGGGGGTTGAGAGTCATAGTTGTCTTATGGGTAGATGATATTATATCCTTGTATGCATCAGTTGGCTATCCTACCTTTAGCTTTCTGCTAAAGCTCAATCACTTCTTTGAGAGATCCTGATTCTTGCGCTTAAATCAGAGGAAGAAGAGATCATTTTAATCTCTTAAAACTTGTCCCTCAACCAAATGAGTTTAAGTTATTGCATATAATGATCCACCAGTTTGTGCTTAATAAATGTTAAAGGGATAGTTTACTTTGAATGCTTGTTTTAGCTGAGTCTTAGTGTTGAAGTCCATGTGATGAGTTTGGCAAAAGCTTTTAAGTAAAACTGCTGTGAATTGCATGCTAGAATTATTAACTATGGTGCTGACTTCAGAGGTTTGCTTAGTTTGCTAGGTTCTCAGTCCCCACTTTCACACTACTCCTTTCATCTTATTCTTTCTATTTGCTTGAGGGCAAGCAAAGGATAAGTTTGGGGGAGTTTGATAACACTGCATTTTGGCACGTTTTACTATGGTTTTATTGCAACTTAGCATAGGTTTTAATCATCACCCATGTCACTTTGTGCATTTATTTGGCATATAGGATATTTAGTTTCTTTGTATTAGTTTGTATGCATTTTGCATACATGTGGTATTTTCAGGTATTTGGAGCTGTGAGGAGTCATCACTTGAGTAACCACTCAGCCATGAAGACACGTAGGGGTTTCTGTGAGGAGTCGTGACTCGAGTGACATGGAGCCATAGAGTTGAAGACTGCAAAGGAAGCTCAAGTTACTCGAGGAGGCTACTCGGATGAAGACTCGAGGAGGCTACTCGACCAGACCACTCGACTGCTGGGTCGAGTGGTGAGCATCGCGTCAAAAAGATTCTACAAATTATAGCGAATTCTCATTATCCATAATTTTTATGTATAAATACCGAGGAATGATAACTCGGGACGAGATCGGACAATTTTTAATTATGTGCTGCTTTAGCATAATTAGTTTATCTCTCTGAGTTTTCTCTCTCTAGTTTATCTTTAGATTTTGATTCGGATTTTTGCACTCTTGGGAATTTCAATAGATCAAATTTATCGTTACTATTATTTTTCTGGAATCTCTGTTCATCGGATCATCTATGACGAGTCAAAGCTTTTCTGGGTTTTTGATTTTGATGATGATTGTGATATGTGAGTAGTGAATTTAGGGATTTCGGGGATGGATTAGGGTGATTTCACTCGATCTCTATGGATTTTTGTTGATTGTTCGTAGATTCGGCTTTAGATCCCTCTTGGGTTAGTAATTTTAATGCTTGCTCTTTTCTAGCCAATTCGAGCATGATCGTAGGTGACTTCATGAGCATCAAAAGTGCCTTGAACCATCAGATCCACTTTTTCCAGGGATTAAGACACAATAGCGTGAGAGTCGGTGCATCAGATGTTGATTTACGTCACGACCCAACTACTCACTTGTTATGAGTCTTTCTTGGCTTTGACGGATCGATCCTTAGTGTAAGATCTGTAATCACTAGACCTTTAGGTTCGAGTGGGTTAGATCTTCAGATCCATCACCACGACAGTGGGTTGGGTTGGAAGTGAGATCCATCGTTCAAGGGATTCACCCTGAGTTTAGATTTTCAACACCCATAGTAGATTTAAGTGTAGATTACCCTATGATTCCACTCCCTGGGATCTCTATCGTTTTTAATAGTTTTAATTTTAGTTCTCTAGTTTATTTCTATTGTTTAACTTAGTATCCACTGTTTTTGTTCATGTTACTCGATCGATACACTCCAGTGGTCCACTCGAGTGACTCACTCGATTGATACCAAACTTTGTGACTTTTCATGTTAATTCCATGACTTGTTAAAGAGTGACAGACTTTAGTATTTCTAGGATCTAGTTAAGTCTATTCATCTATTGCATCATTTAGGACTGTTAGTATTCACAAACAACTTCTATAAACTTGGCTAGAATTAAATGTTAATGATCTCATCCTTTTTGCTAATTTCATTCATCTGATGGATTGACACTTTACTATACTATCAATTGATTAAAAACTCAGGCTTTTAGTGTTGTGTTTAGGGTGTTAGTTTCATCACTTCTCATCTTTTGTACTACATAAAAACCAAGTTTCACCAAGGTATGTGGATGCTTCTCCTTCGTACAGCTTTTACATGGAGTAAAAGTCAGAGCTGGTTTGTGGTGAATGGAGTGCCTATTAGGTATTCCATTAAAGAACATGCTTTGTTAACCGGATTTGACTGCGATAAGTACCCTGACAAGTATCCGAATTTGGGGGATTTCAAGTTTGTTAAAAGGGTATTTCGAAAGATGAAAGGAATAAAAATCAAAGATGTGGAAGCGAAGCTGGAGGAAATGAAGAGGAAGAGCAAGTGCTCTTTAGACATGAAGAAGATGGTTGTCTTATATTTCTTAGCCAAGGTAGTGAGTGCCAAGTCAAAAAGTATTGGAAGCATAGATCCCTTCATTCTAAGGATTGTTGATTATTTGCATGCTTGTGAGGAATTTCCATGGGGGGTGTTATACATTCGACAAGTGTATAGAGAGGATCAATGCCGTGATGAAAATCTTGAAAGGCTCCTTGAAACCAAAACAGCAAATAGCCTTTTCTGGATTCAGTGTTCCTCTAGAGGTATGTAGTTAGTTTGAAGGTTTTAGAGTTTGATTCATAAAGTAATAGTTTAATGATTAACACTGAGATATTGCAACTCTATTTGTAGATTATGGCATTTAAGTGTATTCCAGAGCTTGAACGTGCATGTAGATTAGTTGTACCCGCAGAGAAGGACTGTCCTAGGATGTGCAAGCACAAGTTCAGCGAAAGTAGCATGAAAGGTTTTGCATTGGAGGAAATTAATGATGTGCTTGGCACAACTAAGGTTAGAGTTTGTTACCTTAGTTGGTAATAATAATATATGTAATGAGTTTGATTTTAATCTAAATTATATTGTTATTTACAGGATATTACAAGCATATTGGAGCCGGACTCTGATGAGAAATCTCTTTTGTCATGGATTATAAACTATGATGTTGATGATGGTATAGGTTTTATTGATCCAATCGTTGATAGTTGGAGGGAGCGTCTAACCGTACATAGGAAGAAGATATGGTGGAAAGATCTTTACGAATTAGACATGGGATCTCGGAAAGAGAAATTAGCTGAAGTCACTGAGAATATAGATGAAGGCCTAGAGAATGTAGCATCTACTATGTCATTAAAGGAAGTAATAGAGCAAAGGTTCCAAAAAATGTTAGAGAAGATAGATGTCATGGAGTAAAAATTGCATGAGAAGATTGATGCCTTGAATAAGAAAACGACACTCATAGATGGGAGAGTGAGAGATCTTAAAAATTGTATGGAAGAAGAAGAAGAAGAAGAAGAAGAAGAAGAAGAAGAAGAAGAAGAAGAAGATTGAACTTATTGGTTGATTTTGTGTATTTGGTACAACTAAGAAAACTCGGAAAACTTGGAAAAACTATGTTGTGTATTTGGAACTACTCGGAAAACTTGGAACAACTATGTTGTGTATTTGGTATAACTCAAAAAACTCTGAACAACTATTTAGTGTAAAACTAAAACAAATTATTAAAACTGAGATGAGATGAGATAGATACCAAATAAAACAACTTAGTAACTTAATTATTACATTGTAGAATTACAAATTCAAACATAACATAAATCCAATGGAAATTAAACATGAAAATAAGATTTATAAACCAAATGGTTTCAATCTCGAGCCGCAAACATAAAGAGCTAGTTACCACTGTCCAAGTAACTCCTTTAGCCTACCAATCTCTCCTTCTTTTTGTGATAAGCGCTCCTAAAGGTCATCAATTTCGACACACATTATCTGGATTGACTCGCAGATAGACTCCAAAGTAGGATTAGTAGCATTACCTCGGTAAGCATTTAGAATCGATTGATTTTGGTTATCAAGTCGGGTTAAAATTTTAGTAATCTCTTCTTTAATTGCCTCATCCCACCACTTAAAAAGATGATTTCCATGATTCTATACAAGAACATAGGAATACTCAAAATATTGCACACTTTAGAATTTCATAAAAACACAACACGCTAACATTACCTCACTCTTTGGACATTTGTAGTATCTTCTTCCTTTATTTTCTTCGCCACTGAGTTCCCCATGTACTGAATCAAAGATCATGTGACCACAGAAACATCTTCTCAGAACACCATAATTAGCATCCTCTCTAGCCCAGGGGTCATCCAAACTTTTTTTCGATCCTGAAGTATCGTTGCAACTTCCATGACAACTGCGTGTCATTGACACTGGGAAAAGAGAAAATGTTATCAAATTCAAACCAATTCAAACTCTGAATCAAACCCAATTGAAACCCTAATTCATAAATTGATAAACCATAGATGTAGATCTTTATAGATCCGCCATCTCAACAAACAAATTAGATTTACCTTTGTTAGATCTCTGTAGATCTTCGTTGTACACCCAAAAATTGAAAACCCTAGTTCTTTAAATCACCTCTCTCTCTCTCTCGTTCTTTTGCTCGTGTTTCACAAAAATGATATTTCATTTTAGGGAATATTTAATTTATTATGAATTACAGGAAAAAAGAATAGTCTGACCCCACAACTAATAATTTGGCGGCTGGGTATTAAAAACAAATTGAATGATATACTCATAGTTGTTTCTAAATGTCCAGTTGGACGTTCATACACTTAGTTGTGCAAATGCGTTTATTTTGTTTTTTTTAGTTGGAATTTGATTTCGATCATTATATTCTAGTTGGCCACATTACTATACACTATTAATAATCATGTATAAGACTTTCATAATAAAAATACCACGAAATCTTATTTTTCACTTCTTTTACATCATAAAAGGTGACCACTTACATATTCTTCCATATATAATGAGTGTTTATGTGATAACACTTAGTTTTGATTAAAAAAATGATAATTTTATTTTTATTAATTATAATTGTTTCTTTATATTTAAATATGTTTCTATATATTTAAAAATGATAATTTTATTTTTATTAATTATAATTGTTTATAATTGGTCATTCTTGAGCAAAGTACATAGTTGTCCTTAGTTGGCCCTGGTATATCCGCAAATCCGAGCATTACACATATAACCAAAGGTACATAGTTGTCTTTAGTTGGTCCTGGTATATCCGCAATTCCGAGCATTACACATATAACCACTATATCAAATTATATAAACAAATCAAAGTTCCTCCTTCTCAGTACATTCCGGTTGTAACCACCTCTCCAGGTCTATGCCAGCCACAGGCTTGTTCAATTTCCTCCTCCTTGACCGACGTTCTCCGACTGATGGAAACCGGTTTTCTTGACGTCTTCCTGATTTTTGGTGTAATCCGGCGGTAAGGCGTACAATTCTCCAATTTCAGCAGGAATAATCCATGTAGACTGATGCGGGACAACATTAATCGTCATGTAATAGGCCAATGCCAATGTTTCAATCAAGTAATATTTGGAGACGAGATCATAGACATGGAGATCCATTATTCTATGCGCTTTTTTCCTGTGCTCCCTCACAGCAGCTAATGCATGAGCACACGGATACTTGTCTATATCAAAATATCTGCAACAACAACTTTTCATTTTCAAGTTCACCTTATAAATTATCCCATCTAGCCCAGTAACGTTGTATTCAAGGTTGTAGCTGTTCAGCTCAACCACCTCTAAACGATTAGCAACAACACATAGATTATGCAACACATTCTCCACAAAAAGCACTACTTTATTTTTGGCTGATGCACCACAAGACTCGATCATATGTTTGTTGAACCATTCCGAAATTTTCTCAATAAATGCATCTATCAGAGGTAACAGGTCGTACTTCCTTGCTTTCTTAAACACACTATTCAATGATTCTGCGCAATTGCTAGTGTCTAAGTTATACTCGTCTCCTTCAAAATGGCTTCTTGCCCATTTTTCCAGCCCTATACTCTTTTGTAGATACGCAACAGCCTTAGGAAACCTACTCCCAAATTCAATATACTCTCTATTGAACTCGCTCTTAGTATAAGCATGAGCGCATACCTTGAATTTTGCCACGCATTCATCCTTGTCATTCTTCACATGTCCTCTCACGTTTTGAGACAAATGCCAGATACAATGTCCATGTAGGGCTCTCGGGTACACTTCAGTGACTGACTTGATGATGCTAGCATGTCTATCCCTTATAAAAACCAAACCAGGAGCATCTGGTATAACTGTTTTAAGTTTTTTGAAAAACCAGGTCCAACTAACATCTTTCTCACTATCAATTACACCAAACGCAATGGGGTAATGGTGACGATCACCATCTTGAGCTGTTGCAAAAACTAACATACCACCATATACAGTCTTAAGAAAAGTTGCATCCATAACTATCACTTTCCTCATTGCACTAAATCCTTCAATGCTAGCGCCCAAAGCGATGAATAGGTATTTGAACCTTTTTTGCATCTAATTCCACACTTGTTACAGTCCCAGGATTGGCCTCCTCTAATATGTATAGATAAGAAAACAACATCTTGTAGCTTTCTTCAGAACTCCCTCGCACATCAGTAACATATTGTTTTTTCCCTCTCCAAGCTGTAGAGTACGAACAATGACATGATAGTCTTCCTTTAACAATACTCACGATATCTTTGGACCTCGGGGTCTCTAAATTACGTTGATAGTCTTCATGCAAAACCGATGCTACTAATCGTGGTGTGCCTCTCTGTTTACTATTTTTTGTAGTCTCAATAGACCAAGAGCATGTGTGCATATTTCTATGTACTCTGACACTGAAAAAATGGATTTCTTTAATTTTGCAGCTCGTAAATACCATCTCCAGCCTTGAGGAGCTTGACGGCATCGTAACATAATTCGCTATGGGTCCGACTTAATAGTTATGAAACCAAAATAGTTCTTATTCGCAGCTCTGTTAACCAAATCTCGTAAAGCCTCCGTGGTACAAAATTCTTGACTTATTTCAAGACCCATACCATCTTCCCATTCTATAGCTAACTGTCTTTCTTCTACAATCCAACCAGTCACCCACATCATTATCCATCGGCCTTTCGATAGCCATAATTTTGTTATGTGATACATTCTCACGATCTTCATTAACACTATCTTCATTACCAGCATTTACATCATTACCATTAACAACATTATCCATCAGCTCTTCAACTTCAATACTCGGCTTCTTCTGTTGTTCTACTGTTTCACCATCTCTAAAAATATCAACAGAAAGGATTCTTTCATTTTCTACATCATCTACTCTCATATCTGAAACAACATCTCCATAATTCACACCAAATGAACTTCCGACCTCCGCTCTTGAAACCTGCTCTACCATCTGATTGTTTTCCAAATCAATTAATAACTCCACATTCAAAACTGGTTTAAGTCCCTGTTTATCCACTGACGTTATAAAAACATATACGTCCTCGTCATCTACAATATATGACTCTCTCCTAGATTTAGATAGACTGTAACTCAATTTCAGCTTCCCTGAGGTTTCAAAAGTCGCTATCTTCATGCATATCTTATCTACTAGCACCGAATAAGTTATCTCTTCCAAATATGCGGTCTTAAACGATATACCGTATATAGAATTTCTTGAAATCCACTCATGCTCTTCTGAATAGTACCCTCCATAGTCAAAATGAACGTTTGTGTGGCTCTTCTTCTTCATCGTTTCCTGAAACTAGAAAGACACAGGTTGTGAAAATTACGAATAACACAGTTTGTTCTAGTTGTACCATTTGTCCAATATTCCTATTGTCTCAGTTATACCAGTTGACAATTTGTACAATTTTCCTATTGTCTCAGCAACTACTTTAGGAAAATATTACCATTCAACATTATTACTAACCAATTTGACCATAAATCGAGCACACCCAATTATAAAAATCTCCAATCTTCTAAGAAGAAAACAAAAGAAAGAACTTACATTGTTTTACCAATGGTGGAGGAGAACTGAAGATCGGAGAAAAAATTAATAATTTCCGGCAAGATCAAAGATGTTTATTTTCGATGAAAAAACTCAGCTCCGACGAAGAAGCTCACTCTCTCAGCCCAGAGACGAGAGTGAACGAGCTTTAGATTTTTTTTATTTCCGATAATTTTTTTTTCTTTTGATTGTTTTGTTTTATTAGTTAAGTAACATAGGAATATCACTTGAACAATGGCATACAGATTAAAAAGTGGCATGAGAGAATAAATTTTTTGAGTTAGTAGCAATAAAAAAAAGGACTCGGATCATAAGGGTTTGGGGTGGGTAATTGGATACTTTAGGTTGTGATTGTAATTTTAGGAACTTACCGTGAATTTTTGGACTTTTCTATCAGTTTTGATTTAAAAGAAATAATAAATATGATTGTGGCAGAAGAGAATTTTTTTTCGATTAGTGGCATGTCAGCTATTGATTCAAGTTGTTCAGTATGGGTATGAGAGGAATGATTGAGATAACCACGTGAATGTATGTGTGACATTGATCTACTTAGCCTTTTGGCTAAAGCCAACTCGTTTAAAACAAACTTGATGTGATGATGATTGATAACTGATGTAGCAGAGTAGAAAGAATTCTCTTGATTACGGGAAGCTGAGAAATATTCCTTGGTCTGAGCATTTTGTCATGATCACCAATCTTTACTGATTCTGTCTTGCTCTCATCTGCGCTGATATTTAGAAGTTAGAACAGAATGCCAAAAGCATGTTAATAAATGATATAACCTTGAATGTAGGAACACTATTTTTACAATAGGGCAAACTGAATAAATTGTAAAGTTTATTGCATAGTAAACGATACCAATACAAAAATTAGAAATGAGATTTGCAGAGGCGAGATACACTGTACTTAATTCTGAAAACGCCCATAGTGTGACGGTTGGATGACGTTCCGAATCTAAGGATATAACTGCAATTATTCTGGTTTGCACAACCCAATAACAGAATCTAAAGAACGCTAGTGATGTGTGTACTCTCAAGACTGAGAAAAAAGAGACAGAATAGACATGAGGAGGATTTGTGTTGTGTATCAATGTCTAATGAGAGAATAATGGAATTTTCTTTATATCTCAAAGCTTCTCACGTCCATGAGAGTCAAAGGAGAAGAATGTGACTTCAATGAGAATTGATTCTCCATTAAAGTGCACAATTGAGTGTTTATTTTGTGGTTACACAAACTCAATCAATTAAAATAATTATTTGTTGACTTAATAAACAATATGAATTATAGAATTTTTGGGCAAACAAAAATCATCTTATGGATCTTAAATTATTTCCCAAATCCCAAATCCAGCCCAAGAGTGGATGGATTTTTCCTTTAATTTCCAAAGTGAGATACAGTTAAACTTCTATAAATTAATATTCGATTCATTAATACCTCGCTAAATTAATAAGTTTTTTGGTCCCAAATTGCTATTTTGACCCAAATATTACCTCTATAAATTAATAACCTCAATAAATTAATAAAATACCATAAAAATACATTGGTCTCAATATTATTAATTTATAGAGGTTTTACTGTATTTGAACCTTAGTTAAAATATTTCAAGCTTGTAATTATTTCCAAGCTATCCACTTCGAATCAAAATTTCTCATTCAAACAAACTTTGTTTTTAACATTTTAAAACACCACTATGTAGTGCTTGCGGCAACGATTCTATCGTGTCCAAGACCGGTCATTTCAGTGAACATCTTCACCTGAAAATGTCCACTTTGTCAAGAAATGAGTTCCAACAATCCCCATATGAATAGAAATTACTTTAGAAACATGACGACTCGAAAGACTTGACATAACTAGACAAAACTTGACAGAAGGACTTATGAGAGTACAAGCGAAAAACTCAATGTATTTGATATGATTGCATTTTTCAGCATTGAACCACTAATTTTACTTACTGTCAGATTTACTCAGCCAGATGGTGAACATGATGTCTTGAACCATCCAGACTTTGATGTAAACCTAGAAAATCTATTAAGAATTAAGATTATAAGACCGCCAAAAACCGGATATGAAAACTGTGAATAAAAAATAGAATTACATAAAGAAACGAGATGAAAGCGATTTTAATAAAACTGAATATAGTGGAGTCGAGATATAATCTCTTTCTTTAATTCTTAAAATCACTTGTAGTGTGACAGTTTAAAACGATTCAGAATCCCAGGATACAATTACTAAAAAGACTGTATTCTCGACACTAGAATAACGGAATATGCGAACAAAATAACTACGCTATACTCTCAAAATACTTCCAAATTTGAAGAGAGAAAGTGGAGAAGAGTGTAATGCCCCGCCCACCACCGTCTGTGAGCACCTCACGTCCTCTCTAGGCCCGTGAGCCCCACGCCCCCTCCAGGTCCGTGATCGCTCCACGTCCCCTCTAGGCCCGTGTGCCCCACCTTCGTCTGACGGCCGGTGCATTAATTTATTTTCCGAGGCCCTAGAGACTCGTTATTGTCCCTACAAATCACCACATGATCTTTCTCCGTGCTTTGGCCTCACTCACATGGTACCGATAACTATTTCCCGATAGGTCACCCATCCTAGTATTACTCCAGCTTAAGGTGGCTTAACTCTGGAGTTTTAACTAGAGGAGTGACGGAAAAGATAAGTGCACTTTAGTGATATAAGTAGCCAAATCAAATTTGTTAACCTCCTCTCAGAAACCGGGATGTTACAAAGAAAGTGCTGAATTTTTTATTTGTTGTTGTAAAATGACTTCACAAAACTAAATTGAAAAGAAGGAGATGATGACTTATATTTATAGTAAAAGTCTCGTGAATAACTTTGCACAAAATATGCTAGTGCATTAGTATCAATATTTAGTCCAAATCAGCCTAAGGTGGCTCAAATAAAATACTTAATTGGGTGTGTGGTCCATTATCTCTTATGCATATTTTTGTGTGATAAATGCATATGAATGTCATTTGGTCAACCCGTATTGACTTTTAAAGCTTTCAAGTTATCCACCTTGAATCATTATTACCTATTCAATTTTAATCTAATTTTGACAAATGAATATAGTAAGTTATAGTATTTATTTCAAGGAATCCAACTCATTTATTTTCCTATCAATTCGACGACCGTATGTCATCGGAAAAGTTTCTGGAAAAATAATTGGTTCCATTTATCTAAAAATATGTTCCAATATTGAATACATACATCGTGTGCAAGGTCAAGGTTCCCTAATTTCCTTCCCCGCAATGTAGAAACTGTTATTCCTCAGACCAAAGACTTTGTGGAGGGATGTCATCGATTTTCAAATAGGAAGTGAAAACCCTAGAGAACCAAAGGAAATCAGAATAAATGTAAATTTTCAGAATTAGTGATGAAGAACTTGGACAGTCATATGAGCTTTAGATGGAGGAAAAGAATTATAAGGGTGATGTTTGAAATGAGCTACGTGGCATGACATCTTGGGAAAGTTTACTAAAGAGCTGATGTAGATGCTTATATTGTTAGCATAAAAATGAAAGTTTGATATAGTTATTAGCATAAAATAAAACAAATGAAAGCTATAAAACCTTAGGCATCATGTCAACATTGTAATCCCTGCTAGCACCTAAATGCTAAGGAGCATTTTCTTCTCCCCTCAATTTTTCCAAAGCTGCAAACAAAAACAAAAACAAAAAAACCAAAACCAAAAAAAAAGTAAACTACCACAAACCCTTAAAGAAATTTTTATTTTTTAAAGAAGAACCTGATTGAGATGAAGCGATGTTTATTCTCCACCATATAGTCATTCCTAATCATGTCCATGTGCATCACCTACTCGTAATTAGCCATGTTACGGATATGGATATCCAGCTTTTTTAGGGTATATGTATCCTTATCCACCATTTTACTATCCATATCCGTATCCATTTTTCCAGGTATCCGGAATCTGGATATCCGTATCCGGAATCTGTATATCTATATCCAGCCTTTTTTCCAAAAAAAGTTTTATAATTTTAAAAGCCCCAAAAATGTAACAACCCAAAAAAAAATTAAAAGCCCAAATCAAAATTTTAAAAGCCCAAAAACAATTTTTTTTGGTCGGATATCAGTATCCAAAATTTTTGCAGTATTCGTATCCGGCATATCCGAAAATTTACTATCCGTATCCGTTTTCCCGGATATCCATTTTTTCGGATCCAATCCTGGATACGGATTCAGATATCTGCCGGATACAGATATTTCTGCCCAGGCCTACTCGTAATATCAAAAACCAACACTAAACAATGGCTTATTATTAAAACACCAATGCACCAATATCAGATCGCGGGAAATCAAGAGGTCAATGAAACATGAAAACTTATATAAAAGCCCCAAAAGCAATCACATTTCTGAAACCATCACAAAGCAAACATTTCTAATCATCTCCTAACTCAAACTCGATAATCACTTTCATCACATCTCATCCATATTAAGATCAACAAATCGAGCTCAAATCATACAATTGGAGATCTAATCTCACTAAGATCCATTCATCGTATACCAAATAAAATAGAATTTGAATCTGAAAATCAATCATGGATTCAAAGGTTTCGAAAAAGAATTAGAGAAAAATAAAGCTCATGCTCTTCATCCATGGCTGATCCTTTAAAGTTCGTAAAGGAAAGGAGACCGCTGAGGATACACTCCTTAAGACCGGTGCCGAGAACAATAACCTCATACTCTTCATCCATGGCTTATCCTTAAAGGTTTGTAGAGGAAAAAATACTCATATTGTTTTTTTGCTCTATTAGCTCTAAAAGCTGCTGCATATTTTGCACTTTCACTTTGTTTTATAGTTTTTTGAGTTTGTATTTCAATAAATTTTTACATATAACTGATATGGGATGAGAAGTGAGTAATGGAGAGAGGAGGAGAAGAGGAGACGACAATAACAAAGAAATGAGGAAGAATGAGGGTTTTGCTTTTGGAACATGGAGAGACAAAACGTTTCAAACTTTTTAAAGAGACTCAAGTTGGTGTTGATGATGTGGCGGGCCTTAGAAACGTGAAAGATCTCGTTTTTGTAATCGGCTGATGTGGCAGGTTTTTATGAAGAGTTTTTTAAGCACGTGGACACATGGAAAGGCCTCAAACTCCTTATTTATAACAACTAGGTGAGTACCCGCGCAACGCGCGGGATTTGTTTGGTTAGTTTGTAATTTTGTTGTTATTCTATTATTTTGAAATGAAACTTAGTATCATTGAGTGTGTATATGATTGTTTCTTAATAAGTGGGAGTCCAGATATTCTGTAGTGGATGAACCTGGAGTTACTAGGCCATGGATTGTATGGTAGATCGTATTGGGGTGATCAAGAATTTGTGGTGGTAGACACAAGAGGTGTTCAAAGTCACCATCTGGTGTCATGGAAGGTATTCCACTAAGCTCTAGAGAGGCACAAGGATGCCTTCCATGATTGAGAAAAATGTGGAAGAATCTGCTGTTATTGTTTTCCTTGTCCATGGCCAGGTTCTCTGCTTATCTTCTATCTCTTTCACTTTTCTGTCTTTGCCTTTCTTCCAATACTTGAGATAGCTGTGAGTCTGTGACTGTATCTGTATCTAATAGAATATTATATCAAGTTAGATTTCTTAATTCTTTTACTGTAAAGCCCATGGTGTTTTTTCTTGCTTATTATGCCATGGATTGATTTATGATGATAGTTACTATTTTTGTACTCAATACACAGGCAGGGCTGACAGGTGCTGATGTAGAAACTCCAGACTGGCTGCGGAAGTACTACTCACATAAGTATATCATTCTCGCAGTGAACAAATGTGAATCACATAAGTATAACCTCTCCAGATGGGGAGGTTAGTTCATTTTTCTTCTGGTGAAAATTCCAACAAAAGAGTCATCTATGATGTTTGAAATTTGCCCTCAAGTTCCTGCCTTTGCACTCTATGCTAATTGGCATCTATTTTATGATAGATTCATTCCCATGTCAACTCCTAGCATATAAGTATTTGCATTAAGAGTTTCATCAATCTTGTTAGGCTATCATTTATTAGCATTGTCTAAGTTGAATTCTTGTTGGACCCTGATTATGAGAAATGACAAGGATCAAAGATGCATTCTAATCTCCTTTTCTGTTTCCCCACTAACCCATTCATATAACTCTGAATATGATTACGAACTGTGTTGCACAAGTTTCGACTTATAGATACGGCTGGAATCAGGAAAAAGTCATCTGTAGCTTCATCAGGGAGAACTACGGAGGCCATGTCAGTAAATCGTGCATTCCGGGCAATTCTTCGTTCTGATGTTGTTGCTCTTGTCATTGAAGCCATGGCATGCATAACAGAGCAGGTATCTCGTTAGTTATTGACCCTGATGAAATGTTTCTCACTAGCCATTGTATAGCATGCGGTTTTGGTGTAGAGTTGAACCAATCTCACTACCCATTGACTGGAAAGTGTGTGTTTCGTTGGTTTTTATTTATAGGGGATATTATAAGGGTGGGATATGTTTTGTGTGGTTAATTTTCCATTTTTCTCCGGGATAATTTTCAGATAAGTGTTACCATTGAGTGGTTTACTGATTCATTAGTTGTGCACTCCACTAATTTGGAGTTCGTGATTTTTTTATAACGACACTCATTATATGGATTTAAACTTCGGTAGATGGTGGCATTGTTTTTGTTCTTCCAAAAATTGAATATACGTTGGACTTCAGATGCTTGATGATCCCAATTAGTGATGCAGATTGTGCCTCCCCTGTTCAAAGAATGTAATTGAGTTAGATGGTTTGAAATTACTGGGCTAATAGAAACATTTCTTCTTGGTATATACAGTGGTTATCAATAGAAGCATTTTTCTTTGTATACACATAGTGGTTGTATCGAAGACACTTGGGTATCGTTTTTTTGTCTTACACACTCAATATCCCATTCTGATTGTATTTTCTTTCAATTGTTAAGTTAGAGGGTGAGAATATTTAACGTACTCTTTCATCAAAAGCATTACAACAATATTCTGAGCTGATTTGACATCCTCTAAATTAGCTCCTTCTATGCTTTGAATTTGGCCCACAACAGCTGCATCAATGGGAGATTTTTAAAAAAAAATTGAAAGACCAATTCTAATAGGAGTCAAGTTTGGAAATTGTTTTAAAAACCTGGTAGTTGTAAGTTGCCGTTTGCATGAGAGATGAATTGTGGATATGGGTAGAGAGGAAACATTACTGGCTTAATGTAGTTGACTGTTTCTGGTAGTTGTGTGATCACAGTTGCATCGGAAAATCTGATGCAGAACTTCTTGTCGGCGACCTTGTACCGTTTGAAGTTTGTAATCTGGTAAACCTGGCCATCATGGAGATGAACTTTGAATATGTGTACACGACGATGGTGGATTGATGCTTGGATCGTGGTGTCCTGTATTAGTTTTGGTTATTAGATGTAATGAAATATTTTGGTATTGGTTACTATTTCATCTAGAAGAAGCAAGACGACACTCATGAGCTCTCCATTGTGCTTGAAGTTCCTTGCCTCCCATGACCTCATGAGGCGGATAGTGATGTTTGTCTAGCGGAATAGAGATAGGTAGTGCAGTTTGAGTGGCCTCCATTGTTGAGTTTTAATTCCTGTAGCAAATAAAAGGAAAATATAATTAGAAATGTAGTTGTGAACAAAGAGAAATCGATTCATGAAAAGCCATTGTTGAGTTTTGTCAATAGCTTACTTCTTTTTGGTTGGATTCTGAGTTGATTTCTGCCGATATGGTGATGGTTTATATAGAGTGGTGTGTGTGGTGAATCCTTCATATGTATCAGCAATAAATATAAGATAGGGGGTTACAGATGTGTCTTTAATAGATTCATGGTTTCTGCACTCCACAATCTTGTAATTATTTGGAATTTGTTAACAACCACAAATGTGAAGCTGAAGAAGCTTTTGCAAAAAATATAATTGAATGGTTTAGTATTTAAAAGTTTCTTTACATATTTAAATTTAATACTAAGTGAAACAAAGACAAGTTTTTGAATATAACAAAATTGTGCAATAGCTTCTGATGCACACCAGAGTTTATGATGCAATGAATAGGAAATTTCAGTCTGCTACATTACAGGTTATGCTACCAAACTCTCTTTACTTGATTATTTGGAAGAATTGAAGGCCAAATTGCGGTTAAGAGCATTGAGGATTTGGTTGGAAAAAATTAAACAATTCCATAAGCCAAAATTAATCAAAACTGAGAGACAAGTATAGAATCTAAAACATGACTAAGTGCGAAAAAACAAACGACAGTTTGGTGAATTCTGAATTAAATATAGAGACTCAACAGGTCACCAGAGTTGAGTTACACAACAACTGGTCTACCACGAATCGACTTCATGAAATCAACAGGTATTTTTGTTGAGTTTGTATCCTTGATTGAACCTGCAAAAGAGAAAAGAAGAATCCATGAGCAAGATGAAGAAGAAGAAGAAGTCGACAGGAAGGAAAGAAAGTCACCCAAAGAAGAAATTGGTTGTGGGTTTTTGTGTTGAGACTAATGGGCCTCGGATTGGTTAAGGCCCAAAATAAGGAAGTGTTTTGTTTAGTTGAGTTTTAACTAAGTCAAGTTAGAGTTCAAGTGAGTTGTAGTTGTTAGAGAGTTGTTAGTAGTACTGCTTGTGTAAGAATGTCTAGAACCTTGGAGTATGGGTGCGAGGCATGGTCTAAGGACATGGATAGAAGCAAATAGAAGTAGTATAAGATGTGTGTGTTGTAAGAAATTATCTATTTGGATCCGAAAATAACAATGTAGTCTCTTAAAGAGTAAAATGTTTCTCTTCTTTTCTCTCTAAACAAAGAAACCAAACTGAAACTAAAGAGAGATCAAAGAGAGACAAGAGTGAACTAAACTTTGTGAGAATAAAACAAATGTTAGATGTCGAAATATCAACAGTTTTTGTTGTTCAATAATCTTTCTCTCCAACTCCACTCATTCTCTTTGCTTAATCCTTTACTTGCAGAACGAAACTACAACCAAATAGATCCACATCAAACTCAATCGCTCAGTGTTTGCCACGAAGCCAATAAATTTAATCAAGAACAATGTGTAGCTTAGGTAAAGCCTAAAGTAAACTTTTACAAAGCCAAAGGTCGTAGTATCTCAAACGATTTCTCTAATTACAAAAAGATCCATACCCTAAAATCCTAAACTTTAACTGATTAGGGAAGAGAAGGAGGCGCGAATGACTGGGATAGGACAAACGAAAATTCGAGACCAAAACAGTTAGATTATGGAAAAGTAAGGAAAACGATGCAGAGAGAATTGGAGAAAATCATGTTTGTTTGGAAGAGGAGAGCTTGGCGTGAAGGGGATGCAGAGGGAATTGGAGGATTCAGGTTTTTATTTTGTGTGGTTAAGTATGATGCAGAGTCTCCTTCCTGCTGACGTGTCGAGCTCTGAAGAGAACCTTTTACTCATTATACAGTATATAAGATTTAAGGAAAATCATTGAATGGACGAATCAAGTTTGATTGCTTTATAGTAGCATTTACGTTACATTATAACACAAAAGGCAAAACATAAGCATGATTTTGTGCCAAAAGCCCAAACAATTTTAATGTTCCTTTTTAGAAGTAGGAAAAATCTCGTGTTTACCCAAGCGAATCAGTCATAATAATTCATAATTAAAAATTTAGGATTAGAAGAAGGAAAGCAATGTTAAGGGATAGAAGAATAGAATAAAATATAAAATAGTAAGCGAGCACGTAAGAACAATGAAGTAACTCCATTTTTTAACAAATGCTGAGTAACTCCATTTGAAAGAAAAAAATGGGAAAATGAGTTGGAAATATATTCCATCAAAAAAAAATTCCAATCAAAAGCTGAATAACCTCTAATTAACTTTATATATGTAACGATTAGGTCGATCCAACCCGTAAGCTTAAAACCATTCAGCTTTTGAGTTGGAAAGATATCCTACTCCGAATCTTCTTTTTGAATTTATAAATTATCTTTTTTTTATTAGTTAAAGATATATTTTAGATTATTTTTTTTAATTACGCAGCCTAGTTAAAACTTAAAAGTGTATTTTATAAGATAATTAAAAATAAAAGATTATATATACCTATAAAATATGGAAAACAAAATACAAAGATACAAAATGGTTTAGTTTAGTTTTTTTTTCTTTTCTTTTTTTTTCTGTTAAAAGAACAATTACTTGAGAAATTAAATCCAAAATTTAAAACAAAGTTTTACTAAAAATAGCAGTGTAATAGAAAGAATAAATCTAACAGTTCCAAATTTCTCAAAAAAAAACTAGATTTACTTGCGTGTTTGTTTAGATAAACAAAGTAAATGGCATACGTTAGATTTGTCATCACCTAACCAAGATTCATTGAATATAGGGTCTATTGATAATATATATGTTATTATAAATAGCAGGCCTTCCTTGGCTATCTAAAGATTCTTATCCACGTCTCCTTCTTCTTCGCCGGTAGATCAATCTCTAAACAATGACACACATCGCCGTCGTCGTTTACTTTGTCTCCTTCATCCTCTTGCTAGTCACCGTTGTATCTCGTGACGTCATTAGACTTCCTTCTGAAGCTTCTAAGTTCTTCCGAACGGCTGAGAACGACGATGATCCTTCGATCGGTACGAGGTGGGCTGTTTTGGTCGCTGGATCCAGCGGTTACTGGAATTACAGACATCAGGTACCGACACGATTCTCTGTTTTCTTACGATGATGATCGTTGTTACTTGTTTAGTCAATTCTGGTTGTTGTTGTAAAATTTGGAGATTTCTTAGGAGATCTCTTAATTTTAGAATGGGCATTTTAACCGAATTAAACCGAACCAGAATCCATGCACAAATTGGTGATTAAGCTTTTTAAACTCGAATTATCCGGTTTTGTAAGTAAACCGAACTAAGAACACAAAGCCATAAGAAAAAACTCTTAGGTGCTTTTTTTTTGTTTTTGAATTGTCGAGAACATTTTTTTTTAACCGAACTAAAACCAAATTGGAATACAAACCGAACCAAACTAACTTCGGTTTGATTCAGCTCAAGTTTTGTTAAAATCCAATCAACTGAAGTACTGAACCACCTGAAGCCTAAAATAAACCGAACTGCCTACCCGATTTTTAAGCTAGATTCAAGGGGTGAGCATTCGGTTTTTGTCGGTTTTATGAAAACTTTAAACCATATAGAATTTATATGTAATTCGGTTCGGAACCGTCGGTTTTCTTCGGTTTAGTAGATTCTGTCAATTTGAGCTACAGTTCTTGCATTACTCGATTCTTACTTTTTATTTTTTTACTATGAAGCTTTTGTGAGCTTAAGTTAGTTTAGTAGAGACGATAAAAATGAGTTGGTCATATTTTGCAGGCAGATATTTGTCATGCTTATCAGCTACTAAGGAAAGGTGGAGTTAAAGAAGAAAACATTGTGGTCTTCATGTATGATGATATTGCAAAGAACAAAGAGAACCCAAGACCTGGAGTTATTATCAACAGTCCTCATGGAGAAGATGTCTATAATGGAGTTCCCAAGGTTCTTTTTCTTTTCTTTCGGTTTTTTAGCTGCGGTAACAGACATTTGAAACGGCTTTGTGATTCAATTTGCTTGTGGCAGGATTACACTGGAGATGATGTTAATGTTGATAACTTATTTGCTGTGTTACTTGGAAATAAAAAAGCTCTTAAAGGAGGTAGTGGGAAAGTTGTAGATAGCGGTCCAAACGATCATATCTTTATATACTATAGTGATCACGGTGGCCCGGGAGTTCTCGGTAAGTTCTCTGTTTTTGTTGAAGTTTGAAGTTTCTGTTTTTTGAATAAATAAAACTTTGATGATTTGAGTCTTTACATGTTTGTTTTTCAGGGATGCCAACTTCTCCATACCTATATGCAAATGATCTCAATGATGTCTTGAAGAAAAAACATGCTTCTGGAACTTATAAGAGCTTGGTACAATGACAAGATTCTTCTGAAATACTTTTTTTTTTGTTAGGTACTTGTGATTTTGGCTTGACCAATGCTGTGAATGCAGGTGTTTTACTTAGAGGCTTGTGAGTCTGGAAGTATTTTTGAAGGTCTTTTAGCAGAAGGTTTAAATATTTACGCGACAACTGCATCGAATGCAGAAGAGAGTAGTTGGGGTACTTATTGTCCTGGAGAGGAACCTAGTCCTCCTTCTGAGTATGAGACTTGTTTGGGTGACTTATACAGTGTTGCTTGGATGGAAGATAGGTATGCTGAAGAAATATTATAATATGACAATAAGAGTATGATTTGGATCCTAATTGCTTTGTTTTTTATGCATAGTGATAAACATAATTTACAGACTGAGAGTTTGCATCAGCAATATGAATTGGTAAGCTTGATCAAGTTTTGTATGTATGTAAGTGATTCAAGTTTTCGTCTTGAACTTTGTTAAGTGAGACTGTTCGTTGTTTCAGGTGAAAAAGAGAACTGCTGGTTCTGGTTCTTCTTATGGTTCTCATGTTATGGAATTTGGAGATATAGACCTCAGCAAGGAGAAGCTTGTTCTTTATATGGGTACAAACCCAGCTAATGAAAATTTCACCTTTGTGAATGAGAATGCACTAAGGCCACATTTGAGAGTTACAAACCAGCGTGACGCGGATCTTGTTCATTTCTGGGAGAAGGTTTATCTTACTTTCTTAGGACTATGTAGTTTTTGATATTGCATCTGATTACTTAATCTATCAAGTTATTGTTACATGTAGTATCGAAAGGCACCAGAAGGTTCTGCACGAAAAGTTGAAGCTCAGAAGCAAGTTCTTGAAGCAATGTCTCACAGACTTCATGTTGACAATAGTGTTCAATTAATTGGAAAACTCTTGTTTGGAATCTCGGAAGCTCCTGCGGTGCTAAATAAAGTCCGGCCTTCTGGAGAGCCGCTTGTCGATGATTGGGACTGCCTTAAAACTATGGTACTCTTTTCCCTCCCAACAAAACTTGGCTGTTTCAATTGTTGCATAGACGTTTGAATAAACTCTACATGGTTAGTACTAAGCAATGATTCACATCTTCTTCTCTTTCGTGTGGTTGTTAGGTGAGAGCTTTTGAGAAGCACTGTGGATCATTGTCTCAGTACGGAATCAAACACATGAGGTCCATTGCAAACATATGCAACGCAGGGATTAAAATGAAGCTGATGGAAGAGGCAGCGATGCAGGCTTGTCCCACCATCCCTGCAGGTCCTTGGAGCTCTCTTCACCGCGGATTTAGTGCTTGATTCTCACCTCCGCCCAATATTTGTTTATACCTATCATAGATTTATGATGATAATAACATCTCTAAGCTCTGTGTATATCTTTATACCTATTTCCTTACCAAATATGGTCCTTCCTATGTACACAAGCTGGTGTAAATATGGTATCAGTCTCAGAGATAAACGTATATGCTCCAATGACTTTAAGGCTTTAAGACATTTCATACATATAAGAGTGGTGAGAGCCATGCTTTAAGCATACATCATTATATGGTACATATTTTGAGAATAACATCTATCACAGCTTTCTACTTATAAAAATACATATCAAGTTGCAAACACAATATACAAAAAGAGAGGCTTTAAAGGTTTGAGAATGAGTCGTAGTGTTGTTTACGTTCTTCTTGTATTGACCGGAAAATCCTGGCAGCATTCTCACTAGCGAGCTTCGCATTGTGAGGAACCACCTTTATCACTCTCGTCACTCCTCCATCTCTTGTTGTCTGAGTAACAGTTGTTCTTGTCGTTGTTGTAGTTGTTGTCATCATTTGATCGGGTGCGTTGTTGTTGTTATCCTCATCGACGGCTGAGAATGGACGAAAGGACGTGCTACCGGAGATTCCTTCTCGCCCACTTGTGCTGCTTGCCGTGCTCCCTTGCTTGCTCTTTCTAGCCTGCGGATAAGACTTTGTTGGTGGTTGCTGTGGAGGAGCAGCTTCATTAACGGAGCTTTGTTGTTGGGTGTTGTTCTGAAGATTCCCAGAATACCCAAACTGATTCATTTGCTCATTGGCTTGTGGTTGTTGTTGTTGGCCTGAACCATATGGGTTCATCATGGTTGGCATTACACCATATGGAGGGAAATAGCCATTCCCAGGAGGTGGGAATCCCATGCCTGGATGAAACGGAGGCATTACCATCGGCGGAGGCATAAAATGACCATAATATCCTCCGTAATGCCCCGTGTGTCCCATACCCGGATGAGGCTTGTATATAAGTCCTTCGGAAGGAGACATTACAGGGATTAACCATTGCTGGTTTCCCGAAGGATGAGGCTGAGGAGGATAGCAACATCCGTTTACAGCTGGTGAAGCGGGTGGGTTGCTCTGAAAAGGCATGTAGTTGGAAGGTTGATGATTATGATGTCCTTGGTTTGACAACCTACCAACAACATTCTCAGCTGAGCATTCCATTTTATGTTGGTCAGTCTTCTCCGAGACCATCCTGTATTGTTTGTTGACGACAACTTGTGGTAGAGGAGGCGTTACGATAAATTCTGATGGAACGTGCTTGTTCTCTGGATAGCTTTTAGCAGACACTTTTCCAAGATAATTGATTTCGTCGAGCAAGATATCCGGTGATGCAGCAATAAGTCTTTGAACCTGAGTATTACAGAAACAAAGCACAGATGAAGACGTTTGTTTCAGCCCCAAAAAAGAAACAAAAATATTTATAGGAGAAGTTTTCTGAATGACTTTACCTTAATCAGTCTGTGCAACTCAAATAGTTGAACAGCAAATACTCTTTGTTGACTGTAATGAGAAACGTAGTTTCGTAAGGAAGATGACCAGCTAATGGAACAATAGAATGGAGAATGCGAAGGGAAAAAAGAAGCAAGAATACAAAAAGCAAATAAATGCGTCCAAGGACACAGGTTAAAGCATAAATATTCAGAAAACTTACAACATATCAGAAAAAAAAAATTGAAGACACATTAAGCAAAAGATAGGTTAATAGATATCTAGCTTACCGCAGCTTACCCTCCACTAAAAGCAAGAAAAAGCTTGTTATATGAGTTGGTCATGAATCGTGACACCTTACCATAGCGATAAGAACACCTAGAACCTCAAAATCTGAGTCATGGAGTCTAAAATCCATAGAAAAAACCCGTAGTTCACAACCACTCTTAAGGATCCTATTAAGCAGTAGCAAGAAGCAACTATAATTCTGCACTGTCATTAAACTCATAACTAGCTTTTCTGTACGGTTAAGTTAACTAAAATTTCGATCCCAGGGTCCTCGAAAACAAATTCCCCTACCTGGTTCAACCCCTTGAATGACAAGAAGGGAAAATGCCCAAGACGACAGTGCAGAATAAAAGCAATACCAAACCGAGACAGGGACATATTCCAACAAGCAGATGCAAAGAAGACAACAGTATAAAGCCATGAACTGTCTCGGCGGGCACCTTTCACAATGTACGTCAAAAGAGAATGTCCCTCCCTGCTATAACATGATCCAACGTGTTAACTGAATTAATATGCTACCGAGGTTTCTTCAACGAACATATAACAGGACCATTTTAGGAGGAATCAAGGGGCCTCTCCACTATAGTACCATCACGTCTCAAGCAAAAAACCCAAAATCATTTCTCCCAAATTGAGACACAATATAAACCGAGTTATATATCACCAATCCATTGTATCAGTAAGCATGGAAAAACGAATAAACTAAAAGAAAGTGTCCAAAAAACAGCAGAGGAATGCTTCAGTCTAATTAGGGAACAATGCTTTAGCATTAACTTCTTGCAAGTAGCAAAGTTGGTATCAAAGAAAGAGATGGATAGTGATACGAATATTTCTATTTATTAATTTAGGAAATTATTTAGTATTTCTATTTTCTTATTTCCTTTTCTCATAGGGTTTTGCTTTTATGTTTTATTATATATAGAGATGAAGTCTTGGTTAGAAGACTCATCCAAGCTAGGGTAAGCTTAGGAGGTTTCTATCGGATTAGGCCGAGGGAGAGAACATAGTTCTCTTGGGAGTTTTATTCTATTCTTCTAAAGTTATCTTTATTTCAGTTTTAATATAAAGAGAGTTTTGGGTTTTATTCTTATTCTGGGATTCTATCTCTAACAGATAGAAAGAGCGGAAAATGAACTAAACTGTAAAAAAACTAGTGAACTTACTTGGTAATAGCCTTCCTTGCTCTCCAGAAACGGTTTTGACCTAATGCTCCCACAACATCATCAGGACAAACATCTATACTTGATATAGAATCCACCATCGAATTATCAGAAATGTCATCTCCTGCATCTTCATTTATCTGCTGTAGAGAGGCGGCTCCTCTGCTTCTGCAGTATTCAGGACCGTTGTCATCTTCATCAGGACTGCCATGACCCTCCTCAGAATGACTTTCCGTTACCAAGTGAGATTCAACTCTATTATCAGTGTCCTTCATATGAGCTTCGCCACCATCTCGGTATAACTTATTTCTAGACTCTTGTCTCAAGGAAGCATTACAATCATTTACTCTGTCATAACTCGATGCTGGTTTTTCGAGATCCATTTCCTCTGTAGATGATAAATCTATAACGCCACCTGACTCTGCGTTCCTCTTCACCTGATCTCTAACAAGTTTTGAACAAGTAGCCAATGGCGTGTGTTTTTCAATCTCAATCCCACTCTTGGTACTACCATGACTCTGGATTCTTCGTGAGTTAACAAACACTGGAACTGCAAAGTCGTCTTCCTCTCTTACTGTTTTCCTCTGATCATGCTTTGCCAAAGATCTCATATTTTCCATGAAGGGCATTTGGGAGACAAAATTCTCAGTTACGTGGACTGCAGCTGAAGAATCAAGATGCTGGGCAGATAAGTTTCGTTCCACACCACAAGACTGCTGCATGAAAGAGCACAAAAAACAATTATTTCCAATGTCCTTATCAAGTTGAATACAGTAACCAGACTTGTAATAGCCTGAATGCTCAGGCCAATCACAAAAAGCATCCATGAAACTTTCAAACATAAAAACTCTTCCAAAAGAGACCTACAAGTTTTCGTTAACCCATCAAATAAAAATAATGAATGAGCTTAGTCGTCAACAACCAAATCCAACACAACCTTCTAAAGAAATCAAATTTGCAAAGCCTGCTAGTCAAAAACCTCCATAAATTTCTTTAAAAACCATATTCTTCGATTGAAACTATCGGAAACAACAAGAATTTAGTTGTATCCCTGATCAACCACACTAGAATTAGATTTACGTCCAATAGATTCTGATATGTACAAGTGAGTTCAATCCCTAAAAAAAAGAAGCTATTATGACTTATGAGCTAATAACAACTCCTACTACTCTCTTGCAATACCTGATTAGATGATCCAGGATGAACCAAAGTGGTTGTATTGTTACTACGAGAATTCAGAGACAAAGTTCCATGATCACCAAACCTCTGAGAAGGGATACTAAGTTGCTCATAAAGAGCCATCTTGTTTCTAGGAGGAGCTCTAGGTCCTCCTTTATGTGCATCATTCACATGAAGTCTAGGAAACATCGGTTCCAGTATCTTCTCATCATCTTTCCCTCTCTTCATTACAACTCACAAACTTTGCTTCAAAAATTCTCAACACAAATAACCTAATTTCACACGATTTCTCAACTTTCCCCAATAATTTAAACTAAAACTGAAAAAGACTCAAAATTTTGTAACAATAAGCTTCAGAAAACATTACCCACAAATCAAATGAAACTCAAGACAAAACCCACTAATTGACCACCGACTAAGATAGATCTCGCCAATCAGAGAAAACGGAGTTTTTAAACTGAGGGAAGAGAAATCAAACCAAGGATAAGAGAGCTCCACGAGCTGATAGATTAAGAGATATGGTAAATCAAGTAGAGATGGTTTAAGCAGAGAGAACAAAAGGAACAAGATTCGTAGGAAGAAGAAGATGATGACTTGGGGGGGAGAGAGAGACATAGAAGATAGAAAAAAGGAGCAAAAAGAGATAGGAAAGAAGGGCCCAACAAGATAGAAGAAGAAGATCCTTGGGGATATCATAGATAAATCCATTTGGACATTTTTTACCACCGGAAAGTGCGTGACTGACTACGTGGACATGTTTTAGACCTGTTTTCTAATAACCCTAAGAATAAAATGCCAGTAGGGCTATGATCGGTAGCATGAATTATCATTTATTTTTGTTGAGTTATGCTAGGTATCAAATGGCTTGGTATGCATCTGGACATGTCCGCAATAGGTAGTATTTGTTTTTGGATCGCGACGAACTGGCCCACTAGTCCTGTGGGCGAAAAAGTTATGTTTAGGTTTACTCCGTTAAGTTCAGCGGTTTAGTGGGCCGGTCCGCAGATATAATTTTCATATTTTAAAAATTATTAAAAATTAATTTTATTTTTAAACATTAAAATAACTTTAAATATCATTTTTTGTAAATATTTTAATTTTATATGTTAAATTTCTTTATTTTATCACATATTTTACAGATTATGTTATCATATCTATATAAAATTATTTATTTTTATTAAATATTTGTAATCTGTAGGCCGATCCGCTAACCCTTAGGCATAACTTGCTAAAATCCGCAATCCATTTGGGCTTGCCCGCGAGGCCCGCCTTTTAATGGGTCTAATATTTTGTATCCATACCTGCCCTATGACGGACCGGACTGAGGTATGGTCGCGGACTTAGGCCCGTTTTAACACCTATATTCATAACTCAAAGATAATTTAAAAATGTTACTAATCATGAACTTTTTAAAAATTTTTGAAGTTAAGTTTTAGTTATGAATGTGTTATGCTTGATTTACAAATTTGAAGTATGCCCTTTGTAAAATTATTAACTCAAATAATAACTCAACATCAAGTAAAATCTCATGTGGTAGCTAGAAGTTGTTGTTATAATTTTAATTACTCTCTCCGTTTCAAATTAGTTGTCGTTTAAGGTTGTTTTACACATATTAAGAAAACATTTAATTTTTCAGTTTTACCCCTAGTTAATGTTTATTTGATATTATTTCATTGGTCAAGACATTAAAATAAGAGAGACAAAGTTGGAAATCTTATCAAATATATGCATTGAAAACATAAAACGACAACTAATATGAAACGAGTTTTAAAGTCTAGAACGACAACTAATATGAAATGGAGGGAGTAACAAATCACACGTTTTTTCTTTTTTTAATTTTTTGTTATTTCCAACAAAGATTCGTAATAAATTATGAGTTATTTTTCATTTCTCATTTAGTTTATTTTATTATTGGTCTAATTGAATGATTCAGACAAATCAAGCAAAAATATCCCTATTATTTTAATTGTTGGTTTTATTTGTTATTTTAATTATTTTAAAAATATAATATACACAGATTTATTTCTAGTGTTTTTCTTAGTATTCATTGTCAACATAATAAATCTCTTCAAACTTTATGGTGTGATTTTATTTTTCTATTTATGAAAGCCACTCTATATCTAATAATTTATTATATGGTTAAAATTTTAATAGATGGTATTAATATTAATTTAAATTAAATTTATTTTTAATAATACATACTGCAGCTAAACATAATCAAAGTTACCAATCAGTTGTTTTTGACAAAATGTAACTCATATTTCTACTGCAGACTTACCGCATAAATCTACTGCAACTCATGTTTGATATCACATAATTTTTACTGCAAGTTATATCAAATTATAAAATTAACTGCAACTCAAGTTTGATACTATATGTTACCAATCGGAATCTAAAAAGTAGAAAGTAATGAAATCTTATTAATCTTAGAGCTACCTCAGTGCATAGTACTCCTTGGAGTCTCTGAAATATATTATTTTAATTATTTTAGATAGTTTAATTATTTAATTAATTTTTAAATTAGAAAAAATAAAATAAAACCAATCACATTGATATATGTATCAAATGAATCTCTATATAGTCTCTCAAAGGTTCTCCAATGAGAATCAGTTTTCACTTATTTTTTCTACTTTTTAATATTTGTCTTTTTTTAATTAGTGAGAACCCCTTTTAGAACTTCTCCACTAAAAATAAGCTTAAACTTATCTACTACATGTTTTTTTTTATTGCAAGATGAAATATTTAATGTCAAATATATGTATGTAGTCAGGGTCGGTCTATGTTTTTATTTTTTTTCTTGTGAGTCAGACAAAAATAATACATGATGATGAAGAGATGTTGACAATTTTTCACTTTAAACTTCTAATTCATCATTCATCATGTTAGAATTTTAAAAATTATTGTTATAAAATCATCTTCTACAAAGAATATTATTACAGGAATAATAAATTCAAGTTCTGCTATGCTTTTTCGATAAAATAATTTTAACTATTATTTTATATAATAATTTTAAATTTTATGTAAAAATAAAATTTTGGGAAAAAAAACTTAATCGGATTCAGCAGCTTCTTAAACAAGTAACTAGATTCGAACTTGCAGTACACCGCAGATCAATTGTTTTAATATAAATTTATAATTGTTTTTACTGTTTATAGATATTTTTATTTTTCGTGTAATTTTAACGTGCTATTTTTTTGTTTCTTTATTGTTATAAATATTTTTATGTTGGTTGTTTAATATATCTTTGTAGTTTTTTATGCCTTACAGTTTATAATATATTTAACGTGGTTTCAACATTGAATTATAGTATTTTCCATGTAGATTATGTTGTTACGCCAAATCAATCATGCTCTTTTCTCTCATTGGAAAAATTTACAGAAAATCCTACTAAATTAGATATTAAATTAGTCTGAATAAAAAACATATTCCTAACTAATTGGAAACTAGAACATATATCGATATCATCGATCAATTGCAAAACAACATAACATAAAAATTCAAAACATTTAAACCATTAAATCATAAATGAGAAATCATGAGGTTGTTTATCCGATGACTACATGTACTAAAATATATTATTTCTTCACGTGTTCCTTAAAACTACGTCAGAACATAAATAGTCATTATATTTGATTATTAAAAATTAAAAATAAAGTATGTAAGAATGTAAGAATGTTTTAAAAAATTGTAGGCTCCCTTACCTCTAATCGTTATTTTTCCAATTCTGAAACCCCTCTTTGAAAACCACATTCATTGTTTGTCTACTAGGTTTGTCTTCTTTGTCTAGGATCGGACTCACGCGTACGTGCAAAGTTATGTTTTTAAACAAATATATATATATATATATATATATATATATATATATATATATAGGGAAACAAATTTAAGTCTGTCCATTTTAGGATGAGAAATATGTTATGTCTCGTACCCGTCAAGGATTTTCTATCTCATAAGCAATTTTTAAAATAATTATCCATTTGAGAATTTTTATTTTAGTCTAACAAAAAAGGATTATGTAAGGTATTAGAATGGAATACCCATATGTCCCGTTTAAGTTTGTTTTCTGATGTAAAAAAGATTTTAAATTTTTACATAACTATTGGAAATTATCTAAAAAAAATTCATATTTAAAAACAATTCTCTAATGTTTATTTAAAAACACCCGAAATACCCATCTCAAAGTTGACCTCTCACAATTTAGTGAAAGTCTGAGAATTGAATTTATCTACCCATTTTTCCCGATCCCGTTCTGCTACCCATTCTTTTCTCGTATCTGATATTCAAAATGTACATGGCTTGACAAATTGAATTGATATTTTACCTTAGGACATAACTTGGTTGTAAAAGTTTAGTGGTGTTACGTATATTCTTTTAAAGTATTCAAAATTTTGTAACAGCTTCATTATGAGTGTTAAATCCGGTTTGGGATTGCTTTTAGTTTAACATATTTTGGTGTATAATATGTAAAATAGCAATGAATTGGAGAAACTTCAAATATAAAATAAAACTTGTATATCACCATTTTAGAGCAAGAAATTGAGTAGGGTTGGAGAAGATTTAATTCAAAATGGAGTTTGAAGGTGGATATGTAATTTATGGATAAAACAAATGTTTAATCCAATAACAGTGTCTTTTCATGTATTTTAACAAATACATGATTGAATAACATTGGATATTACTTTGAATTTAAAATACATTCAAGTCCATTAAAATACTACGTTCAATAACCCCACATAATTCTCTTTTTATGATTTAAAACGGAATCATTTAATAATAGAGTCGTTTATTTTTAATTTAAAAATAATAATAAATAATATATTGTCTAATAAAATAAAGCCATAAAATCACTTTGTTCTTATCACAAACCATAAAATGAAGTTTTTTTCTATTCCCAAGTAGTCTTAGAATTGATTCTATATCAATTATGTTTATTGAAGCCAAATTCAAACTTTAATTTGGGCTACACAATGTTCATGCTATGGTTTGCATATCAAGAACTTCTCCTTCGTTTAAGAAGATACTTGTTGCAAATCTAAAGTTAAGTTTTCCACACATTTGTTGTTTTTCTTATTCTTTTTCTTATAGTTTTCCAACTCTGTTTCAAGTTCAATCTTTTCGTTCAATAGGTTCTAAAGATGAGATGTTGCAGTCTTTTAGGGGGTGTATTGGACTAAATATTTGGAGAGATTTGAGTTTTAGTGATAAATCATGTGTTATTGAAACATGAATTTTAAAATCTAGTGTTATTGGATTAATGATTTTAAATTTCACACTCAAATCCACTGTTATTAAAAATATGATTAGAATTTGATTTAAAAGTTTTATGTGAGATTTAAGAGGATTTCTTAGTAAAAAATACAAAGACCAAAATCTCATGGTTTTAGGTGAGATTTCAGAAAATTTAATAACAAAATTCCTAATTCACCAAAATTTCACCAAATCATCTCAAACTCAAATCTCTCCAAATATTCAATTCAGTACACCCCCTTAATTGAGCAAAGATCTAACCTTTTTCTCTTAAGCGGTTTTAAGATCAACATGCTTTTCGAACTTATTAGTTTTTTCATTTAAAATGCAAACCTTGCATGGTAGAGGGTATTAGTGAGATGTCTAAGGCATGATGGCTTCTAATACACTAAACCTGTTTCCTCCATGAGTTTTGATATTTGTGTACTGCTTTAATTTTTGCATGTTCTCACTTCTTTTTATTCTAATTGTCTTTACTCAATTCATTCTCATTATTGTTAACATTCATCATCATATCCATGTTGTTGACCTTGTCTACATTGACAACTTCAGAGCCGAGTTCTTAAATAGAGTTGTTATTGATTTGGTTGGTCTTTATAATTGAATTGAGATTGATTATGCTGCAAAAGGAGATGAGAATGGAGTTGTTATGATAAATTTAGTCTTTTAATGAATCAGAGGAGAATTTGGAGCAGTAACCGTACCTTCTGATCCTTAAAAATCATCTCTTCATCCGCTATATCATACGATGTGTCACCAAATTAAAGCAAGAGTTCGCCTTTATGAGCCAAAGTCTCCGTAACACCAAATTAGAAAAAAAAATTAGCGAGTGGCTCTAGCTCTATACAATGAGCTATTCAACTTAAGAATTCTTCAAAGTAACCCATTCATCTTTATTGGTCTCATCCTAAGGTTCAGTATTATCTAAACTGAGATATATTATTTTCCACATTCGGAAAAACTGGCTAAAAATTTTCAAACAGACAATATATTGCAAAATTACTTACGTAGTAATGCCACTAAATTCCATTAGATAATTTGTTAGACTAAATATGGCTATTTTAAAAAAAACACATGATATTTTTTTCTTGCAAATATTTCTCCATATACTGCCTTTGCCATGCTTTCGTATGCCTTTCATATTCAGTTATAAGCAAGTCTTTAGGTGATATTAATCTCTACAATTCTCCTGCACTAAGCTCACAGATTTTTCCATCACCAATATCCATAATTTATTTCAAAAAGAATCAAGGTCATATGCATCATGAGTACTAAGATTTATGAGAAATCTCATGTTTTCGTAAGTTTGAAAACCTTTGCAGGCTGCAATGTTTATGGAAAAGTCTGTATAAATTTATCTTCAACACGACAACTTTACCCCTAAAAGACCTATCATGATAGCATATCCGAATATCAGGCATGCTCCAATCTAATGATTCAAAATAGTGTTTGCACATCATGAAAATTTTGTCACATACTATGGGTCTAGATGATTTAACTAACTCTCCAAGATCAGAACCCGCTTTCATCGAACAAATAGCGAACTTATTTCGATTTATGAGTATTTTAAATCTAGATTAGACTGTCTTACCACCATGCAATAACAAATAAGAAAGTCTTTTAGATGCAATATCAACGGCGGATAAATTTTTAGATCGAAGATCAACGTTTATTAATTATCGTCTAATGGAACTTTTTATCATCCGCCAAAACAATAAACCAAAAAAACCACAATCTTTTGACTTTCTTACGTAGTTTCTGAATGACTTGTATTTTTTTTTTCAAGACATTGTAGTTTATCAAATAAATTTAATATATGGTATATAAAATATGGTTTTTCTTTTAATGGATTATATAGCATATATGGGAAGCTAAAAATGACAAGATTTATAAGACCCATACGAGATTTTGAAATTAGCTGAAAATGAGGCTCTACCGTGGAAGTTAACACATGTTAAGAATAAGATTGTAGAAGATCATGTTGGTATACCGACAATGTTGCTCTCAGATTTCACTGGGTATCAATGTGATATTGATGGGTTTTGGAATAATACATACATTTTTTTCAGGTGTAGGCTGGTTTTGCTTTAAAGATTAAGTCGAGAGATCAATCATGGGCCATGGGGGCAAAATATTTACGCAAGAGTATCTCCCCATTACACTTTGAATTTGAAGAAGTAATTTGGGATATACTCTGTATGATACAACACGGCAGGTGACAAAAGTAGCTTTTGAAACAGACTGCTCCGAATTGGTGAAGGTCTAAAACCGACATATTGGTCTGCTTTCTCAACATATGTGGAAGAATTCGTCAGAATCAAGGAAATATTTTCTTTTATTTTGCAAAATCTTAAGTCCAAAGCATATAGGTTAGCACAGAGTGCTATAGCTTATCTGCATGATATTGCTTATGTAAATGTTGTACCACAATTTGGATTTCTGAACAGTTTTAATTTGTATATGATAAAAATAATAATCAAATAACAGTCTTAAAATTGTAAAACCACAATAAAATAAGGAAATTAACCTAAGACTATAATGTCAAAATAATAATTGTCACATAATTTTTATCTAATTTCAGAAGATATTAATTATGCTTTGTAAATTCTCCAAATCTTAATTTAAAATTTTTATATTGGATACTAATCCTTGTTTTCTTGGGTCAAACATATTGGCACTACAAGAAAATAACTAGATTGCAAGATATAAAATTTATTGCAAAAGGTTAATATTTGTTGCAAACAATATAATTGCAAGGAAATCTTGACAAATTTTATATTGTTGCTGAATGAGCGTTGCAAAGTCGTATTTGTTGCATAGATGTTGCAATATTTGTAATAAAATAGTTACTCGCTATATTTGTCGTATTAATGCGACAATCTTTTTTATCCCAAATTTGTTGTATATTTGTAACACATATTTGCAACTCTATACTGTCCTAAATCATTGCTACATAAAAACTTCTAGAAAATATTATTGCAAATTTGTGCTACGAGTTTTGTAAGATATAATATTTGTTGCAGAGATTTTGAGACGATGAACCATTTTTTTTTTTTTGCAATATGGCTACAATTTGATTGTACCATGATCGTAAAGAGATTTGCGACATATATTTTTCTCATGCTAATTTTGATATATTTTTATATAACATATAAGATAAATTTTATTAATTATTAAAATTTGAATTTGATGATTAAACAAATATTAAAATAAAATAGGAAATATATAAATAACTAAATATTGCATAATCCAAACGTCATAAATATCAAAATATTTACAAACATCTAACAATAAATAAAGTGAAAGCTAATAGATTTTCTTGTCTCTCTCCAAGAACGTCCATAGCCTCTCCCATTTTTCAATCTACAAAATATCAATTTAAGAAAATTATAATAATTGTTAGAAACAAAAATGAATTAAAAAATAATGTTGCTTACACAATTTGCACTCAGTGTAAGCATCATTGAAGCACATAATCCCTTTCACCCAACACTTCCACTGTTAAATACTATAGGATTCATGTAAAAATATATTTTAAAGAAACAAAGTTAAACATATAACTAAAAACCATAAAAAATAAAACACTCAAAAACAATAACGAATTATCTATGTTATATATTTTTTGGTGGTTAATAAAAGTAAAACCCAAAAACAGTTCAAAAACAAAAAGACAAACCAGAGAAGCTCTATCTTTACAGAATGCTTATTGATACCTCTGAACTTTGAAAACATACACTTTGAGACTGTTTCTTAATTATTTTTGGAGAGCTCTTTACAAAATTGAAGTATTTATAAATATGACTGTAAATATAATAATATATAAAGATGGGAAAATCTAATTCTGGTATAGATGTATATCTAATCGTGATATTCACATTCCTAAATATTTGGGTGAGAGTTGTGAGATAATATCTAGAGATCTTTATTAAAAAAATATTTTTAAAAAATAAAGTAATCATAAAATATTATCTGGAAATCTTAATTAAAAATATATATTATTTAGAGAAAATAGAGGAAAAGAACAAAAAAATAAAGGTGGAAACATGTATCATAATATACATCTAAGAAAAATTACCCACGTAGTCACGTAGACATGGTGTTTAGTATATGTCGATATACAGTAGCACACACCTGGTTTGATTTTCATAATTTTCTAGATAGTAATATACAATAGGTGTTTTTTTGTTTATATAATTAAGTGTTGCAAAAATGTTACTAAAAATCTTGAAAATATAGTTGCAAAGGTGTTATAAATCTATTGCAAAACAGTCATAATTTACTATCGTGGAATATTTCTTGCAAATTTTGTAAGATATTTTCATATGTTGTAGGAAAGTGACAAAATTGTAACGAAAGTTTGCAGCATAATTTTTTGTCGTGATTTTGCAATAAATTTGTAATTAAATTGTAACATATATTCATCATTGCAAAAAATTTGCAAAATGTGTTGAAAAATTGTAATCGAAATAAACATTGCATTATTATGTTGCAATATCAGATTTTTCTTGTAGTGTGGACAACAATCAAATGTTTTTATTTACTCGGATGATTTCTAAATTTATTAATATGATATTTAAGTATAAACTTATTTATAGATTATATATGTAAGTATTAATCTATTCTAAAAACTGAACCATTGGGAAAATATTCCATAGAATATTAACTTTTTCTGATAATACTGAATTTGCAAAACTAATTTCGAAATATAGGTCCTCAGAAATTAGTTTTTTTTTTCTTCTCAAAAAACATAATTAACGATAAGATTTTAGTAAAATTTTAAAAATTTGGCACTCCCTTCGTAAAAAAATGCTAAAGATTCATGATCTTAAAGAAATCAAGTCGATTTTTACAAATTTACACACAGCAATAATGCAATTTGTTTTTTCAATTTTATTTAATAAAAGAATGAGTATTACTTATGAGTTTTCTGGAGTAACTAACACACGATACTCAACTTTAACCAAAATTTGCTTGACACATGTAACTCTCCTTTTTAACCCTCTTTTTTTTTCCTACGCTCTGCGATTATATATACTCAGGCAATCTACCTCCTCTATCATCCAAATCAACCAATGGTTCTTCCAAAAGCCTAATCGTTCTATGGATAGGAAGCAGACTCGCAAGTTCCAACCTCACATCTGACCCATTGATTGTTGAGCTTTGCCGATTTTGTTTTCAAGGAGCTCAAACCATTAGACATTGTCAAGTACCGTGAATCTCTCTTTAATGGCGTCTTTTAAAGAAATTCAATTGGAGTTTGTACTGCAAGAAGATTCCTGATTGTGTGATATCATGACCGTTCCAAAGATTTTTTATCATGCAAAGGGTTTTGAGAATCCAGCTAATGTTCTCAAGGATGTTGATTTACCGGATCCGTTGGTTCCAGTTAATACAAGTGAACCACCGTTGTGGAGAGATACATTCACGTGTCTTAAAATATGATGTGTGTTTCTTAGGGATGTTAATTATGAGTTTTTATTTGGCGGTACCCAAAACCTGGATTTAATATCAAACCCATAGGTCTGCCCTTTTGTGTTAAAAAAAACATGGGCTTAAAACAATCGGGTTTTATTTACCCCGACCTTTATTCAGGTTTACCCTATCGGGTAATGGGTATCCATTGGGGGATTTTTTTTAACACATTTATGGCGGAAATATTGTGAAATGATATTTTTCGCCAAAAACACAAAATTTTGGAATAACGTTTTTGTGCCAAATTTGTGCCAAAATCTGAGTTTTTTCGCCAAACCTGTCAAATCACAAATTTGGCGAAAAAATCGCAAAACAACATGTTCCCGCCAAAACACACAAAATCATGAAATTACATTTTTGTGCCAAAATCTGAATTTTTTTCGCCAAACCCGTCAAATCACAAATTTGGCGGAAAATCGTGAAATGGTATTTCCCGCCAAAAATGCAAAATCGCAAAATTACCTTTTTGGGCCAAAATTATAAAATTTTGGAACTGAGTTTTTCGTCAAACCCATCAAATCGCAAATTTGCCAGGAAATCATGAAATGATATTTTTTCACCAAAAACGAAAAATCACGGAATAACATTTTTGTGCCAGAAAAACCGTGAAATGACATTTTTGCTAAAATCGTAAGATAAAATCAACAAACATAATGTCTAATGCGTTTATAAAAATATATCAATATTTATGGAAATAATTATATCAATATTTATAAAAAATTAATTTTAAAATAAAATTTTAGTTTATTTATGTTTTTACTTGGTTAACAAATTTAATGTTCAAATTTTATAAATAATTATTGATGTAAATATTAAAAAAATCTGTGGGTATATCCGAAACCCACAGATTTTTTCTGGACTACATTGTTAGGGTTTCGGGCTTTACGAGTTTTTTTAAAAAACAGGCTCAAAACGGGGAGGGTCAAAATGGGCTTGGGTCGGGCTGGATTTTTTTACCCACCACAACATCCCCAATGTTTCTCATGCAATAGATGTTTTGAAGAAGAGGCTCATGGATTTAAGGCCTCCGGATAGACATTTTGGGACAAGCTTTTCACACAGGTATCTGAAGAAACAGAGCAGCCACAAAACAGGATTATGAATTGTATATATAAATTTTAGAAACAGGAGTGATCAAAGAACATAGAGCGATCAACTACGAAATTGATACACCAACCTCAATTTTGCAAAAGAAGAAAACTATTCATCGGCAGCCATTTAGAGAATTGGCCAATTGGGTAATGCTGTGAACAGAGGAGGCTTATGAGTTGTGTAGATTATAGGTCAAAGAACATCAAGCAATAAATCCACGTTAAAAAGCATGTACAACAACATGAATGTGAGAAGGAATATAAACAACAACATGAATGTGAGAAATAAAATAATCTATTACATCATGAAATAACATATTAAGGTAAAAAGAATGATCATCTCATTAAAAAAGAAAAAGAAAAAAAAGAAGAGAGATCTTGTGCATAAGGTAAAATCAGTTCTAGCATTTTTTTTTCTCCTAAACTTTAACCACAGCAGTGCTATAACATAAACAAAAAAAGTATAAAACGTATGAATTCAGCAGAATAACAAATTAGAGGTCGATGAGAACTTATCCATCGGATGAAACAAAATCAAGTTTCTCGCTGCTTACAACTAAATATGCTTGGATGAAAACCCATTAAAAGTATTCATAACATATAAAGAGTTGGTCAGAAGTTTTAGGGTTTATATGTTTTGGTTAATATCTAATATTACTTAGAAATTTATCCAGGACAAAACATAGAGCAGGAAGCAATAATTTCTCATGCGTGTGTCCTCAAAATGTAGGAATAATGAAATGGATCAGAGATAACTTCCGCCATGATAATATATGATGGTAGTGTTAACCTAATTACTTGTGTTGTAGTTCATTTTTGGAATCTATCAAACAATTAGCAAAATCACCAACCTGCAGAAGTGAAAAAACCAAAGAAACATCATAATCTAAAACTCAATTTGATTGAAAATTGTAGTAATCCAAGGCTATATTTAAGCAAATCATTCTGACATATCATACGGAATCGATCTGATGATGAAGTACTGAAACCCCCCAACTCAAAAGTGACTTAGTTTATCAACATATCACAAAGCTAAAAGCCACGGAAGTTTAAGATGCTAAAAAGCCTACTGCTTTAGGAAAACAGGCTTAGTAGACATATATTTTCATTAACACATTTGAATTCGATTTAGGTAGTTAAAATTCATCATCTATATTGTCTCAGAGTTTCATGGAAGAGCTTATTTCCAGACGCTGCAGTATCAAAAGACTATTCATGGCTATAAATCTAGATAGTCTCTGATATCCATCTCTTATGACATATAAGAACAGAACGTAGAGGTGCAAAGGCATAAATTCAAGATTATGACCTTAGTAGCCAAAAGAACATATCTTCGAATGTACATTTATATGAATCCCGACTGCAATTCTCGGGAGAACTCCTTGTTTCTCCACTTTTACCACCTTTAGGAGCAAACTTTGTTCTGATTGCACCGAGTATAATAGAACCAAAACTGAAAAAGTATATTTTATTAGCTACTAAACAGAGAACAGTTGAAGAACTCATCGCCATAAAATCAGCATAGAGAAGTACAGTACCTGGTAAAACTCAAGCCAATCTGAAAATAAGGAAGCTAATATTATTTACAATGCTGTCTTTGTCAGTAAACCTTTTCTGCCTATCATATAACACATCAATGTACCAAATATTTGTTTCATATTACCAAGGATAAAATGACACGAGTAAAGGAATGACTAACTCAAAACCTAATAGCATCACCCTATATCGGAACTCATTGAATATAATATAGTTACATGAGAAGGTAGCTTTTCTCTACATTCCAGAGATCTGGTCATAAATCGTAGGACGGGATTTAGTAATGAGGAATATCAAACATCAAACAAAAAAAAGACAATATAAGTGCAAAGTTGCTCACTAAAATTGAATCAGGGTCCGGAGAACTTGTTCCACCAACAAAAGGGTCGATGAGATAGTCCACAACCTTACATATCAGATACATAAAAAGGGACATATGAAAGGAAGATCACAGTCGTCTGAAAGTAATAGAGATAGTCCACAATTGGTGATGACATGCAGAGAAAGGTGAAACAAAATTAATAAAAAGGTGAGGTTAGAGTGTTTCAATCCAAACCTAGAATTAGGTAGAAACATTCAAGAACTCGCTTGGAGAAAGTTAGCATTGGAGATTCAGAAGAATCTAAACTTAAAAGGCACCTCAAAGTCATGTTGAGACAAAGCTCTGGAAACAAACTCTCCATATTCATCTACATCATAATTTTCTCCTTCAAGCAATCGAGCTTTTCGTTCTTCAAATCTGTGCATTCATTGCCACAGATTTAAAACCCAAATTGATCCCCAGGCTGAGTATACAATACAGGAGCCGGTGGATTCTTCGATTCCGAGGGCTCGTCAATGCCCAGAACTTTGGGGTCGGCCAATTCGATTGAGGGATTAATTATGGAATCAGACATAATTCGGGATAGGGTTGACAAAGCAAAAGAGAGAAATTCATTGAAAGAATATGAAACACAAGTTTCACGAAATGCGAGGTATGTAAATAAAGAGCAGACAAGGTAAACTTAACCTAAAGCTTGAAAGTGGAACCGTCGCAAAGATGGTGGGGAGTGGAAGAGTTTCCACGTATTGATAAGAACTCGATAGTTCATGAAATATGTGTGTCAAGGTGTCAAGACAGCCGAACTCCGATTCAAGGGATCAAAAGGCTAAACAAAAGGAAAATAGTTAAGTCTTCAGAACCGGGCAGCAGTTCATAGGAGTTGGGGACAAATGTTGATACGGGATCCCAAACTAATGATCCATTCTCTCTGATTATGACATGTGTCATCAATTTCAGCAGATCAAAAGAAGGGCTGGATCAGTTCGGTGTAAGCCAAGACGAGCGAACAATACAAGAGTTTGATAAAGCGAACTGGGGTCCGATCAGCGGTGAAGCCTCGTGGAGAAAAGGAGCAGGCGAAGCAAGAAGCGAGCTGAATCTGCGAGCAGAAGAGGAAAATCATTCGAAAGCCAAGGCGTTACAACATTAAAGGCCAAATCGAAATCGACGAATTAAAGTAGAATCATAGAATTAATTAATATTTAGTCTTACCATTTAATCTTTAATTTGTGTATAAATATAGACCCCAATAGTCATGTGAGGGGTCGATCATTTTTCTACTCGAAATCAATATAGACAAATTTATATTTTTCTTTGAGCAAATCCATTTATATTTTCAGTCAATTCTTAAGCAATTTCTATTTCCAGTCAATTCTTAAGTAATTTTTATTTTATTTTACAAATTTTTCAATATATTATTGGGTGTAAGATCCAGTATCCACAATTACTATTATAAATTAAAAACTAAAAAATATTTGTTTTATCAACTGCAACCGCTTGCAGCCGCAAACGCTAGATGGAATGAGCTTTTGAAATTTTCGATTTCAAGCAGAACAATATGTTGCGATTTCTATAAGTGATATTAAACGCTTGCAGACGTAACTATCCGCAAACGTATTATTTGCAGGTGGTTGCGGGTGAACCAATCAAGCTTTAAGTAACTCTAATAAATTGACTTTATTGCCACATTGCCATTTTCCAAAATTGACTAAAACAATTTTGAACAAGAGAAAAAAAACATACATATGTAACAATCTAATTTTCCAAATAAAAAAAAAAAAGGAAACACACTAAAACCGGTTCCGGTTCCCGTTCGATACTTATGTATAAACGGTTCATTATTGGCGTCTTCTATTAGACAATAAAACTCGCGTCTCGCTGCTCGTTAAAGCGCTAATAGAGGTTAGGGTTTTATCGTTATCGATTCCATTCTTTTCAATCGAAGCTCTTTGCGATAAGTAGTTGGAAGAACTAATCGAGTTTTCGTGATAATCTTATTAGGTTTGTCGATCTTGTTGGTTTCTTAAACATCTGAAACTATGGCGACAGACCCAAAGGCGACTACTGAAGTTGTAAAGGTGGATCTGTTCGAGGACGACGATGAGTTTGAGGAATTTGAAATCAACGAAGGTGAAATTTCGTTATGACTAGTCGCTTCTTTGATTTATTAATTATTCAGTCATCTAACATCAAATTCGTGGATAATAATAGCTATTTCTTACTTGTTAGTTGAGCCAGGTAATAAATATACTTTGAATAAGATACAAACTTATAAGCAACCAATTGGTGATTAGGTTATCGTTGATTTGGGGGAATTTTTGGGGTCATTGAGTAGCTTAGGGAGAGTTGGGTACTCTAAAATTGAACCTAGGGCTACAATTTCTTTGATTTTGGTTCTGATTTCAACGGATTGTGCTTTCGAGTCTTCAAGATTTAACTAATAGCTGTATTGATAAAGATGGTCTCTGTTGTTTGAATTGCTATGTGTAATTGTGTAATGGATCTATATTTGGTGACATTTCCCGGTGTTGAATGAATTGGATAGTTTTGATGTTTATTGATTTGTTTTTATGTTTGGTAGATTGGGTGGAGAAAGAGGAAGTGAAGGAAGTTAGTCAGCAATGGGAAGATGATTGGGATGATGATGATGTCAATGACGACTTCTCACATCAGTTAAGGAAGGAGCTTGAGAGTAGTGGTGATAAGAAATAAGGTTAGAAGAAGGTGAAAGTCTTGACATTTATGGAAGTCTTGTGTTTTTGGTACGATCCAAAACTTTTTCTTTCTTTTATACTGCCATGTATGGTTCTCTTTTGTCTTTGAACATTATAAATTTGAACTGGTAAGATTATATTTCTGATATTAACCATCTTCTCACAACACACGATGTAGTGAGGAAATGGGATGCACAGCTTCTCACTCCCGTCTTTATTATCATCGTTCTGAAAACTGCTTTAACAATAGATAGAACGCAAATGACATCTAAAATAATCCAACCCAAACATACACAGAAACAACCACAATCTAAACCCTATTTGAAAGTCGAACATATATATGCACAGTATAAGATTTCTTTGGCTAAGATATTCAACAATGTAAATGTATTGACAACGAAAACTTATTAGAATATATAACAGAAACTTATTATACTCCAAGTACTATTAACATACTATGTTTTCCATACATCTACGATAAGGAACACATTTGAATTGGTTGTCATACATTGCCATCAACAAAATAACTGGCAAAACTACCAATATTATTACCATCACATTCACATAATGGTGTATTCAGTTCCATTACATACCTGAATATTGCGCGCCTCATTTGGCTTATTCCAATCATTGACTTCCTTGGGGATTCTCCCATCAACGTTGCAGAGTACATATTATTCCACCATTTTATTTGAACCAAAGTATCACATTCATCATTGTAATCACCAGCTTGGAGTCGGGTTTTTCTGGTTCTCGTAAGTCGTATGGGGTACATTGGTTTGCTTTCATTACTTGTCTCGCAATTAAAGATCGCCTTTTAACGGGTGCTCGCACTTGATCTGGGGGTTGGAACCAACCTTATTTATTTTGTGGAGAACTAGACGAGACGAGAGATCACCTCTTTTTAGCTTTTCCTTACACTGTAGATATAATAGGTGACCTTGGTGTTTCCATTGACTCAGATTGGCAAGCTAATTTACAATGTATCATCACTACACATAAATATGACAAGTTTACCTATATCATATTGTTACAATACCTTGGATCCATCTACTAGCAAGTCAAACTTGGCTCATATGCGTAGCAAAATGTATGAGAGAAACACAAGCAACATTACATTAACCACTTCACAAGTTCCACGAGAGGACATTCCATCTGGATACAATGTAAGTCTATTTGCAGCTATCTTGCTTCATATTTTCTGCTTTCATGTCTCTGATTTTTTTTTATTTTTTAATTTTATCTCAGGGTTTTTATTCTTACTATTCTCAAAAGACTGGTGTTAGTATTGGGAAATCACCACAAGACACATACTTGGATGAGCCTGTATTAGATATGGTTACATTTAGAAGTTTGAATGTGGTAGCATATTGGAAAGACAACTCGAGCCGTTTTAAAGAGTTGGCATCAATGGCTTGTGATGTTCTAAGCATCCCTCTCACAACCGTGACGTCAGAATCATGCTTTAGCTTAGGTAGCCGAGTTCTCAACAAATACATGAGTTCTCTCTTACCTATAAATGTACAAGCTTTAATATATGCAAGGAATTGGGTTCGGGGCTTTCAAGAAATTGGTAAGAATTTTGATTTACTCATTGTAGCTCAGTTTTGTCTTTTTTGCTGAACGTTTTATTTACATATTTTAGTTGAAGAGTTCGAGTTTAATGAGGAGGAAGGGGAAAAAGGGTCAGAAATTCAAAGAACGGCTACAGTGTTTTGAAAACAGGTATTTCACAGCTCTGTTGCTGTATAGGCTGTGCTTATGATCCAAATATATCTTTGGCAATTCATTTTTGTTCTCCTATGATGTGCTCTGTTTTGTAAGGACTTGTCTTCTATGCAGAAGATTGTGCTGAATTTGTTGTCATGGACTTGTCTTCTATGCTTTTTGAGGTTCTTGATTGGTTTCTGATCCAAAATTTGATGATATTTGATGAAACACAGGTGCAGAATTTGGAAGGAAGTTAACTGAGACTCACTCAATCCGAGAAGGAGCTAAAGAGTTGGCGTCAAATTTCTGGTTCCAATTTGATTTTTTCTTGAAGAACAATTTTGTTCTTGTCTTCCTACTTTTCTTGCTTTTTCAGTTTAACATGGTTAAAAAACTGATTCCTAATTATGTTCTTGATACTCTGCTTTCTTCTAAGATGTTCTCCATCATTAGCAAATCATCTTCGGCAACTACTGTTGGTTTCTTTGTGTTTTTGATTGGTTTTATAACACAGGTAATCAGACGTAAGTCTGATTAACCAAGAAGAAACTAACGTGTATAATCTTTCATTACAGGAGTAGCTCTGTTTCTTGATTCCTAAATCTAACGTTTACAATCTTCCATTATAGTAGCTCTGTTTCTAAGTATATTTAAATAGATATAGCTTTCAAGAAATTTAATATAGCTTTCAACAAAATTGATTTAATCTTAAGTAACATAACTAGATTCGAACTCGTGGTACACCGGAGGTAAATTATTTTTTTTTTTAAATTTGTAGTTTTTTTAAATATAAATATTTATATTTTATTCATGTAAGTTTAAGTTGCTATTTGTTTTGTTTGTTTATTGTTTATAATTTTTTTATTTTGCTTGTTTAATATATGTTTGAAGTTTTTTTTTCGTTTTTTTACCGTTTACCCGTTTATAATATATTTAATGTAGTTTTAGCATCGAATGGCAAAAATTGTAATCTTGGAAGTTAGATTACATTATTGAAGAAAGACTTGATAGTGCTTATTAGATTACATGTATGTGGTTTTGTTTGAAAGCTTTTTTACAAAATACACCCTCTCCATTTACATATACAATAACACAAACATACCTTTCATCTTCTAATAATTCTTCATAACATACAACGATCATATTATTTTTGTCAATGTTCTGTAATCAAATACACTATACGTTGAGGGAAGAGAGCATACGGATTCGAATATTTGAATATTTGTCTTATTTTAAAGCAAATGCAACAATTTTATTTCATTACTAGAAAAGAACTAACAACTACAATCCCAAATAAGAAAAGCAATATCATACTTAAAAATCTTAATAATCAAATATAAGCAATTAAGAAAGTTAAAATTGAAGAAATGAATGAGCTTGTTTTGGTTTGATTTTCACTATCACATGTTGTATAAAACTAAGTGAGAACATAAATAGTCATTGGATTTAGTTATAAAAAATAAAATAAAAATGCAAGAATGTTCAAAATTGTAGGTTCTTTTACCTCTATTTTTCCCAAATTCAGAAACACCTCTTTGAAAACCACATTCATTGTTTATCTCTGAGGTTTGCCTTCATTGTCTAGGATTGGATCCGCACGTACGTGTGAGGTTATGTTTTTAAACAAATATATATATATATATATATATATTTTTTGGTAAAAAAATTAAGTCCATCCATTTTAGGACGGGAAATTTGTTTTGTGTCGTACCCGTCAAGAATTTTCCATCTCATAAGCATTTTTTAAATAATTATCTGTTTAAGAATTTTTATTTTAGTCCAACAAATAATGATTGGATAGGGGATTAGAATGTAATACCCATATGTCCCGTTTATGTTTTCATTTTTTTGAAAACAATTCTCTAATTGTGTTTACAAAAATACCTGAAATACTCATCCCAAAGTTTTCATAATATCTGAAACTTTTTTAAAATTAAATATTTATAAAATTTATTATATTTGGTAAAATGATAAGTTCAGCTAAAAAATTTTATTAAACCGGTTAAAACTTTTAAATGCGGATGATTGTTAAGTCGTTAAGTCAACATTTCTGCTCATTCAGATTTAGAATCATTTTATATATATAATATACCTATGAATTATTTCTCAAAAATTTTAGTCGATGTGGGATATTGAACAAAAACACACATTTTCCTCGATTGAGTAATATATGTCTGTTTCAAAAAATTTGAATTGCAACATATGTATAAAAAATTCTATATCTTTATTAGATATATGTTTTATATGAAAATTCAAAACAAATTAAAAAGGAACAATACTTGGGTTCACCCCGAACCTATTTGTTCACTTCCTCTTTCTGTAGCCAATTAAAATATGTCATGTAATATTATCATTAATCACTCTTTCTAAATATAATCAATAAATCATTCATCACTATTTCATAATAAAACAATTAGATTAAATCATTAATTACTTTTTCTAAATATAATCAATAAAAATATGTCAACTAAGATTACATTTAAACATATATAATGAATTAAAATTACAATTAAACAAATAAAATAAATTTAGAAAAATTAAATAAATTAAGAAAATTAAATTTACTATTTTTTATAAAAGGGAAAAAAACTTAACCCATTTTATGTTATGTTTCGGCCACTCGTTTCGTTATTTTCTGAGTTGTATCCCTTAGGATATATTTATATATGTCTTTCATTTTTATTTTCGTAATTTATTTTTCATAAAAATATACCCTAATGATACAACTCAGCAAACCCAAAGGAAATATCAAAACGAGTGGCCGAAACATAACATAAATTAGTTTAGGTTATGTCGTGATCTCGAGATACTAGTAGATTTAATTTTCTTAATTTATTTTATTTTTTCTAAATTTATTTTATTTGTTTAATTGTAATTGTAATTTATTATTTCTGTTTAAATATAGTTTTAGTTGTTATATTTTTATTGATTAGATTTAGAAAGAGTGATTAATGATTTAATCTAATTATTTTATTCAGATAATATTATATGACATATTTTGATTGGTTAAAAGCAATGTTCTCAAAATCGCTAGGCGCTAATCGGGCGGCAAGGGTGAGCCTAGCGCCTAACCAATAAATCGGAGATTAAACGGGAATTAATCGGGGATTAGTTTTAGAGTTTTAAGACTATTTTAATGTTTTTAAAATATATTAATCCATTATAATTAAATTTTTCTATAATATTGTTTTTAAAATTGCATTAAAGACATAAAAACATATTTTTTAAAAACAAATTATGATTTTTATTAAAATTTTGAACATAAGTTATTGTAAAATATCATAAAATTCCAATCTAAATGTCTGAATAACAAAAAAAAAAATTATCTGGCGGCGAAAATGGGCCTAGCGATTAGGCGCTAGTCGGGGCGGCGAGGGTGAGCCTAAAGACTAAACGGGGAGTAATCGGAGCTAGGCGGAGATTTTTAGAACAGAGGTTAAAAGAAGAAGAGGTGAACAAAAGAATTCACCCTAATATTGTTCGATCCAAACAAAGTTTCGTCCAAGCCCATAAATAAATGATGGAGCTTGTCTTCTTCATGTTCCTTCTCGATCTCAGCCACTGTTTTGGCTTGCCATTTATGAGCTTAAATGGTAATACCCTTTAGACGGCAATTGACAAGTTTTGCTTTGAGGCGTTGAACCCTCTCTGAGTTATGGTGTTTTAAGCTCATTGTATAAACAGCTTCTGAGTACTGGTTTTCAAACAATTAGAAGAGCACAATGATTGCAATCAGAGACAGTGCCCGGAAAAGTGAATATCTTCTCAAGAATCATCAATACAACCCTTTTTTCTAATACTTTAATATTACAGTATCTTGCGTTCAATTTCTTTTTGTACTATCAAAAAACTGAATTCATTCATATTTGATCAGATCAAAAAGCTGCATGATACAAAAAAAAACACAAAATTAAAGTTTGCTCGTACTGTTTTACTACTTGGTTTAAGCTCCTTTCAGTCTTCATAACTTTCATCTCCTGACATAGCAGCAAAATCATTCCCCTCCCTTGTTTCCTGTAGTCATTTCAATTCTAAGTTTTAGACAAAAGAGTGTATAATATATAAATAGGTCATTCCAGATCTGTGGATAAGAATGAAGAGAAGAGATACCAGTTTTTTATCCCAGTCCTTGAGCTTTGGGTTTGCTAACATGTAGTTATCACGTAGAGGAGCCCACCCAGGAGCATCGTCTTCATTGGAAGTTGAAGATTTTTGAGCCTACACCATTCAAGAGAATCTCACTAGTAATTTTACCAAAGGATACTTTTGATTTATATAACTAACAGGTAACAATCTATCACTGATCAAAGAGATTTGTTCTGTTACAATCCTAACTTGTTTATACGTTCATCCAAAGGTAAAGGGTTTTAACAACACTCAAGATAAAGCATATTCAGGGAGAGATAGCGAGAAATGCCAAACCTTAGTGTCTGTTTTTGACGTTTTCCCTAACTCAGAGAAGAAAGCTTCTTTTCTTCGCTTCTTTAACACTGATGGATATTCCAAAAACAGGATTTAGAAGGCAAGAACAAGACAGTGGATACATAAAGATTCATGCCAAAGAACAATATCTAAACCTACCTTTAGCATCTTTAGACCTTGAAGGATTCAAACCCTTCTGAGCATGTTGAGCCTTGTTTACCTAATTTACAACACATAAAACTTTCGAATCAAACGAACCATTCCCGAAGAATAAAACACCCGGAAAAAATAAAAGTAGAAACAAACTTACAGCGTTAAATAGTTTGACCACTGTGATGATTCCACAAGTTCATAGAGACAAAAAAAAAACTAAGTCAGTACCATCAAAAGCCAAATACAAAACAATCTCAAAGATGATATACAATACCTCCTTTAGTAGCAACACCAATAAGAATCTTTTCATGAGAATCCAAATAGCTTCCAGGTTTAACATGTCCTTTCTCAGCAACCTTAAAATTCAAATTCAAACTCATCATAAAAAACTAAACAACGCAAGAATAGTGAAAACAAAACAAAAACAAAAACAATCATACCAAATGTTTAGCCTTTCTAGCTTGACCTTTAGCTTTGAATTCAGCTTCTTCTTCAGCTAGCTGCTTTGCAATAAGAGGCTTACGTCCTGATAAAATTGGATCCTGTTAACACCAAAAAACCAACAACTAATCAACATTTTCCCCCAAATCAAAATCAAAGTTAGGGTTTTTCTAGGGTTTCCAGTTGTATCTCTCACCAATATGTCATCTTCTTTAGTCTTCTTCATTATAGCTTTAAAAGCGATTTTAAAAGCATTACATCCTCCATCAGAAGCAAACTTTGTGATTCCAGATTGAACCGATTCATCGTTATCTGAGCCTTCTTCTTCTTCTTCTTCATCATCACCTTCTTCAATTTCGTCGTAATTTGGTCCCATGTTAGCATCAGAGAAGATCTTCTCACGAATTGTTACTTCTGGTTGTTTCTTCTCTTCATCTTCTTCCACGTCGTCATCGGAATTGTAATCTCGTGCTCGTTTCTGAAATAACTTTTGATTCTTCATTGTAACCTTGAACCTAGCGGAAGAAGGAGGTAATGTCTTTGATTTCTTGCTTTTAGATGCTTTTCCGACTCTCCTCTTTCTATTTCCACTCTGTGCCGTCGCCATGTGATGAGACTCTTCTCCGGTAGACATTGTTTTCGTCGATGACTTTGGTTTCCACGGCGGCGGAGAGAAGAAAGGAAGCGAGACAGATTGGGTTTTTCTTTTTCCCTTAAACCTTACCTTATGAAAAAAATTGTTTAGGGCTTTTGATTTTGGGTCAGACTTTGATCTCTTTTAATTTTAAGTATGAATTAGTACCATTATAGAGTGGGCTTTGTGCATTGGACACAAAAATGGAGACATTTTGAGTTTGTCACCAAAATATTATCTCTACTAGAAATAATATGTATAAAAGATTATTATAGTTAAAATAATTCGAATTTACAAAAAAAAAATTTAGTAATAATTGAAAATTTGAATTTTATGATAATTTTCCCCATTTTTAATTGTTTTTAACCGCTAAAAATTATTATCATTCCTAAAATATGTAATCACCACTTTAAACATTTATATTTATATAAACATTTACTATTAGATATTTCTTGTTTTTAAACTCCTCACAGTAATCATGATATGTAGATTTTGCAATGTTTGCAACATATTCTACATGGGTGTATGATCATCTGAGTTTCCATATTTAAGATGCTTTGGTATTTTGCCATGACCGACATCTAATAGCCATTTTGCAAAATCTTTCTCTGCTTGTTGCAACCTCATATTTGTCTCAAGAGTGAATTTAGAGCAATATTTCCACAAATGTGAGCGGTTGATTGTTGCCATAACAGTTTCTTGCCTAGTGCCTTGTGGTATTATTGGAAGAATCTGTCTAAAATCTCCTCCTAGAAGCACTGTTTTTCCGCCAAATATTTTGGTGGATGCGTCTGGATCAGTCGCTGAAAGCACATCTAGCAAAATTCTATCAAGAGCTTCAAATGCGAATCGATGGCACATAGGTGCTTCATCCCAAATTATTAGGTCTGTTTTTGTAAGTAATTCAGCGAGCATGGTGTTGCGACTGATATTACACATACTGTCTTGATGAAAGTCTATTGGAATTTTGAACAGAAAATATGCAGTTCGACCGTTAGGTAATAGTAAAGCTGCTATTCCAGATGAAGCCACTGGAAGTACTGTTTTTCTCTGCGCTCTTATTCTCGATATTATTGTCTGATACACATATGTTTTTCCTGTTCCACCTGGTCCATATAAGAAGAACAATTTTCCTTTCTTATGGTCAACCGAATCGATGAGAGCATCATAAACTTTTTTCTGTTCGTCATTTAACGTTTTCATTAATCTGCAGTGTTCTTCTTGATCAGCAATAATGTAGTTTTGTTCATCTTTGAGCATTGAGTTATTTATTTGTTTCAACAATTCCTTGTCTGGCTTTTGCATATCTTCAACATACAACTGCCCATGGCTGAAAACTGGATCTGGAAGATATAATCCTACTCTTTTTAAACTTTGACCTTGACTTTTATTAATAGTAATAGCATAACAAAGTTTAACGGGAAATTGTCGTCTTCTTAGTGTGAACGGATATTCTGTTTCTGGTGGCGACAAAAATATTCGTGGTATCAAGACTTTATCTCCGATATTACATCCTGTTAATATCTCTGCTTCAATGACTCGATACCTTTGTTTACTTAGTAGGAAAAAACAAAATGTTTGCATTTATTGAAAGGAAAGCAAATGAAATATAATATAAAGGTTTCATGTAGTTTACATAAAAATAGAGATATGGTTCCTACATCATTTCTTCACAGTTGCAGTACTTCAACATCATTGGTGTATTCCTATGTTTCATCATGCATCGTCGAGAACCAATTATGCTGTTTTAAAAAGATTATATTCGTCCATTGACTATGCCGACGACAGAAAAACTAACTGGAAAATATCCTCTCTTCCAATAAGTTGTTCTATGCATGTAGGAAGTTCGTCTCGCTTGGTATCGTAACAATTTGAGCCCTATAAAAATTTGTTTAACAGTCAATATAAAAGAACATATACAGGTATGCAACTAAGGGATTAATTGCGAGAAATAAATATCTCAAAGGTTATTAAATTTGCACGCATCATATTTGTTAATTTCCTAGCTTCTTTATCACATATGACAAATCTTGCTTGATCTGTCTCATCATCACTAATAACTTCTATGCAGAACTTAAGAAGATAAACAATATTATAAAGTAGTAGTAAAGCAAACCTGGCAACACCAATAAAGTTATTATCTTGACAATAGGAGCATGTTAATCTTTGGTGCACTGATTTAATTATGTTGAAGCAATTGGAGCATGAGATAGAATACCATCCATTTCGAGTAATAATCTCAACTATCCTGACCGAGCAAAGAAAATATTTTTCCTGGAGAAATTCCATATAAGGTTAGTTAAAAAAGTTATAGGATATAGATTGTATCTTATAAAAAGTATTAATTAAACTTGAGGTTCCTCCAAATCGAGAAAAGATAAAATTTATGAAATAGTCTCGACTCCATTCCATTCTTCCTCTAGTTCATGCTGCACTAATGGGGTATTGTCAATCCCTGCACATAATCATTTCATTTCTAAATGCATTGTATAGTGAAGTATGAAATACTGTTAGAGTGAATGTACATTTTGTAGAGACACTGAGGCAGATTGTACATACCAACTTTTGTTAACATTCTCAAATCACCATCTACGTAGAATCTTGTAGCTGGTGAAGTGTTCAAGTAAATATCTCCTAAACGGATTAAAAAAAGCGTAAGTGTGTAATATTTGATGTAAGCAGTATTTTGTTTAAGAGATCATAACCTCACCTGCAAAAATTTTAGGATTTACAGCTGTTATGATGGCAACTCTTTTCTTCCATTGTGTGTCGCGGAGCAACGACCTAAAATCCGAAGCAACATGATCCTATATAGAGAGACGGACTTTGGTTTTACTACAAGGTAAATGTAAATATATTATTGATACAAAATATTTATGATAATTTTGTTTCGTGTAAATAAAAAACTTACTCTTGAAGAACTAATCTTGCCATGATTTTATGTTTTTAACCAATGTAACGCAGTTTTGATCCCCACACATAAGTAATTCTTTCCACCACATTTGAACAAAAATGATAATACAAATATAATAAATCTATAATTTTAAAATTTATATCATTCTTATATATAATTAATCTGCAACTTTCCTGGTAATTGTTGATTTGTATTCGCCAACATCAGCAGCTGCTCATGGCTATGGAATCGAAATGTTGGTTTTCCAATTCTAGGAGCATCATCCAATACTTCGGAAGCAATTGTAAGATGAGTGAATTGAATTGATAACTTATGATCTGTCAATTTCAATCGGCCAAAGTTACCTCTAATAGATCAATCTGGTGTTTGGAATATCGTTAATGATTGAAATATGGTGTGTTTCTTTATATATCCCTGAAAACTTGCCATCTTGTAAAGACGAGAAACAAAATTGAGACGTTTGGTTGAAATGTTTGGAGACGACCATGAAGAGTATAAAATATTAAGGGTTTACCGAGGAGGAAAACATGTTATTACTTATTAGTGTTAAATTCTCCTTTCTTTAGCCTTATATAAGTCCACTAAAACCCATATTTAGCGAACGGGATTATTTTTTTTTCTCCATTAGGAAGACACATAAAACCCATCTTTTATATAAGAGAGAAAAACTCAAATATACCACATTTTAACATATATTATTAGAGTGTACCCAATCTTTTTAGAATTATTAGAATAATACAAATCGTTAAGAAAATGTCATTTATGCCTTTAGGGTTTTGAGATTAGTTTTTTTTTCTAGTTTTCGCGGTTTTAAATTTTTTTTTTTTTTTTAACAGTTGGAAACTGAAACGTTTTCTCTTTTCTTAACTGACATATTCAGTTTCTATTTTAGTGTTCATAACAAAAAGACATATGAACATAAACTCATCTCTCTCTAACTCATCTCTCTCTCGCTCTCTCTCTCTCTCATCGGTAATCCGTCGTCGAAATCCGTCGTAATCTCCCCATCTATCTCTCGCTCTCTCTCGCTCTCGCTCTCTCTCTCTCTCGCTTGAAATCCGTCGTAATCTCTCCATCTTTCATCGCAATCCGTCGTCGAAATCGCCTCCTCTGTCGTCGGTAAGAAAGTTGAATTTTGTTTTTTTAAAATTTACTTGCTTGTTTATGATGTTGATTTGGGGTTATTGCTTAGGGTTTACAAATTTTTGAGCACTTGCAACTGAGTGTATACTAAATCTGAGTTATCAAGCACAACAACAACATAATCACGACACCAGATTTGATATACAATTAGTTGCAATCAGATGGCTGACTTTACGACATGTAGTGGCTGACTTATGGGTTGCTTTACGGCTGACTTATGAATTACTTTATGGCTAACTTATGTTTCTAGCTGATTTATGGTTTACTTTATGGCTGACTTATTGTTTGCTTTATGGTTGACTTATGTTTTACCTGGCAGAGTTATGACAGAGTTATGGTTTACTCAATGACTGACTTATGGATTACTTTATGGCTGACTTATGTTTCTGGCTGATTTATGGTTTGCTTTATGGCTGACTTATGTTTTACCTGGCAGAGTTATGACAGAGTTATGGTTTACTCAATGACTGACTTATGGATTACTTTATGGCTGACTTATGTTTCTGGCTGATTTATGGTTTGCTTTATGGCTGACTTATTGTTTGCTTTATGGCTGACTTATGTTTTACTTGGCAGAGTTATGGTTTACTCAATGGCTGACTTATGGATTGCTTTATGGCTGACATATGTTTCTGGCTGATTTATGGTTTGCTTTATGGCTGACTTATTGTTTGCTTTATGGCTGACTTATGTTTTACTTGGCAGAGTTATGGTTTACTCAATGGCTGACTTATGGATTGCTTTATGGCTGACTTATGTTTCTGGCTGATTTATGGTTTGCGTTATGGCTGACTTATTGTTTGCTTTATGGCTGACTTATGTTTTCTAATTTTTGTGTTTGACGCAGATGGAGGGACCAAGGAAATACCCACCTAGACGTTATAAAGAAGGAAAGTTTCCATTCCAGAGCAAGAGTATGAACCACAATTGTCTTACCTCGAGTTTAGCATCCGTCCGAGATGCAATAAGGATTGATGTCTCGAATGAAATCAAGGGCACAAAATTAGGAATCATTCCTAAGTTAGTGGACAATGACTACCAGTGGTCTGCGAAGATTATGCAATATCTTCTTTCTCATCAGTTGCTCCTGAAGAGTGTTAATGAAATTTGGCAGTAATAGGTCGACAGCCAATAAGATTAGGCTTAGATGAGTTTATCAACATAACTCGCCTAAAGACAGAGCCGCCTAGTATAGAATAATGTGAACCCAAGTATGTAATGTTCTGGGAGAAGTTGGGTATTCCTAGAGGGTGTGCAGGTGGCCCAAAATGGGATGAATTGGCTAAAGTGTTTGGTAAGTGTCCGGGATGGAATCCTGAAGAGCGGAAAATGGTGGGGTTGTTATGTATCCTACATATGGGGATCTATGGTCTACATCACAACTCGAGAATACCGCTAAAAGCTGCAAAAAGAGTCTTCAAAGATGAATGGATTGATGACTATCCTTGGGGTTTAGTTGCTTATAAATCTCTTATTGAGGGTGTTAGTAATACGCAGTTGGATGGAAATGGATACACGGTTAATGGCTGCATGCATGCCCTTCTCTTTTGGGCATTTGAATCAATAATGATTTTCGGATAGCGTTTTGGTAGAATCGTTGATGAATGATAACGGTGTTTTTACTCAGGGACTACTTATGTGGGCAAGAAAAATCTAGCAGTAGGAACTTGTCCTACTGGATGTAAATCCATTGTCAGTTATGCAATCCCTAAGTAAAAACAATGCAATTTGATGTATGTGTGTGTGTGCAGAAGGATGTATCAATTCCCTAGCATTGTCATTGTAATACTAAAGTGTCAATCCAAATGGGTGTGATGCTAACAATCAAGATGTGATCAGATACAACTAAGTCAAGCCAGGTAGAAAGGAAACGTTTATCTAACAACCTAAAAATGAAATGCAGTAAGATAGATGCTTGACTCGAGTCCTAGACCAAGTCAAGTGACCGAGTCAATGCAGAAAAATGACAAAAATGTGCACTCGACCACTCTGAACGAGTCAATGAGATCGAGTGGAGCCTGAAAACGACAACAAACAAGCACTCAGGCTTCAAGGCCGAGTCAAGAGAGATGAAAGGCAAAGTGCAATTAAATAAGTAAATGACTTTTAAAAAATATGATAAAGCAAGAAAGTCAATAGGGATCTAAGGATAGGGTAATCGATCAATAGCAGCTCATGATTCTCACTGGTGTTTAACAAACGTCAACCACAAAGGCTATTCCTTAGACAGCAAATATCTAAAACAATTTAGTCCACTCTCGTGGTAAGAAACCTCAAATCTCATCACTGACATACTAACTTTTGCTTGAGCCACCATGATGAGATAGGCACAAAGAACCTATTTGCTAAAGCCAAAAAGCACCATAAACATCTAATCTCTTAGGCTAGGATGTGCTAATCTCTGGAAAAAGTTGATTCCGATGATTCCATCACACTCTCATGTGGAAATCATCTCAGATCTTGTTCCAATTGATCAGAAAGCAACAAGCTTTAAGCACAGTCACCCAGAAGGGAAATTCAACAATCAAGCAATCTTAAACACCAGATCTGATCATAAGCAAGCTATTAACCTATCCCATCCTCAGAAACCCTAAATCACTACTCAAGAACAATCATCATCATCAAGAACATAAACCCTGAAAAATCAAACATCTCAGAATTCATTGAAAATAGTTTAGAAAGATAGATTAAGATGAGAATAGTAAGACTTCAAAGAATTAAAGCAAACTAAGTACTAGATTAAGAGAGATCTGAATTACAAAATGAAGAACACCAAGAACACCAAGAACAAGGTTTGGAGGCAAAGAAAAACCCTAAAAATAAAAGACATGTCCGCTGGATAATACCTAACAGTGATATTTATAGTAAAATACGGAAAACCCTAAAACAGAAAAAGACAAAGAAAAATAGCTAAGTTTTCGCGGATGGTGCAGCTCGACCAAGTCTGGTCGAGTGGTGTCAAGTGTGTTGAGTGGAGTGGGGACTCGAGTGCCAGTGTCAAGTGGTAACGTTGCATGTCAGAGCAAGATGGCGTCGAGTGGTAACGTTGAGTGCAGCATCGAGTGGGTTGTGGTGGAGCTGAGGTCGAGTCGGGGATGCGATGTCGAGTACGGACTCGAATAGAGGTGGGCTCGAGCAGAGAGCATCGCATGGCAGGGCTCGAGTGGGGTCTCGAGTGGGATGGTAAGCACGGGCTCGAGTGGGGTCTCGAGTGGGACGTGGTGGAGCACGGGCTCGAGTGGGACTCAAGTGGGACTGAAGTGGAACTCAAGTGGGACTCGAGTGGGACTCGAGTGGGACTCAAGTGGGACTCGAGCTGTCCTAGCATCCATGCTCCATGTTGTACATGTTTTTGCCCCAAAATGTAACATGTATGCAAATGCTAGTGCAAATTCTCCTAAGTGCAAAAACATATGAAATTAGACTAGAAATGCTGTGAACTCAAGGTGAAACTAAGCAAATAGAAAGGAAAATGTATGCATAAATCATGTAAAATACTGACATATCAACTCCCCTAAACTTAATCCTTGCTTGCCCTCAAGCAATAAAAACAAGCATAAGCTGAAGGAGAAGTGTGAAGTTTGGGATTCAGAACCTAAGCAATGCAGCCTTAAAAGACTTGATCAAATTTCCGAGAAGCTATCCTGTATGCAATGCTAACAAGTTTTACTTTTAAAGCCTTAGCCATGCTCGTCACATCACTACTTAACAATGACCTTAGCTTACACAAGTGTTCAGATTCTTCATACCCTTTAACATTCATTAAGTAGTGAACATGAATCAAATTTATGCAAAGTCATTGAACTCATTAGGCTAAGGGAATGGTCAAAGGACAAAGATGGTCCCTTCACGTAACTGGTTACACTCATCCTCACTCAAGGAACTTTCAAAGAAAAACTGAGCTTTAGAAGAAGGCTAAAGGTCAGGGCCAACCGATGCATACAAGGATAGACTCCCATCTACCCATCCATATACATAATCAAACCCAAACCCCTAAATCTAAACCAGAAATGATCCTATTACTACCCTTTAGCACTTTGTTGCCTTGAATTTCTTTGATCAATCTTTTCTTTTTCCTTGTGTTCTAAGGGGGTTCCTTTTCTTTTGATTATTCTAGCGGATTGGGTTAATATCTGAGGCTCTATCTCTTATGCAACTCATACATGTTTTTTTTATTTATTTTTTTTTATTTTTACTACCCAATCCTTTACTAGAGCTTCAATCATACACATCCCTCTACTTAGAAATTTCTTTTCCTTTCCCTTTTCTCTTCATTTTTAACACATCTCTCAATTAATTCCCATGACTTGGATATTCTAATTTCTATTTCTACCTAGAATCATGTTCCCACCTAGTCCTAGCTAGTCCAAAAAACGTGAATTAGAACTAAATGAGAACCTATCCTTGTCGGCTATAACCTAACACTTTGTACCAAGCTCAGTCAATAAAGGGTCTCACACACACAGAGAATAATTTTGGCTTGAAAGAAAGGTAGGTTCATGGTGGGGAGAACTGTTCCAATGATGGGAATCAGCTACTTTCATAACAAGAGTGGTAAAGCGATGAAAGAATATCCAAGTATGTATATAGTTATCCATGAGTTCAAGTACTAATTCATAAACATGATAATTATAGGTCAAGTTAAGGTTCAAATAGATAGGGAATGAATGCACTTTACAACATACTTAAGCCAAAATCAAATGTGAAGCAATGAATTCAAAGGATGGTGCTGCCTTATGCTTCAAACTTAATCAACTTGCACCACAGAACAACTAAATTGTTCATTGATTTTGTCAGTTTAAACTGCATGCTAAGCTAGGCAAGAATCATCATTATCCCCTATGCAAAAATCTTAGATGAAATGCAACTAGACTCAATCCTAACATGCGAATGCAACTACATGGACACTCTGTTTTTGTGAAATAGTTTTCGAATTTTTTTTAAATTTTTATGGTTTTTAGATGCACATAGATGATGCAAAATTTGAATTAAGAAAACAGAAAACAATGTCAAATACATCCTGAACCCTCCTCCAAACTTAAATTACACAGTCCCTTGTGTAATAAAAATTTGAAAAAGACTCCAGGATAGAAAACAAAAGTAAACTAAATGCAATGGTATATACAATGATGGGTGTGGAACTGGTACCTCAGTAGTTGGAAAAGTAGGAGTCGATTGACTCCTCCATGCTTGCGCGTGAGTATTCATGGTGTGGGAGGTCGTGTCGCATGCTCGAGCCTGCTCTGCTTGACCCCGCTGCATGTCTCTTACGTTGCCGTGGTTCGAAGGAGGAAGCTCTGGGGGGCTCGAGGGGTGTGTTACGCTTGGAGCTTATTTTCATAGAACCACTCTTCTGTAAAGCGCTTGGTTGACATGGTTCATCATCTCTTTGAGAGCGGCGCCTACCCTTGCCTTGAATCTTGTTTAGATGTTCCTTCATTTCCTTCCACCCATCTGACAAATCTTTCACAGTACCTTTCAATGCTTTGATCATTTTGTCTTGAACTTTGTTCTATTTCTGAAGGAGTCCAATCCGTTTGTGACCCTCCCATATACTCTTGTTGCGTTTAGATGCGATATACTCTTCAAAGTGAAATGTCTCAGGTGTAACATATTCTGGGGGGCTCGAGTGACTGACTCGATCAGCAGGATCGAGTCCATCCCCTTCGTACGGTAGTTGGAGTAGTTCAAGTGGAGGTGAAAAGTCAATGTTGGAGTCTAGAGAATTTTGTATTGTTGCGCAAAGGAGTCGTAGCCGAGTTGGTACAGCGGTAGGGTGAATGAACTGGTAGAAGTAGTCCTCCATATCTGTGGTTCTGTCGAAGAACTTTGCACTCCTAAGATGTTCAACGTCCAGCCACCTTGGTGCGGTTGGTTCTGAAATTATAGGCACGTTGCAGGCAATGAGTATGAGCGTAATCACTCCCCCAATGCGGAGGTCTCCTTTTGCATTTTTTCTATGCATCTTCACAGCCCACTCTCTATAGTTCTGGAACTGAGCCAGCAAGACAAAGGTGAGGCTTGTATTAGCCTTATCCCCTACCAGTTCTCTTCCATCCCTTGCAAATTCCAGAACTTTCAATCCCAAATCCATTATTTGCAGCTCTTCTTCATTGACAGTGCCAGTTGCAGGACGCGCAAACATGGTGCTGGCGATCGCCTTGTGCAGGTGTCTCACCACGGGGTGTCGAATCTGTGAACCCTTGGCTCTGGATGATGAATACAGCATGTCTGTGCCTATTGTCAGCCATAAGGATTGCAGCTCTCCTTTGTCAAAGTCTTGGTGTACCTCTATTCTGCTAGCAAAACCGTACAGGTTGTCGAGCTCTTTGGTGGTGATGGAGTACTTCTTGCCCCTGACTTTAAAAGTGATCCACCCTAATCTCCCGTCTGACTCATAGTCAGGGTTCTCTTCGTAGAAGTGCACCTCCAGTGATGCCAAGAAGTGGCAAGTCTCGACTTGATAGGCTACCATGTTGTACTTCATGAAGTTGGTTAGTCCGCATAGTGCAAAAAGGCAGCTTAAGTCCTCACTTATACCGAGTTTTTCCATGGTGAAAAGATGGGGATAGTGCGTTCCTATAAAACCCCTAGCAAGGAAAACTGTACGCATTTATGTCTTAGTTAGCGCTGGCTCCGACTTCCGTGAATACCTCTTTTTGAACTTGGCTCCCATCTCCATATCTTCATCATGATCGACAGCCTTTCCGCGAGCTACGTCATCCCTTTTGCGTGAGAACTCTTGGGTTGCATACTATTTGGGTGGACTTGAGTGTTCAACTCGATCAGCGTGGTCGAGTCCATCATCTTCCTGGTCAAGTCCATACCCTTGTTGCTCGGGTCCTTACCCTTTCTCGGCTTCTGGTTCGATTTCTGCTTTAATAGCTTTTCCTTTTCTAGCCTTACGGCTTATTCTTGCATAACGCCTAGCTAGTGTTGCAGCCCTTGTGTGGTTGCACCAGTCGGGTGTGGCTTCGTCAACTTCCATGGGATTCCTTGGAGGGGACACATGTCTTCCTTTTTCAGTGTAGCGCCTTGATATGGTTTCAGCTTCTGCACGTCCGCGGAGATTAGACATAGTTTGAGTGGCTCGGATCGAGTTGAAGAGAGCTGGCTCGAGGCGGCGAAGAGTCAAGTTGGGAGAGAGAGAGTGAAATAGCTCGGATTGGGTGAGGTCTCGAGTGACGCGGTGACGAGCTAAGAGAGATGTTTGAGATAAGGCGAGAGAGCTCGAGAAGCTTGAGTGAAGGCGAGAGAGCTTGAATCGGTGGCGATTTGATAGAGAGAAGCTTGAGTGCGAGAGAGAATGATTCGAGAGATAAGGTGAGTGAAGTGATGAGTGGTGGTAATGAATGGGTAGAGTAAACCGAAGGTATTTTTTTATTTTTTTTTTAAAAACTGGTGTAGGTGTAGTGTCGGACTCGACGCGGTGTTGGACTCGAGTGTCTGAGACACTGTTTCCTTTACCTCATATGTTACTTTTCTGATCAACTCCTTCTGCACCTCATGCGTCTGAGACATTAGCAAAAACAAGAATTTTTTTTTAAAAAAAAATATTTACAAATATAGACATGGGGCTTCCTCCCAAGTGAGCTTGTTTAAAGTCACTATGCTTGACTTCCTTTCTTTTTAGGCCTTTGGCGGCTCATCAAGAGGAATTGAGGTCCCCTCTGGTATGTAGTCAGCCATGTAGGGTTTAAGCCTTTACCCATTCACTGTAAATTCTTTACCATCCTTAGTAAGTAGGGTGACAGCTCCATATGGTAACACTTCCTTAATGTCAAATGGTCCGGACCACCTAGACTTCAGTTTTCCGGGAAAGAGCTTAAGTCTTGAGTTAAATAGGAGGACTTGATCTCCAGCCTTTAAGTCTCTGCGCAGAATTTTCTTGTCATGGAAAGCCTTAGTTCTCTCCTTATACATATTTGAGCTTTCATAGGCTTCAAGTCTGATTTCCTCCAGCTCATGTAGGTCCACCACTCTCTTCTCTTGAGCTGTCTTGATGTCAAGATTTAGGAGCTTTGTTGCCCATAATGCTTGGTACTCGATTTCAACAGGTAGGTGACATGCCTTTCCATACAGCAGCTGAAATGGAGTCCTTCCAATTGGAGTCTTAAAAGCAGTTCTGTAAGCCCATAGAGCTTCATTGATATTGGTTGACCAATCTCTTCTAGAAACACCTACTACCTTTGCTAGGATAGCCTTGATCTGCCTATTGGAGACTTCAACCTGGCCACTGGTTTGAGGATGGTAAGGTGTTGCCACCTTATGCTTTACTCCATGTTTCCTTAGTAGATTCTCAAAGACCTTGTTGATGAAATGAGAACCTCCATCGCTGATCACAACTCTGAAAACTCCAAATCTGGGGAAAATGATAGTTTTAAACATCTTCAGCACCACCTTAGCATCGTTAGTGGGACTAGCTATGGCTTCTACCCATTTTGAGACATAGTCTATAGCAACCAATATGTAGCTATTCCCATAAGAAGGTGGGTTGAAGGGTCCCATGAAGTCAATACCCCAAACGTCAAAAATTTCAACTTCAAGGATAGGGTTCTGAGGCATCTCGTTTCTTTTGCCTATGTTTCCCATCCTTTGGCATGGATCACACTTGGATATGAAAGCATGTGCGTCTTTGAACATGCTCGGCCACCAAAGACCAGCTTGGAGTATTTTCTGCACTGTCTTGAATGTAGCAAAGTGGCCTCCATATACGGAACCATGGCAAAGTTCTAGCACTCCTCTGACTTCTTCCTCGGTTATGCATCTTCTAAATAAGCCATATGAACCTTTCTTGTAGAGATAAGGTTCATCCAGTAGTAATGGTTGATGTCTCTGAAAAACTTTTTCCTGTTGTATGTATCAAGACCGCTAGGAATTTCACCACTTACTAAGTAGTTAGCTAGGTCTGCAAACCATGGCAACTTCTTTTCTGCTATTGCTAAGACTTCCATGAAGTCTGCTCTGGTGCACTGGATCCCTTCGAAGGTCTTGACTAACATCAACTGTTCTTCTGGCATGGAATCATCGATTGGCAACGGATCTTCAATCCTCATCCTGGATAAGTGATCAGCTACTCCATTTTCGACCCCCTTCTTGTCAACTATCTCCATGTCGAATTCTTGGAGTAGAAGGATCCATCTCAGTAACTTGGGCTTGGTGTCTTTCTTGGCATAAATGTGTCTTAATGCGGCGTGATCAGTGTAGACTATTACCTTTGATCCTACCAAGTAGCTTCTGAATTTCTCAAAAGCGAAGACTACAACAAGCAACTCCTTTTCCGTGGTAGTATATCTCCCCTGTGCTTCGTCTAAGGTTTTGCTTGCATAGTAGATCACATTAAGCTTCTTTTCTATTCTCTAACCCAAAACTGCTCCAACTGCATAGTCCGAAGCATCACACATGATTTCGAAAGGGTGGTCCCAATTCGGAGCTTGGACTATTGGGGATGAGATCAATGCTCCCTTTATCAGTTGGAAAGCCTTCAAGCACTCAGAATTGAAGTTGAACTCTTGCTCCTTGCAAAGTAGCCTAGTGAGTGGTCTAGCTATTTTAGAGAAATCTTTAATGAACCGCCTATAGAACCCAGCATGTCCAAGGAAACTCCTGATGTCCTTGACGTTCTTAGGTGGTTGTAGTTGGATCATCACATCTACCTTGGCCTTGTCTACCTTTATTCCATTCTCAGAAATCTTGTGCCCCAAGACAATCCCTTCTCTGACCATGAAATGGCATTTCTCCCAATTCAGAACCAGATTTGTCTCCTCACATCTAGTAAGCACCCTGCAAAAATTCAACAAACAGGAGGAGAAGGAGGAGCCATACACGGAAAAATCATCCATGAAGACATCCATCATCTCCTCTATCAAATCTGAAAAGATAGAGGTCATACACCTCTGAAACGTTGCAGGTGCATTGCATAAACCGAAAGGCATTCTTCTATAAGCAAAAGTTCCGTATGGGCAAGTAAACGTAGTTTTTTCTTGGTCATTTGGATGTATTGGGATCTGAAAGAACCCACTATATCCATCTAAGAAACAGTAGTAAGGGTGGTTTGCAAGCCTCTCTAGCATTTGATCAATAAATGGAAAAGGAAAATGATATTTTCTAGATGCTGCATTTAACTTTCTATAGTCTATACACATCCTATGACCAATTATTGTCCTAGTGGGTATAAGCTCATCTTTGTCATTCTTTACTACTGTTATACCATCTTTCTTAGGGACGCAATGCACTGGAGATATCCACGTACTATCAGAGATAGGGTAGATAATTCCAGCATCTAACAACTTAAGAATTTCTTTCTTAACTACTTCCTTGAGGTTAGGATTTAGTCTTCTCTGAGGTTCAATACTAGAGTATGACTCATTTTCAAGATTAATTCTTTGAGTGTATAAACTTGGTGATATTCCTTTAATGTCATCAAGAGAATACCCAATTGCTCTCCTATACTTTCTCAATTCGGTCAACAGCAAATGCAATTCATCATCACTAAGTTTATCATTTACTATGACAGGGTAAGTTGAGTTAGGATCAAGAAAAGCGTACCTTAGCCCTGTTGGAAGTGGTTTGAGCTCAACTTTAGGTGCTCTAAGTTCTGACCAGTCATCCGAGTGAGTGGACTTGAGCTGTATGTCGAGTTCTTGGGTCAAGCCTGCACTGTCTGGGTCCGATGGGGTCGGTCTCGAGCTGCTGCTCAAACTTAAGCGCTGAGTTTTGCCAGTTTCAGCCTCAATTGATGCGATGCCCTCTCCATTTAGCTCAACCAGGATTTCAAAGACTTATGCACCTTCAATTTCCTTGTATGAGTCTAACATTATCTCATAGCCCAAGGTTTCCTTGTGTAAGTAGCCATCTTTACCATCCTTGGTCAAAGCTGTCTGGAGATGATCTTCTTCATTAAGCTCTTCAAGTAACTGGTCTGCAAGCTGATCTATTTCTTCAATCCAAAAGAGATGACTCTCTATCGTAGGTTTCTTCATTGTGTCTTTGATGTCAAAATGTATCTTGAGATTTTTTCCTATATTGAGTTCAATTTTTCCATTCTTGACGTCAATGAGAGCTCCAGTAGTGGCAAAGAGGGGTCTTCCTAAGATCAAGGGATCCCTTGGCTCTTCATCCATCTCTAACACCACAAAGTTAGTGGGGATCTCTATAGCTCCAATTCTAAGAGGAAAGTCTTCTAACATGCCATGCGGTATCCTTACGGACCTATCAGCCAAGACAAGAGAAATGTTGGTGGCCTTGAACTTGCTGAAACCTAATCTCTTAGCTACTGAAAGTGGCATGAGGCTTATGGATACTCCTAAGTCGCAAAGACAATTTTTAAAGGTCAATGGACCTAGAGAGCATGGCAATGTGAAACAACCTGGTTCATCTAGCTTGACAACCTTCCTTTGTATGATAGCGCTACACTCATGACTCAGTACTACCATTCCTTGCACTCTTTGGATCCTTTCCACAATTGCATCTTTTATCCACTTATGAGATTGAGGTAGAAGTGCTAATGCGTCAAGTATGGGCATCTTGACTTCAATTTCTTTAATATGTTTGTCGAAGATAGCTTTGTACTTCTCCAATCTGTCCTTCTTGAATCTTCCTGGGAAAGGGAGTTTAGGTTTGTAAGGAGGGGGAACAAATGGTGTTTTTTTCTCCTTCGCAGCTGCAGCTTTTTCAACTGGGGAAGGCTGGACTCGATTGGAGGGTCGAGTTGGTGTGTCGAGTTGGCCAGACAAGTGCAAGTTTATCTTTTCAGCTTGTTTTTCTTCTTGGTAAAAATCCTCCCCATCTTGGTCTTCGCTGTCCGTAGTGATGGCTGTTAGTCTTTCCCTTGCAGGTAGCTCTCTTCCACTCCTTAGTGTGATGGCATTGATTAGAGCAAAAGCCTTAGGGTTTTGGATTCCTTTTCCTGGCAGCTGTCCAATAGGCTTTGTGGACGAAGTGGATGCGGTATTATTCTCCATGAATTTAATTTTGGAGTGCAGCGTCTCAATCTTGCTAGTGAGATCATTGTAGGAGTAATCCATCTGGTTTTTCATTTCAGCAAGCTTCTTTGTAGTTTCCATTGTACCGGTCGCTTGCCCTTGGAGTAGCTGCTGCATCATGGCTCGTAGGTCCTGGTCTGGAGCAATAGAGGGTTGAGCTTGCTGCGGCGCAAAACCAGGTGGGGTACTCATTACGCCTTGCTGTTGGTAGCTACGCTGGAAATTTTGCTTAGAAACAAAACCTTGAGTTTGACTATAAGGGACAAAATGCTTGTTTTGATTTTATTATTGTTGAGGATAGACTTGGTCTTGCGGGTTGGCCACGTTGGTACTTCTATAAGACAAGTTGGGATTGTTCTTGTAGTTGAGAAAGCCCTTGTTGTAGCTATCTTGGTTCTGAACATAGCTGACTTCTTCCATTTGATCACCCTCCCCATCTTGAACTTGAAAGATTTCTTCCTCACTTGCAAAATGAATGTGCTTCTGCTGGCCGAGAAGGATATCTAACTTCTCATTCAAAGCTTTGAGATCCTTCTTAGTATTTTCATCAGAATCAACATTTCTTCTCATGCTGCGGTCGTAATCCTCATTGTAGTTCCCATCTAATTGAGCAAGGTTCTCAACGAGTTCCCAACCTTCATCAACATCCTTGTTGAGGAAGTTACCATTGCTTGCTGTATCCAAAAGCATTCTTATCCTTGGGAGAACTCCTCTATAAAGGGTGTTGAGTAGGGATTCATTGCTGAAGCCATGGTGAGGACATCGAGTGGTGTAGCCTTTGAATCTTTTCCAGGCTTCACAGAAGGTTTCCCCATTTTTCTGGGCAAAGCTGGATATTTCGTTCCGAAGTCTGGCTGTTCGAGCATTGGAGAAAAACTTGGCAAGGAAAGCTTTCTTGCAGTCATCCCAGGAGGTGATGGAGCCATGAGGTAAATTCTTCTCCCACAGATGAGCTTTGTCACTAAGAGAGAAAGGAAAAAGTCTCAGCTTGAAGCCATCTTCACTGACTCCATTGATCTTTGTGAGGTTGCAGAGCCTATCAAACTCGTCCAAGTGATAAAGGAGGTCCTCCATAGGCAACCCAAGGAATTTGTTGCCTTGCACCATAGATATCAAGCCACTCTTGATTTCAAAGTTGTTGTTTTGGATTGTAGGGGTACAATCCCTTGCCTCTGAGTATGAGTGTTAGGAGCATCTCCTGCTCCAATCAATCTTGGCCTTCTCTAAGGTTCTTCTGCCATTGTGTTTTGTTGTACTACTCTGATCCACTCTGCTTGCTCACGGAGCTGACGAAGTAACTTAGTCCGATTAACGTTATCAATGAAAGGTAGGAGGTTTTGGTTTCCTTGTGATCGAGTTTGCATACAGGTGAAGCTAGAACTGTTTGCGTTTATATGTACCTGAGATGCAAAGACAAAGAAAGGAACACTAGGTAAGTATCCAAGTAAGGTGGAAAAGAACTTGATCTTAAAAGATCTGAAATCCTAAATGTAGCAAACAAACACCCAATTGGCAACGACGCCAAATTGATAATGGTGTTTTTACTCAGGGATTACTTCTGTGGGCAAGGAAAATCTAGCAGTAGGAACTTGTCCTACTGGATGTAATCCCTTGTCAGTTATGCAATCCCCAAGTAAAAACAATGCAATTTGATGTATATGTGTGTGTGTGCAGAATGATGTATCAATTCCCTAGCATTGTCATTGTAATACTAAGGTGTCAATCCAAATGGGTGTGGTGCTAACAATCAAGATGTGATCAGATACAACTAAGTTAAGCCAGGTAGAAAGGAAATGTTTATCTAACAACCTAAAAATGAAATGCAGTAAGATGAGTGCTTGATTCAAGTCCTAGACCAAGTCAAGTGACCGAGTCAATGCAGAAAAATGACAAAAAGGTGCACTCGACCACTCTGAACGAGTCAATGAGATCGAGTGGAGCCTGAAAATGACAACAAACAAGCACTCGGGCTTCAAGGCCGAGTCAAGAGAGATGAAAGGCAAAGTGCAATTAAACAAGTAAATGACTTTAGAAAAATATGTTAAAGCAAGAAAGTCAATAGGGATCTAAGGATAGGGTAATCGATCAATAGCAGCTCATGATTCTCACTGGTGTTTAACAAACGTCAACCACAAAGGCTATTCCTTAGACAACAAATATCTAAAACAATTTAGTCCACTCTCATGGTAAGAAATCTCAAATCTCATCACTGACATACCAACTTTTGCTTGAGCCACCATGATGAGATAGGCACAAATAACCTATTTGCTAAAGCCAAAAAGCACCCTAAACATCTAATCTCTTAGGCTAGGATGTGCTAATCTCTGAAAAAGTTGATTCCGATGATTCCATCACACTCTCATGTGGAAATCATCTCAGATCTTGTTCCAATTGATCAGAAAGCAACAAGCTTTAAGCACACTCACCCAGAACGGAAATTCAACAATCAAGCAATCTTAAACACCAGATCCGATCATAAGTAAGCTATTAACCTATCCCGTCCTCAGAAACCCTAAATCACTACTCAAGAACAATCATCATCATCAAGAACATAAACCCTGAAAAATCAAACATCTCAGAATTCATTGAAAATAGTTTAGAAAGATAGATTAAGATGAGAATAGTAAGAGTGCAAAGAATTAAAGCAAACTAAGTACTAGATTAAGAGAGATCTGAATTACAAAATGAAGAACACCAAGAACACCAAGAACAAGGTTTGGAGGCAAAGAAAAACCCTAAAAATAAAAGACATGTCCGCTGGATAATACCTAACAGCGATATTTATAGTAAAATACGGAAAACCTTAAAACAGAAAAAGACAAAGAAAAATAGTTAAGTCTTCATGGATGGTGCAGCTCGACCAAGTCTGGTCGAGTGGTGTCGAGTGTGTTGAGTGGAGTGGGGACTCGAGTGCCAGCGTCGATTGGTAACGTCGCATGTCAGAGCAAGATGGCGTCGAGTGGTAAGGTTGAGTGCAGCATCGAGTGGGTTGTGGTGGAGCTGAGGTCGAGTCAGGGATGCGATGTCGAGTGCGGACTCGAATGGAGGTGGGCTCGAGAAGAGAGCGTCGCATGGTAGGGCTCGAGTGGGGTCTCGAGTGGGACGTGGTGGAGCACGGGGTTGAGTGGGACTCGAGTGGGACGTGGTGGAGCACGGGCTCGAGTGGGACTCGAGCTGTCCTAGCATCCATGCTCCAAGTTGAACCTGTTTTAGCTCCAAAATGCAACATGTATGCAAATGCTAGTGCAAATTCTCCTAAGTGCAAAAACATATGAAATTGGACTAGAAATGCTGTGAACTCAAGGTGAAACTAAGCAAATAGAAAGGAAAATGTATGCATAAATCATGTAAAATACTGACATATCAATGAAAATGAAATTCCATTCCTCAAGTGGGGCGAAACTCGTACTCGAGCTGATTTGGACAAGGTTATTAACGAAGAGATTACCATTTATATTATGGCTGACTTTCATTTATATTATGGCTGACTTTCGTTTCTATTATAGCTGACTTTCGTTTCTATGATGGCTGACTTTCGTTTCTATTTTGGCTGATTTTCGTTTATATTATGGCTGACTTTCATTTATATTATGGCTGACTATCGTTTCTATTATGGCTAACTTTCGTTTCTATTATGGCTGACTTATTTTCTGATTATGTTGGAATATTTTGCTAAGTCCGTGTCAGAAAGATGATCGTGCCGCCGGTTGATAAGATTTATCCTTTTACCAATGGAGAACAATGTGTAGACGAAGAGCTTCATAACTTGATAGTCGACATAATTGAAGATCGTTTTGTCGAAGGGTATTGGGATGTGAAAGACAAGGATGATGGAGTCCATGGAAAGAAGAATAAGAATTCAAATTGGAAAGCAGATGTTATTGAACCACCGAGGAAGAAGCGGAAATCGAAAGGTGATGATGAGTCGACTAATTCCATTAGGCCAAGAAACAGTGATGATGAGTCGATTAAATCGAAAGGTGATAAGACCCCGGAAAAACACCGTGATAGAGAGGACAAACGATCTGGCCTAGTGGAATTAGTGGAAAATCTCTTAAGAAGATTTGAAGCAATGGAGAAAAGTTTTTTTGAGGTTGAAGCTAGAATGGAAGAAAAGTTTGCAAGATTGGAGGAAAAGCTTGGCCATAGTATAACTTTACTTGGAGACAGAATTGGATGGCTTGAAGATGAACTGCATGAGATGAAAGACCGCAAAGAACATGTTGAAGTTGATCCATCTAATGCTGATGAGGTTCAATCAAAGGCTGACAATGCGCATGATGTTACTAGTAAGGTATGAATTGATATTACTTTACGGCTGACTTGTTATCCTTTACGGCTGACTTTCGTTTTTATGACGGCTGACTTATCATCATTGATGGCTAACTTATCATCATTACAGGGTGACAATGCGCATGATGTTACTAGTAAGGTATGAATTATAATTACTTTACGGCTGACTTGTTATTCTTTACGGCTGACTTTAGTTTATATTATGGCTGACTTAGCATCATTAATGGCTGACTTATGGATTGCTTTATGGCTGGTATATGATACATTTTCTATTACAGTTTGTACCCAAGGCAAAGAAAGTCATACAGCCGTCAAAAATCCAAGATATAGATGACGATTTTGTTATCCAAGACCTAGTACCTAGCGCGAGCAAGAATAAGAGATCGTTGAGGCAAAGTGCCTCGAGGATGGAGGCAGAAGATAAGAAGAAGACTGAAGCAGAGCAGAAAGAGAAGGTTCAGGAATTGAAGAAAAGGAAGGAAGAGGAAAAGAAAAAGAAAGACGAAGAGAAAAAAAGGAAAGAGGAAGAGGAAAATAAAAAGAAAGAGGAAGAGAAAAAAAGAAAGAGGAGGAGAAGATTACAAGATGTTCCCTCAACCAGAAGAAAAAACATCTGAGACTATGGAGGATAAGCTAAGGGCAGCAAGACTGTAATGAAAGAAAGATTTGTACTAGTGTAGTTATTTTTTTCAGATTCCATATCATTTGAGTAAAATTCCTTTTATATAATAGTATAAAGATATGTGAAGAAGGCAAAAAAAAAAAAAAAAAACAATTTACCTTTAACCTCGGTTTATTTATTTTTATTTTTTACAAAACCTCGGTTTCATATTTTCACCAAAACTCAAAAGATAAAAGAGAAATTCTAGTTTTGTTTTTCTTCAACTAAATCCCTACGAAAATGGTGTCGTCTTCTCCATCAAAGCGTACTCCCGTCCCGATTGCTCCCGAACCAGGTCCTTTATTCCTTTTCAATTTGCTTTTCCATCCCTCCATTTTACCGATTCTTAACTTTCGATACTAATTTATATATTCATTTCGTTGCTGATCTGCTTAATCCCGTAGATTCCCCCAAATAATTTTTGTAATTTTCTCTTTTTGAATCAATTGATTGAAATATGTGTTTAACGTAACTTCATTTCTGATTAAAATATGTGTTGAATAATCTAAATTTCGCTTGTTTCTTAGGGTCTCTGATTGCGATTTTGGTTTTGATTTAAATATGTTATGGAACTGTGACAACATTGGAATGTATGATTTTGATTAGATTGATTACAGTATCTTTGTTTGCAACTTAGATTATATACTAAAAAACTATACATGTTATGTAGTTTACATTTCCTGCAGTTGTTATATCTACTTGAATTATGCAAGTTGTGGATATTGTTCATAAATCTCTTGTTTTGATGTTTGAGTTTAACTCTGCAGGAGGAAGGTCAGTGACACAAGAAGAAGCTAATGAGCCATCAGTTCCAATTCACATAGTGACGGATTTGGTAAACCCTTCTCCTGATAAGAAAATGTTATCAGTTTCGTCACCGAGCGGGAAACGAACCAGAGATCCGGAAGACGAAGTTTATCTCGATAACCTTCGCTCCCAGAAACGTTATCTCAGCGAGGTATGCTTTTGGAAATGGTTATTATCAAATCTTTTAATTCTATCAAATTTGTAATAGCTCCTGAGATTTAGCCATCATCTTTGTCTTAGATAATGGCGTGCAGTTTAAACGGATTAACAGTCGGAGACTCACTTCCCGTCAACATGTTAGAGTCTCCAGCTCGATCTGAGAGCTTTCTTTATCACAGGTTTGTAAATCTCTCATTTGTATTTTGTGTTACAATTGATTGATCCTTTTGGAGTAAATGCTTTTGGAGTAAAGCATTTGTTGTTGTTAATCATTAATGAGTTTCATTAATGTTGTCATACGTAACGCAGGGATGATTTACCGTTACAATACTCTCCCATGTCAGAAGACTCAGACGAAGCAAGATTCTGCGAGGACCCAACAACAATAGCAAGCACTTGCTCATCGCAACCCGAGAGCCACCCAACTAGTCCAGTTTCACCATACCGATCCCAAAGACCTTTGACTTCGACAAACTCACCACACCTTTCGTCAATGTCATCAACAATCACAAACCAGTCACATACATGTCCTACCTCCTTGACCACCAATTCAACTACTACTACTACTACTACTACTACTCCACAGCCTCGCCAAAGAGGATCGGACACAGAAGGAAGGTTTCCGTCATCGCCTAGCGATATCTGTCATTCGGGTGACTTGAGGAGAACCGCTCTACTCAGGTCTGTTCAAATGAGAACACAGCCATGTTGTTTAACTTCAAGTTCAGGTCCAAGCAATAGTGATGGTGAAGAGAGGATGTGCTTGAAACCTATGGAAGAAGATAGAGGCTATAATAAAGGGGACGATATCTCTTACACTGAAGTCTCTAGTAAGAGCAAGTCTTGTAAAGCATTGGACATGAGACTATGTGAAAGGTGATCAGATAGTAATTTCAAAAGACGATTTCTTCGACTTTTCCATTTTCTCAGTAGTTCTTTTTAATGTTTTCTGGGAATTTCAAAGAATGCATATATAGGTTTTGTCAACTCATATTCATTGATATTTTAAAAGAGTAAATCCATTTTACCAGTATAAATATATCATTTTCAAAGAAAGTCAATTTCATCAACCTTAACCAAAATCACGATTTTGTTTTCTATGTAAAGATTACTAGAATCGGATCCGCACGTATGTGCGGGTGATATTTGTAAAATAAATATGTGCGGGTGATATTTGTAAAAATATTTGTTTGATATTTAAATTTAAGATATAATTTAGTTGTAACAGGTATATTTTCTAAACTAATCAAAACATTTATAATATTTTAATTAGGGATATTAAATCGGATTTGGATTTGGTTTTAGTTTTGATTATTTCAGTAAATAATCTAGGCATACCTATTTTGAAACGGAAAACCCGTAGTCTAGTATCTATAAAAAATCTTCTATCTCATAACCATTTCTTTTTAAATAATTATTCGTTCGACAATTTTAACCCAAAAAACTTACACGTTAGACAATGTTTATTATGGAAAATTGAGTAAGAGTTTTAGACGGGATATATGTTTTTCCTGTTTGAATATTAATTTTTATAAAACTAATGGAATTATATACAAAAATACAATTCTAAAAAATTCTCTAAAGGTTTTCAAAAATTACCCAAAATTCTTAAAATATCTGTCTCGATGTGGATTCTAACCCTTCACATAGCCAATTCTTACCAAAATTAGTGAACATTTGAGAAGTGAATTTATCTACCTGAAGTGAATTTAGTGAAAATTCTTACCAACCGTTACACAAAACTCTTGCCCTATTTTTAATCAAAATTCGTTTGAGTAATATTTTTTGTTATCCGAATTATTTGTTTCCATTCCATACCCACAATTTTCCGTTCGATTACCAGAAATATACTCACCTTTATAATAGCATCTTGATTCTTTCAAATAAAATTTTTAGAGTAATCAAAATTTAATCATGGTTTTTGGTAATATATGTAGTTAGTAAAATAAATTGCTTAAAAAAAACTGGTATAATTTAGAAAAACAAATCATATACATATGAATATAGATTTATTGTAATTTTTTTTGGAGAATTGATGTTTTTTTCTGGTCAAAAAGAACATTTATGTTAAATACTATTAATAATTACAGTATTTAAAATATCTTTATTTATTTCATTCCGTAAAATTATTGATTTTTACAAAAATTATTGGTTTAACTAAATAACCAGATTAAAATAATAAATTATTAAATTTGGACGTCTAATAAGGCAATGTTGTTTCTCATTCGGATTTTGAATCATTTTGATTCTTTTTATAATATATGACTTTTAACCATTTTTCAATTTTTTAACCGATGTGACACTTTGTACATATTTTTTCTTCAACGATTGAGTAATATATATCCGTTTATTAAAATTTGATTTATAACATATGCAGAAAAAATCTATATATTTTATTACTTATAAGTATTATATAATAAATGGGTTTTTTTACAAACTACCCTATTTATTTTTTTATTTGAAAATTACCCTCTTTATTTATTTATTTTAAATCAATATTTTTATATATATGATATGAAAATTTTACTCTTATTTAATTTACAAGTCATTTATTTTTAATAAATAAAAATTAATTTTCTAAATAATAAAAATTATTATTATTATTTAAAGAAAGTTTTGGGATAAAGATATTTTATTGATTTTATATAATAAAATCCACTTACATAACCATTTTGAAGCATAGAAAATTAAAACATAAACTTTTTCATGATTATTCTAAATTAGGTTTTGCCTTCAATATTCATGTACAACAAAACATAAATAAAAAACAGAGCATTAGCTCCTATAAGCAACGTGAATCAAATATAAAATTTTCGTTTAAATTCCATTTGATAAAAAAAAACATTATTTCTCACCTGAAAAGAGAATTGTTTAGAAGCTTATTGACTTTAGAAAAAATTGGTCCATAAATTCATACGAAGGCTTTAGAAGATGTTGTGATTTTTTCAGAAATTTTTTATTTTAGTCGATTAATAAGAGATATTTAAGAGATTTTAAATATATTTTCTTTACATTTTTCCAAATAAAATCTTTATTTTTCTGTAAAAAAAGATATACTCGATTTTTTTTAAATTGATTTTTTCTAGAAATTATATTCAATTTTAAAAGAATATTTTAGTAAAAAAATAACAGTAGTTTCTTTTAAAAATAGACTAAATAAAGAGAAGATATTTTTCAAATAAAAAAACTGAAATAGGGTATTTTTCAAAATTTTCTCATAATTCAAAATAATTTGAAAATAAGATAAAACAAAGATGATAGAAGAATCATAATTTTAAATCTTAACAAAATCTTTAAAATATAATGACCTAAAATAAACAATATGGTATAATTAGATATGAAATCTTAGTTTTTTAATTTTTGATTGGTTGAGAATTTTATAAAAATTATCAATTTAATTTTCGTCCATAATTACTAAGAGAGAGAAAGAGAGTTTAGATTTTTGAAAACTAATAATTTTTATGATTTTTGGTTTAATTATATTTATTTTATGATTACTATTGTACCCTTAATGATTTTATTTAAAAACACTAAAAATCAATGGTATTACATGTAATATTTTAAGAACTTAAATGCTACTTTCTAATAGTGCTTCCCTTTTAATACTATAGATTCAAAATGTTGGATACCAATATTGGTAAATCGAATTTTCACGTTGTTGGATTTCTTTTTTTTCCTTTTTCTTTTTACGACCAAATCCAAATCTTCAAGTTGTTGGATTTCTTACTCTTGAAACAAATCTTCTCCATGAGGGGTTTTTGGAAACTAATAATTTTTATGATTTTTGGTTTAATTATATTAATTTTATGATTACTATTGTACTCTTAATGATTTTATTTAAAAACACTAAAAATCAATGGCATTACATGTAATATTTTAAAAACTTAAATGTTACTTTCTAATAGTGCTTCTCTTTTAATAGTATAGATTCAAAATGTTGGATACGAATATTAGTAAATCGAATTTACACGTTGTTGGATTTCTTTTTTTTCTTTTTACGACCAAATCCAAATCTTTAGGTTGTTGGATTTCTTACTCTTGAAACAAATCTTCTCCATGAGTGATTTTTGCAAATCCACTTCCACTAATACACGCGCTAAATCCAAGCGTGTACAACGTTCTGTATTAGGATGCATTTTAACAAATTGCCCAGTAATAGCAGCAAGAAGACGAATCTTTTTTTAGCATAAATAGATGTCCTGGAACATTTTTAAGATCCACCCACAAGACATAGCCTAGAGGTCTGGTTTAGCATGAGCCATTTCAGGGCTCCACTTACCATCTTCGACGGCTTTCCTGGAGACGACCAAACTCAAGTCACAGTGGCATTGATCTTCCCCATGAAGTAGCCAAGCACGAAACATTTCCAAAGAGGTTCCTCATCATCGAGAACCTCATCAGGGATCGTCACTTCAGCCACCCCATTCAAAACGAGAGGGGCTGAACTAGAACAACCCTCAACTACTTGATCAACTTGAGCAAAATATGTTACCGAAACGCTGGAGGCTTTGTGATAGGTTATGAGTACCCATCGCAATGATGAAGAGGAAGTTAAGGTCGAAGGATAGAAGGGCTCGAAAGGATCTTGCCAAGAAGGAAGGATTCAGTGGCTAAAGTCAAGAAGCCACTAAGTTGGGAAAGACTCCTTGTGACAAAGAGGGTCTTATCAATTATCTTTATTTAAAACTATGTCGTTTGATTAAGGATACATTAAGGTCTTTGTATTTAAGAGGGTTTTCCCATTTAGGGTAAGCCATCAATCAATCATAAACATATTTGGTCAAGCTGCCACTCTTATCCTCTTTTATCTTCATTTCTCTCTTCTTGATAGTCATCAGCTATCTAATTGGTGATTTTATTAAAAAAGTCAATGGCTCCCTTACCGAAAACAAACACAACAACCTGGAAGGAACACATTTCCGGCTCCGAAAATGAACTCGAGTCATCGCCGAAAGGAATCCAAGAGTCTGAGACACTGGAGGAGCGAGTTACAAGACACGACAAGGACATGGAGTACCTGAAAGACGCGTTACACCAAATCCTTCAAAACCAGATCTATGGGGTGGCGAGAGAAGCTACACTACCAGGGTTTGGCACTCCACTCGCTGGAGCTCAGTATCTGGTATTCCCTCCAACGGCTTTAGTCCTCGAGCAATATGTGAGAGAAAGGACTACGGGTCCACCTGGCTTGGAAACTCAGAACCAAGAATCTGAGGTAAGAAACACGAACCTAGGCTTTGAACAGAGGAGTGATTCGCCTTGATTTCAACAGGAGTATCCGAGTAAAAAGGTTGATTTACCACTGTATGAAGGAACTAACCCGGCTATTTCGGGTTGAGAAATGTTTTGTGATGAACCGGACCAATGAGTCCAAGAAACTGGATCAAACGTTGGCTTGTTTATTAGGAACAACGATAACGTGGTGGATATACTCTCAAGACCGTGAAAGGATTGAGAACTGGAAAGAATTTAAGGATAAGTTTAAAATTAGGTTTCGACCGAGCAGAGGGATTTCGTCAGTTGATCACCTGCTTAATATCGTACAGATATGAATAGTAGATGAGTACTATGAGAGGTTCAAGGAGCTATCAGTAGAGTTACCACATGTCCCAAGTGATGTATTGGAAGCAGCTTTTCTCAAATGGCTGAAGAAGAAACTGAGGGACCAAGTAGTGAGGTGCATACCGGTTAACATGACCGATATGGTGGAAATATCCAGACCCATTGAGGCACAAGAAAACAAAAATGTGAGCTATCAAGTGAGGACTTTTCCACGTGCACCAGTGGTTACTTAGTCGAATCAGTAATCAGGATGAGTAAGAGGAATGAAAATGTTCCAAAACAGAAAAAACTACGAGGTTAACAAGGATCTGAGGAAGTTCGCGAATACAGTTGATAATCGAATTCCCAACCCTTGTAGATACTGTGGGGAAAGATGGATGTTAGGGCATAAATGCAAGTCTCGGAGACTAAAATATTTGGAAGTGGATGACGCAGAGGAACTAGATGCACATATTGTAAAAGATGGTAGAAGAGTCAGTCGAAGAAAATCGAGAAGTGCAAGAACATGTTATACTGACCTTAAGTTCAATGGTAGGGGTTACAAATGAGAGGGCAATGAAAATGATGGGGAGGATTGGTGATCAAGATGTGATAGTGTTGGTCGACTCAGGAGCAACTTGTAACTTCATTTCGAAAAAATTTGTATCAGAGTTGGGGTTAGCAGTGACTATTACTAAAGGATTTGGAGTTCGAGTAGGGGGTAATCAGATTATACAGGGCAGAGGGAAGTGCACGGGTGTATTTTTGGGTATCCAGGGAGTAGAGCTATTAGAAGAATTTCTGTTATTCGAGCTGGGAGCAACAAATGTCCTGGGTTACTCATGGTTGGAGACCCTAGGAGACACTCGCATTAACTGGAAAAAGCACAGTCTAAACTGGAAGATTGGAGCCACCTGGGTAACAATCATTGGAGATAGTGTCAATATCGTGAGCAGACCAGCTTCTAGTCATTCCAAGATCTCTCTCACCTCTATGGAAAAGCTAATGAAACATAGCGGAGAGGTATACTTATTGGAGTTGACTTCACTATTCCAAACAAAGAAACGGACAGCCACCAGGGCTTATACTAGAGAAGTACATGGACTGGTAGAACGATATCAGGGCATGTTTGACATGCCAAAAGGGTTGCCTCTAGCACGTAATTGAGAATATGCCATCACACTACAAACTGGAGCAACTCCAGTTAACATAAGACCCTATAAATACTCCTTTCTCCAGAAGAACGAGATCGAGAAACTAGTCCAGGAGATGTTAGCAGATCAGATTATACGACCAAGTGTTAGTCCCTATTCAAGCCCAGTTATTTTGGTGAAAAAGAACGATGGAGGATGGTAATTCTGTGTGGATTATCGTTCTTTGAATAAGATAACAGTCCCTGATCACTATCCATTTCCAATAATATAAGAGTTGTTAGATGAATTGAGTGGAGCTGCAGTGTTTTCCAAGTTGGATCTAAAGTTAGGGTATCACCAGATAAGAGTAAAGAGCAGTGATGTGGAGAAGACTGCCTTTAGAACACATCAAGGACACTATGAATTCCTTGTCATGACGTTTGGACTAACCAACACTCCTTCAATATTTCAGAGCATAATGAATGATCTTGTTAGACCCTACCTCAAGAAGTTTGTGTTGGTCTTCTTTGATGACATATTGGTCTACAATTCCAACTTTGAAACTCACTTGAAGCATCTAGAGCTTGTGCTCAAACTCATGCATCAAAACCAGTTCTATGCAAATGCAAAGAAATGTTCGTTTGGGGATAGTAAGGTAGGATACTTGGGAAACATCATCTCTTTTGAAGGGGTTGTTGTAGGCCCGGAAAAGATTGAAGCCATGGTAAGTTGGTCCATACCTAAGACTATAACATAACTAAGAGGGTTTATGGGTCTTACAGGCTATTACCATAGGTTTGTGAAGAACTATGGGAAAATTTCTAGGCCACTCACTGAATTGCTCAAGAAAAATGCGTTTGTGTGAAGTGACAAGACATCTGCGATATTCGATGAACTAAAGAAGAGTAAAACCAGCCTACATGTTCTGATATTTCCTGATTTCAGTCGTGAGTTCACCATAGAGACATATGTCTCGGGAGCAAAAATATACGTAGTATTATCTCAAGAAAGAAGACCGATAGCTTACCTAAGCCAGGATTTCTCGCATAAAGTCAGAATCAGGTCAATATATGAAAGAGAATTATTAGCCATTGTAAAGGCAGTGAAGCGATGGAAATATTACTTAACTAGCAACAAGTTTGTGATCATGACTGATCAAAGGAGTTTGAGGCATTTACTTGATCAGAAAGCTGTGTCGACTGTACAACAAAGATGGGTTGCAAAGCTGTTGGGTCTAACATACCGAATAGAGTACAAACCAGGGGTAGCCAATCGAGTGGCTGATGCTCTATCAAGAAGGCCGATGGGAGAGGAGTTTATACAGTTGGTACTGATAACATCGTATTTTTGCCCATATTCTATATGTTTTTATTAGGGTTTCAATGAAGAAATAAGTGATTATGGAGACTTCAAGGCCACTTTCCACCATTTCCACTTCTTGGAGACATTTGGGAGTTTTGGAGCAAAAAGGAGATAAAGACAATCAAAACCCATTGGTGGACAGTTTCAGAGCATCAGAAGTTTGGCATCAGTTGAAGACCTTCCCGTGGTATCTGTGGAAATCTAGAAGAGCCAAGATTCACCTCAGATAAGCATCAAAGCAATCCATTCAGCTGTTTGCAAGATGCATCCCCAAGGGTGAAGACATGTCAAACCTCGGTCACAAGGAGTGTGACAGAGGCCGAGCCTCTTGATGACTCCGGTCAGAGAGCCCATGACCGGGGCCTTTCTACACCACAACCTCGGTCACAAGCCCCGTGACCAAGGTTGGAGCCTCGTCCCTGCATTTACCAAAACAAAGTAGTTTTGATACTTTTGACCTAAATCCGAAACCGAGCCTATATATACCGCCTCTTAAGGAGAAAACCCTACGCTTCCACTCTTTGAAGGAGACCACACCTCTGCAGCTACACCACCGCCTTGGAGATCCGTCACCATCTTCAACCCTATTGCATGTTGATCTTTCACTTGATTTGTTGAGAACCATGGAAACCTTGAGGTAATCCCTTAAACACCCAACACCTTTAACATCATACTTTACAACTGATTTACTAACATTATTCATTCAAAAACACCAAATAAAACCTCTTTCATATTTTGTCTTAGTTTGATTTCTTTGCTTGAATTCAATTGGCGTAGCTATTACTCTTTGTGGGATTGATACCTTAAGTACATCATTGTGTGGTTATTGAGGAAAACCTGACACACCTCAAGTTTTTGGCGCTATTGCCGGGGAGTATACTAGTTGTCTTTGAATTCGATAAGAACTCTCGTCTAAAATACTTTGAATTTTTCAATTTCATTTTACTTTTATCTCTTTTGTTTCTTGATAACCTCTATTTCCCTTTAGTTTTAGTTTTTGGATTTTGCAGTGCATGACAAGGAGCCAAAACTCTGAAGCTATGGCTCCAATCCAAGACATTGAACGACTAGAACGCGAACTAAGAAAACTTTGAAGAGAACAACATATGGCCGAGTTAAGGAACCAACATCATGGTGTCATTGACATCGATCAACAAGCTGCTGCCCTTGATGATCATAGACAGCCACAACAAGATGAGGATGATGATCCCATCTACGTACCTGCTGAAGAGCAAGCCGACCCTCTGGAGGTCCGCAATCAAGCTCCATAATAAGCTGATCCTTTAGGCATGGGAGATAACCACAAGCCTCCTAATGTTGATAATGCACAACACCATGATAATATTGGTGTTAGATAAGCTTATGTGCACCCTCTGAGATGTGCCAATCTGAACCGTACCATAGCCAACTTTGACGTTCCAAATCAATATCCTCAAGACTGAGCTGTGATACGAGTCCTTAATCCACCAAGACATGTCTACGAGATTAAGCCTCAAATCATTGGTTTGGTGAAGCAAAACCAGTTCCATGGTCTCACCACGGAGCATCGTATGGATCACATCGATATTTTTGAAGAAATCTGTAGTACAACAAGAACAAATGGTGTACCTAAAGACTACTTGAAGTGTAAGATTTTTCTTTTTCTCTCTAGCCGACAAGGTTCATAGATGGTTAAAGTCATTACCCCCAGGATCGATCACTACTTGGGAAGGTTGTAAGTCAGCCTTTTTCAACCACTTCTACACGAAGTCAAGATCCAACTCTCTTAGGAACAAACTTCAAAGCTTTCAACAATGACCGGTCAAATCTTTCTATGAAGCATGGGAACGCTTTAAGAACTATGAAAATGATTTTCCTCATCATGGCTTTAGTGGAGGTAATCTTTTAAGTATTTTCTATAGAGGTTTACATCCCAAGTTTCAACTTTCACTCGACATGACCATCAATGGAGATTTCACTACTAAGACTGTTCTACAAGGACGAGCTCTCATCGAAAACCTTGCTGGAAGTTGTAGCAACACTTGCACTGATTTTGATAGAACCATACGTTCTAGTGATTCTAATGCTAAGCAGATTACCGAGCTCAAGAACATTATAAGCCAACTTCTATGGAACTAACACCGCGCAGTCAATGCTTGTGACACTATTGGTAATGGAAACAATGATAGTTTCTAAGAGTTTGATGATTCGTTCGATCAAGAAGAAGATGTTAACTATATTGGTACTCAAAAATTCTACCAGAACCGTGGATACCACAACAACTTCAACAACAACTTCTTGAACACAGTAACAGAAACCACTTCAGAATCGGTTTCAAAACAGCAACTTTGGTAGCAACAACAACTTTCACACACGTCCTGTTTTCAACAACAACAAGGTGCCCTTTCCAGCCGCACAAGCCCAAGCTCCAATACCCTAAGGTAATAAGCTCGACACTATGATGCAGGACTTGCTTGTTTCTCATCAACAAGCAACGAGGGATATCAATGTTAAGGTGGATAACATCTATGGTGAATTGAATGGAAAGTTCAAAAGTATTTCCACATTTGTCAAGAAGCTGGAAACTCAAGTCGCTCAAACCGCGAATGCTGACCCTAAACAAGCCGGTGTACTTCCAAGAAAATTCGAGGAGAATCCTAAAGGCTACTACAATGCCATTTCAATTGTGCCAGCCCTCACAAGGCATGTGAGCGAGCCGTTGGTACCCCTTTTTGATTCTGATGAAGACATGGTCCATATGACACAAACCATGGACGAAGACGAGCCACAACGCTATCCTCCAAGGAGACTACCAAAAGTAGAAGATCTTGGACGCTTTGTCTGCTCATGCTCCATAACAGGCATCAAATTTTGTAACTCTCTTTATAATTCTGGTGCCAATGTTAATGTTATGTCGAGAAATGTTTCTGAGAAACTTGGACTTTGAACGCGTCTCCGTCCAATTTGAGTCTTGTATTTGGAGACTCATCAGAGAAAATCCCTGATGGATTAGTTCACGACTTGCAATTAGTTGTAGAAGACTGCATAGTCCCTATAGATTTTCACATCCTCGAGATAGATGAGAAGACCGAGAGACCTTTGATTTTGGGAAGACCATTCCTTGCCACGGTTGGTGTTGTCATCGACCACAACAACAAGAGGACAACCTTTACTAAAGTCAACAAAAAGGTATTATATCCACGGTTGGTGTTGTCATCGACCACAACAACAAAAGAATCAATGGATCCCGACATCGACAAAGTTGATAAGGGAAGCAAAGGTTTCAACAAAAGAACTCAGAAGCTATCATCAAAGCCACCCGAGCAGCCTTAGATCTCGAAGATAAAGATCATATTTCCTCCTGAGATTAACAAGGAAAGCAAGGAACAAATTCAAGAGATGATCAAGCATACTAAATAAGTCTTTCTTCAAGCAAATGTCTTTGAGACAGCCTCGAAAGGAAAACTTGTGATAGAAGCTGGAGCTGACTATCAAGACTTCAAAGAAGCTGAAGGAACAACAATTCCCGAAGCTACACCTTCTCAAGCCTAACCCGGATACAAAGGTCAAGCCAACGACGTTAAAGAAGCACGCTTAGTACGAGGCAACCCACTCATAAGTTTTCTTTTCACTTTTAGTTTTAATTCTCTTTTGCTTTTGTGTTTTGCATTGTTTTATTTCAGGTCTTTCATAAAAACAGAAAAGAAAAAAGAAAAAAAGAAAACAGAAAACACAAAAAGAGAAGAAGTTAAGCAAGAAACGACCTAGGTCACGAGGGCCGTGACCGAGGCCACCCAAGGGCCAACCCCAGTCACATAGCCCATGACCAAGGTCACCAAGAGAGCCAAGCTCGGTCATGAGGGCCATGACCAAGGTTTTTGAGCAATCCGAGAATTTTGTTGTTTGGGCAATCTTTGATCCTATGGAGCATTCTTGAGTCATCTACACACATTCCCAATGCCGTTCATACTTCCCCAACATCATCAACCATATCCATGACCGAGAAGAACAACCGTGACCAACTACACCAAGTCGTGATCGTGTGAAGCAAGTGTGTTTAATAATTTTTGAATCCACTCTAGCAAATGATCAATGATCAAATACTCAGTGCTATATGGAGTATTTCAAGAGTAATGCTCGAAGAGATTTAAAAAAACAACATCTAGATTGGAATATTTTCAGCTTTTGAGCATCACGACCGATCCACGACTATGGAATTCACAAAAGGGTGTGCAAAATCAAATCTACTCGAGCAAATGGGGCATAATATGATATTCACCAGGAAGTTATATACTTTGAAGGTTTTGCTTGAAGAAATTTTGGAAAAGGAAGCTCAAATTCAAAAATTGTCAACTTTCAACATCATGACTGCAAAACCATTCCGCGATAACAAAATCTACAAAGACATTGAGGTACGTAACACAAACCCATGTTCCATTTGAGATTTATTTTGCAGGAATGACTTGGGGATCAATATTCCTAAGTAAAATGAATATTCTGTAGGCAATGATCAAAAGAAATACAACAACGAATGGGCTAGATTTAAAGATTCCCAAGAAGTCTCCCTCGGAACCGTGCTTAGACCGAAATATCCCTGCGAATAATCAAGTAAGTGTCTATTCTAGGCCTAATGGTCAAGGTAAATTGCTATGTTATTGGACCAGGTTTAGAAAAACAGTTGTAGAAGACATCGCATAGCTGACCAAAGAAGAATTGGAGAAAAGCAGTCAAGCCTCAGTCACACGTCCCATGACCGAGGTCACGGATAAGGCCAGCCCTGGCCACACGTTCTGTGACCGAGGGCGTGAGGAAGGGCCGCCCCAGTCACAAACAATATGACCGAGGTTTTTCCGATGCTTCCATATGATCAAATGTGCTTCACATCCATGCCAAATCAAACTAGCCCTGGGAATTCACTGTAAGTTTTCAAAAAAAAACCAACCAAGCAGCCCCCAAAGGTACCCTAACAATGGACACTAGAGATACAAGGAGATCTTCTCAAACAATTGAGAGAAGGAGCAAGAGAGTTCACGATAGACCAACAATGGGAGGCCAGGACAAGGAAGTGATAAGTGAAGGTAGAGAAACAAGGAGACCAAGCGACACATTTTATGAAGAACTCGACGACGAGACCGTACTTTCATCATTGGTTCCCCGATGTCTCCGCCCTAACCTTTTCCATCACTATTTCCAATAAGAAAAGAAGAAAGAGATCATGATGATGATTGTAGGACAAAAGATGGATGACAATGTGGATTACTGTACACTACTTAATGGGTTCAAGCTCATACCCATATTGACAGTTGAGTACACTTCTCTTCAAGCAATTGGACTTGAGGATGATGTCAAATGAATGATGACTGCTCTTGGACTCCACACTTTCTTTGAGTCCACTCGCCAAGAGATCTATGAGGGAGAGACTATGCAATTTCTTGCCATAGTTACACTAGCTTATCCATGTACACATGCCCCACTAGTGCGAGATGGAATTCTCTTTTTCAAAATCTATGGTGAACATCACAACATATCCATTCTTGACATTGGAACATCCCTTGGATTTGAGTATAGACTGGAAGACACCAAAGTAATTTGGGAACACTTTGGGTGTGAGAGTTTTGATAGTGGGAAGACTAAGGCATCCACACTCTCTCACCCGACCATTAGATGTATTCACAAGATCCTCGCCAACACCATCTTCTCACGAACGGCTCAAAACAATGTGATTAGTGATAAGCTTCTTGTTGATTTCTCAAGGAAAATCAACTATGCCGCACTATTAGCCAAGCAGCTTGTGAAGATCAAGCATGATGCATTCAAGAACCGAGACAAGCAAGCAAACATTAGCTTTGGAGGAGTCATCACTACAATCCTAGAGACCACTGGAGTTAAGGACAATAATTTGGACTTAGAGAAACTTGGAAAGATGAGGATTCTTGAAGGAGCAAGCATCAACCCTGACCAATTTGGATACAAGTACCATATTCCTCCTAGCATGATCCACACCATTATACTACCTTGCCCCACCATTCTGCACCTTAGTGATGGTGTCACGAGCTAGTACCCTTTGCCGAATGAGTTCCACTCATATCAAGCGTGTCACACACATTCCACAGGACACGACATAACTACCTTCTTTCTTGAGGAAGAGAGAGCATGACAGATGGAGTTGGAGCAAAAGTTAGCCAACTACCATGACATGGAGCTTCAGCGACTCGAATGGAAGATTGCTAAGAGCTACACAGAAGGATAATTTGTTAGAAATATGCAAGAACTGAAAACCTACAATCCAAGTGCTTTTGGTTCTCTACTAAAGACTAATCCGAGGACATGGTCTAGAGCTTTCTTCAGGATTGGAAGTTGCTGCAATGACAACTTAAAAAATCTCAGTGAGTCTTTCAATAGAACAATCCAACTAACAAGGAAGAAACCTTTACTAGACATGCTGGAGGACATTAGGAGGCAGTGTATTATGCGTAATGAGAAGAGGTATATACTTGCTAGAAGAGTAAAGAGTAGATTCACTAGGAGAGCCCATGTTGATGGAGAAGATGATTGCTGGGTCACAATTTTATGAAAGATGGATGGCAAGGCACAACAAACATGAGGTACGCCTGGGTGATAACATTGTCTCAGTGGATATGAATGAAAACGTTTGTGGTTGCAAACATATTATGATGGTATTAAGCCTGTTCAAGGCATGCTTTTGTGGCCAATAGTTAACAGATTAGATGTGTTGCCACCACCATGGATAAGAGGCAATCCTAGGAGGCCAAAAAATCATGATAGGAGGAAATCATTGATTGAAACTACATCTTCTTCAACTACCAAGTTATCATGCATACACCGAGTCATGACATGCAGAAATTCCAAGGAAAAAGGGCATAATAAAAAGGGATATTAGAAAGAGAGAGTTGCAATTCCACCAAATAAACCTAAGGGTCGACCAAGAAAAGATCAGGTTTGTATCCTCAATAAATACGAAATTTTGTTGTTTAATGTTTGTGGAATTGATGTGCTATGAAGTTTTCATTTAGAACACAACTTCTTAAACTGCAAGTGCACAGTAAATCAGTCGTAGTACTTAAGGTTATCGATCCCACAAAAAGTAGTAGCTACGCGAATTGAATTCAATGAAAAAAATCTAACTAAGATAAAATGAGAATGGGGTTTATTTTGGGGTTTTTGAATGACTGATGCAATGAAATAATGAAAGCAAGTAAATAAATCGGTTGTAAAGTGGTAGATTAAGGCGTTGGGAATTTAGGAATTATCTCATGGTTTCCATGGTTCTCAGCAATTCAAGTGAAAGATCATATGCCATTTGTTTGGGTCATAGGTTCACAACTACGAACACGAATAAACAAACAAGCTACAGTTCATAGAATAAATGTCTAAAGTCTCAACACCCCATTACTCAATTTACGTAGGCAACGACATGTATCAACCAGCAAGATAAACAAGTTTGATAAGTTCACAAAGCCCCATAACTCAACTCACGCAGATTATGATGCGAAGCTTTGGTAACACTAGTTCCGAGAAGTATGTTTACGTGGGTAGCGCTACTATTCTTTTAGCTCAGTGCTTGGTGATCAATTCAAGCAACAAGCATTAAGTAAAATATGTCCCAAGAGAACTCAAATAAATAGACGAAAATAAGATCTAAAACCCTAAGAAAATTGAACCATGAATTCCCATCGATATCATCCCATAAAACCCACGAAAGAGAACTACTCGCTCATGATGCAAAGAAACGCAATAGATATCATGAAGAACATCATCATAAATGAATCAAATAATTAAAGAGGATTCAAAGAAAACTTCTCTTGATGTCACAAAAGATAACTTGTCTCCCTAAAAGCAAATAAAAGTAAGAAAGGCTGAGAAAACAATGAAGAACAAGGATGAAACTTCAAAGAGCGACTTCTAGGGCTTAGAGGCAAAGAAGAGACTCTTTCGAGACGTCTTGGGGCTGTGGTTTTCAAGGTGAAGTTGCACATGAAACCCTAATGATAAGGGTTAAGTATTTATAGGCCTTGAGGTCTAAAAATTCGGTTTTAGGGTTATTGAAGCAAAACTCATCATTTTGGTTAAGTAAGGAGGCCGTGGTTCAGGCCTCGGTTACGGAGCTTCTGTCCGAGGTTGATAGGAGGGCTGGCCCTGGTCATGGGCTCTATGGCCGGAGTCATCAGGAGGCACTACCTCGGCCACACTTCTTATGACCGAGGTTAACAAGTCTTTACTCTTCGGGTTGTATCTTCCAAATGGCTCCATGGATTGCTTTGAATTTTTTCAAGGTGAATCTTGAATCTCTAGCTTTCCATAGAAATAAAGATCTCTGGATTTTCTTCACGAGAAGGTCTTCAACTGATGCAAAACTTCTGATGGTCTGATATTGTCCAAAAACGGGGTTTGCTTGTCTTTATATCCTTTTCCAAAATTTCTAAAAGTCTCCATGAAGTGGAAATGATGGAAAATGGCCTTGAAGTGTCCATAATCACTTGTTTATTCATTGAAACCCTAGAAAAACATATGAAAAGTTGGCAAAAATACGATGTTATCAACTCTCCCAGACTTAGATTTTGCTTGTCCTCAACTCTGGTCCGTCTATCTCAAACCTACAAAAGAACTTAGCATTCACTTCAGTTAACTCCCTACATTCATTAAGAGTTGTGTGAGCTTTCTCATCAGAAGGTATTATTCAGGGTGGACGGAGCTTCGTATGAAAGGGCTTTTTGGTGGAGTTAAAGTGTTTAAGGCTTACCAATGACTCGAGAGTGCAACTATGTCGCAGAGCCGCAAGAAAGTATGACCCATTGATGTTCACAGTTTCCAACCACTTCTTTGTATAACACCTCAATCCTTTTCTTTTTTTTTCTCCTTTCAGTTCCCCTTGACTTATATTCTTCTGTGGGGTTTTTCTGCAAATGACTCCATATCTTCTTTTAAAGTCATCCACGTCTTCCTTGGGATTACTTGTGCTATAAGACTTTTTTATTTTCGTAACTGTTTCCTTTCCTTACACTTTTCTTTTCTTTTCTTTTCTTTGGAAAAGTATCCAGAGAATCTAAAAGATGCACGGGTTTACGTGTAAAATCCCTCGGCAACTTCAACTATATCTCTTTCTTTTCTCTTTTTTTTTTTGAAAAAGGAAAAGTTACATATATTCACACAAGTCTCAAAGGCACGAAATAGTTACCTTTTTAAAATTGAATCCTAAGGTAAGAAAATCTCTTGACCAAATTGTTATCATTATCTTCTTAGTTCTCCGAAGTCTCCATCTTTAGTGGCTGGAAAACTGTGTCGAAAATTTTTCTCTCGCGTTTCTATGAATATCTGTCAACCAAGAAGGAAAAAGAAAATGATATGAGGTGTGAAAAGAGATTAAGGTTTAAGGGTGGGAGCCATTAAAATGAGTGGCCTTTCATGATCAGGAGAGAGTGATAAAAGGGATGACAAGTCATGAATGTGCTGCTCGTTTCCCTGATCTGATACCTCTAATGAGAAATAATTAAAGTCAAAATTAAGCTTGTGTGACAAGCCGAGAGGCAAAGGAAACCATCACCTTCTTCTTGTTGAAGATGCCAAGAGTGAGTGGAAGTCGATCCTCTACTCCGGATGAGTGAAACTCATACGGTAAAGGGCTCCAGCTCGTATGTCCGTCACCAAGGCGTGGAATGGTGGGGAAAGGGAGCAAGATGGTGTGGATCATGCTAGGAGGAATGTTATACATATATCCAAATTAGTCGGGGTTCATGCTTGCTCCTTCAAGTATCCTCAGCTTCCCAAGTTTCTTTAAATCCATGTGGTTTTCCTTGGAGGTGTAAGAACGATCCGTGAGGTCAACTCCAGCGGTCTCTAGGATTGTAGTGATCACTCTTCTAAAGCTAATGGTTGCTTGTTTGTCACGAGTCTTGAAAGAATTATACTTGATCTTTACTAACCGCTTGGCTAGAAGCTCGACATAGTTAACTTTTATTGGGAAATTAACAAATGGGATCATCAAGACAAGAAGCTCATCACTAATGACATTTTTTTAGCTGTGCGTGAGAAGATAGTGTTGGCGAGGAGCTTGTGGACGCATCTAATGGCCGGGTGAGAGAGTGGGATGCCTTAGTCTTCCCACTATCGAAAGTATCACGGCCAACGCGTGCTATATTGCATTGGTATCTTCGGGTCCAAATTACATTGCGTCTTGGTACTCAAATCCAAGAGCGTTTCCAAGATGTAATGCTCACCATTGATTGTGAAGAAAAGCATTCCATCTCGCCCTTCTAGTGCATGTGTGTGCAAAAAGGCTAGTGTGACTGTGGCAAGGATTTCTGTGACACCCGCGATCCTCAATAGGATCGTTGGTTGGGACTTAGTCCGAGAAAAACTTGAAAAACTCGGACAAGTCTTAAAGAGAGCTGCCCATCAGCTCGGGGAAGGGAAAAACTAAGCTTAGGCTAGCTCAAACGATAAACAGCCTTAAGTAATCAAGCTAGTTAGCTAGCTAGAGTGACAGACTGGAAGCTCGGTTAGCTGGAAGGACTGATGGCTAGCTGAGTCAGCTGGGACGACTCTGCCACTAGCTCGGCAGCTGAGTATCAGTTGGGTCAGCTAGTGATGGTTACCAAGTGTGACTGAATGGGCACAAGTAAAGGACGCGTGTGGGCAGTTACCGAAATTCATTGGATCTAAATAAGCAATTTCAAAAATGGTTACCACCCAAAAAACCTTATAAATAACGCATCCCAGACTCCATTTTCAACACACACAAAACTCGGGTACCATATCTAAAATTCCCGAACAGAAAACACAAAAGAATCACCGAAGAATACACATAAACTTTTGGAGATAATAACTGAAGGAAGTTCAAAGGGATACAAGTCCAATAGGTGGAAATCGAAGAAGTATTGGTGCCGAACGTGAAGATCGGCGGATTGAAGGAAACATAAAGAGTATCCAGATTGATCTGTGAGATCAAGGTAAGATCGAGACCGTTGCTTACGGACTTGTATCTTGCTTGAAGGTCTAAATGACTAAGGGGTTTTTGGGTTAGGGTTAAAACCGCATAAATGTTCATACTTTGCATATGCATACATCTGAAAGTTGCTAAGGAATTACGGAATACATATGTATTGTTGGATGTAGGAAAAGATGGTGTTCGTGGGAATGATCGGGCTTAGGCGCGAGAGACTCAAAGATGGGAAGATGTGTGGTGATGATACTGGATAGTTAGGATCGATAATATAACTTGTAATAGCTTATATGCAAACTCATAAGTTGTATCGAATCCATTGTTAAATAAATAAAGTATCCAGTAGTTTTCTTTTACTCAAAAGATGATGAATCATATAATGAACCTCGGAAAATGACTTGTTTAAAGAATCAGACCCTTAAAATGGATCAGGTATTTTAAAGATTTGTTTCGGACTTAGAAAACTCGGAATGGGTCTTTATAAGTTGGTATCAGAGCAGAGCATGCTTGATTCTATGATAATTATTGTGGGGGGGGGGGGAATCACCACTCATCGGCTTATGCGTTCTCGCGATAGTGTTTCTTACTCATTAACGGTTTTTCTTATATGATTAACTATGACTAACGATGAAAGGTTCTGAAAATGGGTAAGAACAGCAAATCGGGGAAAAGTAAGAAAGACAAGGGAAAAGATGTTACTGAGGGTATGGTTGTCACAGTAACGCATGAAGAACGTGTTGAACAAAATCCAGTCGGACCTGAGACTGGCAGATGCAGAATCCACCGGTTCTCCAAACTTCCGACGGAAAACAAAATGTTCAAGATGAGGCGGCCGAAACATCAAAAGTGGCACATCAGACTAGTCAGGGTACTGATGGAAATAGAGTAATAACTAAGAATTCAAAATCGCTACCGTCAGCCCAAGAACAGTGGGACACCATGAAATCGATGATGGCCCAGTTATCTACATTGTCCTGCACTTGTATCGATACCTGTGATACAAACCAGTGAGAGACAAATCAGAAATGATGTGGAAGAGGGTGATATTATTCTAACTCCAAGCTCGTCAAAGAAAATAGGAGATTATCTGAGCCTGTTGGAACATGTCTCAAGGTTGGGAACGAGACAGTTTTCTAGGAGTTCTGATCCCATTGTGGCAGACGAATGGAATAGCCGGATCCTTAGAAATTTTAACTCCACTCGATGCCCAGAGGATTACCAGAAGGATATTACGGTACATTTTCTCGAAGAAGATGCCCACAATTAGTGGCTGACCGTGGAGAAACGTAGAGGTGATGAGATTGAAACCTTTGCGGATTTTGAAAGGGAGTTTAACAAGAAATTCTTCCCACCAGAAGCATGGGATAGACTTGAGTGTGCATATCTAGACTTGGTGCAAGGAGATAAGACTATGCGGGAGTATGATGAGGAATTTAATCGCCTTAGGCGATATGTGGGAAGAGAACTCGAGGATGAATAAGCACAACTGTGCCATTTTATCCATGGGCTAAGGATTGAAATCCATAGCCATTGCTTGATACACACATTCAACTCTGTATTGGAGTTAGTGGAACGAGCAGCAATGATAGAAGCCGAAATAGAGGAGGAGAAACAAATGAAGCGTGAGAAATTTCCGGCTCGACCTAGTAGCGAAGGGAAAACTGCGGACCAAAAAAGGAAGTTAGACAAAGTGGGAAAACGTGGGGAATGCACGACTTGTGGAAAGAATCATTGCGGTACATGCTGGAAAGCCATATGTGCATGTGGTCGGTGTGGTAGTAAGGATCATTCGATCCAAAACTGTCCATGAATGAATTAAACACAACAAAAAGCTAAGGGTGAGGAGGCTAAGGCTTGTTACCATTGTGGAAAAAATGGGCATTTTAAGAGGGAGTGCCCAAACCGCGGAGGGGATGCAATTTTCCAGCCACTTAAGAGGCAGGCTGTAGCACCACGTGTTTATGAGTTGTCTGAACAAACCGGGAATGATGGAAACTTCAAGGCGATCACTGGTAAGGCCTGTAGCCTATTCTATTTAAATTCATGTATGACATGGCATAAAACATAAAGGTTTAGGTACTCAGCATTCTAGGGGAATGTGTAGGGACCTTAAATATTGGTGGTGTAGAAACACACAAAACGTTAGGCGCTAGTGAAAGCCTTCACTCTCTTATATTTACGTACACATGGGAAGAAGACCTAGTAATTGAGTGACATTATTCCTGGACCAATTCTATAAATAGCCAATCAGGCATATCATGGTACAGGTGAAAGAAACTTATCGGATGCCCGGGCATTGAGAAGGAAGGACGCTTTCAGAGGCGAAAGGCCATGGGGAGATACCATCTGTGATCCATGGATCTCCGTTATTTGATTCAGGAGCTACATTGTTTTGTGAGTTCCGAGATGATAGGTAAAGGTGGGTTTAAAAAATAACCAAATACCGAATACAAAATGGTTGTGGCTTTTAGTGTAAATCAGAACTATATGAGAAACTATCCTTGTCGGCTCCAACCTAACACTTTCTACCAAGCTCAATTCATAAAAAGGCCTCACACACACAAAATATTATTGGCTTGAAAGAAAGGTAGGTTCAATGGTGGGGAAACTGTTCCAATAAGGGGAATCAGCTACTTGGATAACAAGGGTGGTAAAAAGATAAAAGATAATCCAAGTATGTATATAGGTATCCATGAGTTCAAGTTCAATGCGTAAACATGATAATTATAAGTCAGGTTATGGTCCAAATAGATAGGGAATGAATGCACTTCTCAACAAGCTTCAGCCAAAATCAAATGTCAAGCAATGAATTCAAAGGATGGTGCTGCCTTATGCTTCAAACTTAATCAACATGCACAACAGAACAACTAAGTGGTTCACTAACATTTTGTACTGCATGCTGGGCTAGGCAAGAATCATCATTATCCCCTATGTAGAAATCCTAGATGAAATACAGTTATACTCAATACTAAAATGCTAATGCAACTATATGCATACTCTGTTTTTGTGGAATGATTTTTGAAAATTTTTCAAATTTTTATGGTTTTTAGATGCTCATAGATGATGCAAAATTCAAATTAAGAAAACAGGAAACAATGTTAAATACATCATGAACCCTCCTCCAAACTTAAATTACACAGTCCCTTGTGTAATAGAAATCTGGAACAGAGTATGCAAACGAAAGCAACATTAAACTAAGTACAATGATAAATACAATGGGTTGGAGAGTGATACTTCAGTAGTTGGAGAAGAAAGAGTCGGTGAATTCTTCTATGTCCTCGCGAGAGTACGTTGGTGGAGGGGGTTGGTGCGGCTTGGTAGCTCTGCTCAGTCATGCTGCTTTTCTTTTTCTCTGCCTTGGCTCATAGGAAGAGTATCGAGGTGGCTCGTCATAGGTGCTGCGCCTAGAACTAATGTGTGTAGAACCACTTCTCCGCAGGGTACTCGGTTGGGACAGTTCTTCATGTTGGTGAGCAGAGGTGGCTTGGTCTTGTGCTTCGTGTGTGTCATCGGGGCTCTTGCTCTTTCTTTGACTCTTGCTAAAATGCTCCTTCATCTCCTTCCACCCCTCCGTCAATTCCTTCACCGTGCTCTTTAGTGCCTTGATCGTTTTATCCTGAGCTTTGTTCCACTTCTGGAGCAACCCTATTCACTTGTGAGCCTCCCATAGACCCTTGTGCTATTTTTGTACTGCATACTCTTCGAAGTGAAACAACTCGGGCTGGGTGTCTTCGGATGTGCTCGGGGAGTGAGATCGAGCTAAGCGACCAGGAACATCCTTTTTCGCGCTTTTTGGAGGTCTTCCTGCACTGGTTGATAGAGCAATTCGATTGGTGGGCAGAAATCGATGCTAGCACTTGCTAGATCGGCGCAGGGGAGTTGTAGTTGAGCCGGTCCAGCTGTAGGGTGCATGAACTGAAATAGGCATTCTCCTAAACTTGGTGTCTTGTTTAGGAAAAATGCTTTCCTGAGGTAGTCCAGGTCCAGCCATCTTGGTGCGCAGGGCTCTGAAATCAAAGGTACTTTGCAGGCGACCAGTATGGGTGTGATGACACCTCCAATGCTGAGCTCTCCTTTCAAATTTTTTCTGTGCAGCTTCACACCCCAGTCTCTATAGTTCAGGAACTGATTTAGCATAGTGAAGGTGAGACTTGTATTGTTTCTGTCTCCTAGCAGTTCCGTCCCATCCTTAGCGAATTCGAAAAGCCCTTTCAAGGCTAAGTCTATCACTTACAGCTGACCTTGGTTTACAGGGCCTGTTACTTGGCGCGCAAACATGGTATGGGCGATGGATTTGTGCAGGTATCTCACTGCGGGGTGGCGAATCTGAGTGCTCTTGGACCTAGAAGATGAGTAGGGCGTGTCCACTGCTATTGTACGCCATAGGGATTATAGCTCTTCTTTCACAAAATCTTCTTCTGATCCTGTTCCACTGCTGAAACCATAGAGAGTGTCGAGCTCGGCGGTGGTGAGGGAGTAGAGCTTTCCTCTTACTTTAAATGTGATCTATCCCAGCCCTCCGTCCGAGACGTATTCAGGGTGATCTTCATAGAGGTGAACTTGAAGGGTAGTAAGGAAATGACAAGTTTCAACTTGATAAGCTGGCAAGTTATTTCTCATGAATTTTGTCAGCCCCCTAGTGCGAATAGGCATTCAACATCTTCATCTATACCCAATTTCTTCATGGTTGGTCGGTGAGGCTAGCATGTCCCTGCGAAACCTCTAGAAAGGAAGACTGCTCTCATCTTTTTTGCCGTCAGCTCTGGCTCTGTCCTCTCGCTACTCTTTCCTTCCTTAGCCTCCACCTCTGCGCTTCCATCTCCAGATTTCTCACCACTACTCCTGACAGGTCGTTTTCCACGAGCAATCTCTTCCCGGTCTCATGAGAATGCCATGGGTTTTGCTCTACGCGGCGGACTCGAGTGCTGAGGGTGATATGTCTCATCGAGCTCCTCTGTGCTCGAGTAGTGGACTCGAGTGTCTCTACTGCTCTTAACGGGCCTTTTTCCTTGAGCGATTTCTGCCCTGTCTCGTGAGGATGCCTTGGTCTTTGCAGCACGCTGCGGGCTCGAGTGCTGAGGGTGATATGTCTCATCGAGCTCCTCTGTGCTTGAGTAGTGGACTTGAGTAGTTTCTCTTCTTAGGCGCTCGAGCTCCTCGGGACTTGAGTGCTCGAGTCGGGTAGAGTAACCAAGCCCGTGTCTTCTCTCAATTTCAGGCTCTGGTTCAGGTTCAGTAGGTCGTCGACTCTCCGCTGCACGCTTGATCTTCGCGTAGCGCCGTGCTAGCGAGGTAGCTCTTACTGCAGTTACGCTTGATGAGGCTCATCGAAAGTCTTATTGGGGTCAGTTGCTTGAGATGTGTAACCTCTTTTTTCTGTATAACGCCTAGCAATGTTTTCCGCTTCTGTACGTCCGCGGTTGTTTGTCATTGTAGGGTGTGCTTGAAGAGGTGCTCGATGAGGTTGATAGAAAATCTTGGATTTAGAAATTTTACGAAGAACACGAAGAACACGAAGAACGCGATGAACACGAAGATCAGAGGTTTTTTTATTTTTTTCCAGATTTCTGCTAAGTGTCAAGTGTGAAGTTGCAAGGGGGGGGCGTTCCTTTTATAGAGAAAACGGAGGGATGAACCTGGACGTGCTAGAAGACAGACGACGTAAGTGGCGGTGGAACGAGACAGAGGCACCTAACAAAGACAAGAAAAAAGACATGGATTAGAAAATTGAAAAGTGTGATTTAGATAAGTCTTAAATACTTAGAAATTATCTCGATTCAATTCAGAAAAATCGAAATCTATATTGCGCCATTTTTTTTTTTTTTTTTTTTTGGTGGAGTGCCTAGTCGAGCTGTTGCTCGAGCGCCTCCATCGAGCATGTGCTCAAGCGCCTTGCCCAGTCTGCTCGAGCCCCTCATCGAGTGCCTTGCTCGAGCCCCTCATCGAGTGCCTTGCTTAAGCTGCCTCATCGAGCATGTTGTTCGGACTCTCATCGAGCACCCTTTTTTTTTTTTTTTTTTTTTTAGTTAAGACTTGGCTGCTCTAGCATTCATCGAGTGTTCTGCTCGAGCGTTTTCCTGCTTCCTATACTCCTTACATGCACCTGAGACATTGGGTAGAAACATTTTAAGAAAAACTACGAAAATCACGAAAATAGAAATAAAGAATATTTACAAGGATGAACATGGGACTTCCTCCCAAGCGAGCTTGTTTAAAGTCACTAAGCTTGACTTCCTGGTTTTTAGGTATTTATTGGCTCATCCAGAAGAACTGTAGTCCCTTCTGGAATGTAGTCCGCCATGTAAGGTTTGAGCCGCTGCCCATTCACTGTAAACTCGTTACCCTCCTTAGCAAACAAGGTGACAGCTCCATATGGTAACACCTCCTTGACGCTAAATGGTCCAGACCACTTTGACTTCAGTTTTCCGGGGAAAAGTTTCAGTCTCGAGTTGAAGAGCAAGACCTAATCTCCGGCTTTGAAATCTTTGCGTAAAATCTTTTTGTCGTGAAAGGCCTTAGTTCTTTCCTTATATACATTCGAGCTTTCGTAGGCTTCAAGTCTGATTTCTTCCAGCTCATGCAAGTCCACGACTCTTTTTTCTTGAGCTGTTCTGATATCGAGATTCAGAAGCTTTGTTGCCCATAGCGCTTTGTACTCAACCTCTACGGGCAGATGACAAGCCTTTCCATACAGCAGCTGAAATGGGGTCCTCCCAATTGGAGTCTTGTAAGCGGTTCTATAAGCCCATAGAGCATCGTCGAGCTTAGTTGCCTAGTCTCTCCTTGATGTGCCTACAACTCTTGCCAGGATGGCCTTAATTTTCATGTTAGAGACCTCAACTTGGCCACTGGTTTGAGGGTGGTAAGGTGTTGCCACCTTGTGCTTTACTCCATGTTTTCTTAAAAGATTCTAAAAGACCTTATTGATGAAATAAGAACCTCCGTCACTGATCACTACTTTGGGGACTCCAAACCTGGGGAAAATGATAGTTTTGAACATCTTCAATACCACCTTCGCATCGTTAGTGGGACTGGCTATGGCTTCGACCCATTTTGATATATAGTGTACGGTAACCAGTATGTAGCTGTTTCCAAAAGAAGGTGGGTTGAAAGATCCCATAAAATCGATGCCCCACACATCAAATATTTCAACCTCAAGGATGGGATTCTGAGGCATCTCATTTCTTCTGCCTATGTTCCCCATTCTTTGGCATGGATCACATTTGGTGATGAAATCTTGGGTGTCTTTGAACATTGTTGGCCACCATAGACCAGCTTGGAGTATCTTCTGCATAGTCTTGAAAGTAGCGAAATGGCCTCCATATGTGGAACCATGACAATGTTCCAAGACGCCTCTTACTTCTTCTTCAGCTATGCATCTTCTAAACAAACCATCTGAACCTTTCTTGTAGAGATACGGCTCATCCTAGTAGTAATGGTTGACGTCTCTGAAAATTTTCTTCTTGTTGTATGCATCGAGACTGCTGGGAATTTCACCGCTCACTAAGTAGTTAGCTAAATCCGCAAACCATGGTGATTTCTCTTTCGCTAGTGCCTGGACTTTCTTTAGATCAGCCCTTTCGCAATGGGTATTTTCGAAGGTCTGGACTAACATCAGCTGTTCTTCTGGCATGGAGTCATCGATTGGCAATGGGTCTTTAATCCTCATCCGGGATAGGTGATCAGCTACCCCATTTTCTATTCCTTTCTTATCAACTATCTCCATGTCAAATTCTTGTAGTAATAGAATCCATCTCAGCAACTTGGGTTTGGTGTCTTTCTTTGCGTAGATGTGTCTTAGTGCTGCATAATCTGTGTAGACTACCACCTTTGATCCCACTAGATAGCTTATGAACTTTTCAAACGCAAAGACTACTGCAAGCAATTCCTTCTCCGTGGTAGCATATCTCCCTTGAGCTTCATCTAAGGTTCTGCTCGCATAGTAAATCACGTGCAACTTTTTATCTATTTTCTGATCTAACACTGCTCCAACGGCATAGTTTGAGGCATCGCACATGATTTCAAACGGATAGTCCCAATTCGAAGCTTGGACTATTGGGGCTGAGATCAACGCTTCCTTTATCAACTGGAAGGCTTTCAAACACTCAGAGTCAAAGACGAACTCTTACTCCTTGCAAAGTAACCTGGTGAGTGGTCTGGCTATTTTTGAGAAATCTTTGATGAATCTTCTGTAGAAGCCAGCGTGACCAAGGAAACTCCTGATATCCTTGATGTTCTTAGGTGGTTGCAACTGCATCATTACATCGATTTTTGCTTTGTCTACCTCAATGCCTTTCTCAGAAATCTTGTGCCCCAAGATAATCTCTTCTCTGACCATAAAATGACACTTCTCCCAATTCAAGACCAGATTTGTCTCTTCGCACCTGGTAAGCACCCTGCACAAGTTCAACAAACAAGAGGAGAAGGAAGAGCCATACACAGAAAAATCATCCATGAAGACTTCCACCATCTCCTCTATTAAATCCGAAAAGATGGAGGTCATACACCTCTGAAACGTTGCAGGTGCATTACATAAACCGAAAGGCATTCTTCTGTAAGCAAAGGTGCCATATGGGCAAGTGAAGGTGGTTTTTTCTTGGTCATTTGGATGTATTGGGATCTGAAAGAACCCACTATATCCATCTAAGAAACAGTAGTAAGGGTGGTTTGCAAGTCTTTCTAACATTTGATCAATAAATGGCAAAGGAAAAAATTCTTTTCTAGATGCTGCATTTAACTTTCTATAGTCTATACACATCCTATGACCAGTTATTGTCCTAGTGGATATAAGCTCATCTTTATCATTCTTTACCACTGTTATACCACCTTTCTTAGGGACACAATGCACTGGGGATACCCAGGTACTATCAGAGATAGGGTAGATAACCCCAGCATCTAGCAATTTAAGAATTTCTTTCTTAACAACCTCCTTAAGGTTAGGGTTCAATCTTCTTTGAGGTTCAATGCTAGCATATGACTCATTTTCAAGATTAATTCTGTGAGTGCACAAACTAGGTGATATGCCCTTAATATCATCAAGTGAATATCCAATTACTTTCCTAAACTTTCTCAACTCGGTCAACGACGATTTCAACTCATCATCACTAAGTTTATCATTTACTATGACAGGGTAAGTGGAGTTAGGTCCAAGAAACGCGTACCTTAGCCCTGTTGGAAGTGGTTTTAGCTCGACCTTAGGTGCCCTGAGTTCTAACCAGTCGTCCGAGTGGGCGGACTCGAGCGATGGGTCTTTGGGCATGCTCAGTTTCAGCTTCTACTGATGCAACGACCCCTCCATCTGTTCCCATCAGTTTCTCAAACGCTTCTTCGCCTTTAATTTCCTTGTGAGAGTCTAGCATCGTCTCATAACTCGAGGTTTCTTTGTATAAGTAGCCGTTTTCACCATCCTTGGTTAAAGCTGTCTGAAGATGGTATTTTTCATTTAGCTCCTCAAGTAGCTCGTCTGCAAGGTGATCCATTTCTTCAATCCAAAAGAGCTGGCCTTCAATCGTAGGCTTCTTCATTGTATCTTTGATGTCAAAGTGCATTTTGAGATCTTTGCCCATATTAAGTTGAATTTTCCCTTTTTGGACGTCAATGAGAGCACCTGCAGTAGCAAGAAGGGGTCTTCCTAGAATCAAAGGATCTTTTGGCTCTTCATCCATCTCTAACACTACAAAGTCAGTGGGAACCACTATGGTTCCAATTCGGAGAGGCAAGTCTTCTAGCATGCCATACGGAGTTCTCATAGATCTATCAGCCAAGACAAAAGAGATGTTGGTGGTTTTATACTTGTTAAAACCCAACTTCTTAGCTACTGAAAGTGGCATGAGGCTTATAGACGCTCCCAAATCGCAGAGACAATTTTGAAAAGTTAATGGCCCAAGAGAGCATGGTAATGTGAAACAACCTGGATCTGGTAGCTTGACGATCCTCTTTTGAATAATGGCGCTGCACTCATGACTCACTACTACCATTCCTTTCACTTCCTGGATTCTTTCTGTAATTGCATCTTTGATCCACTTGTGAGATTGAGGTAAAAGTGACAATGCATCAAGTATGGGCATCCTGACCTCAATTTCTTTAATGTCCTTGTCGAAGATAGCTCTATATCTCTCCACTCTGTCCTTGTGAAATCTCCCTGGGTAGGGGAGTTTAGGCTTGTAAGGAATAGGGACGAATGGTGCTTTCTTGTCTTTGGAAGGTGCAATTTTGTCAACTGGGGATGGCTGGACTCAACTTGTAGGTCGAGTTGATGTGTTGAGCTGGTCAGTCAAGTTGGAGTTTTTCTGTTCATCTTGTTCCTCTTTCTGACATAAATCCTCCCCAGCTTGGAATTCACTTTCTGCAGTGATAGGAGTGGTTTCTGCCCTTTCTGGTAGTTCTTTTCCGTTCCTCAACGTAATGGCATTGATTTGAGCAAAGTCCTTAGGATTTTGGATTACCTTTCCTGGGAGTTGTCCAGGGTGCACTGTGGAAGACGTGGATGCAGACTTGTTCTCCAGGTATTTAATTTTGGAGTTCAGTGTCTCGAATTTGTTGTTGAGGGTATCGTAGGCGTAGTCCGACTGATTCTTTAGTTCAGCAAACCTCTTTGCAGTTTCCATTGTACTGGCAGCTTGACCTTGGAGTAGCTGCTGCATCATACTTCACAGGTCTTGATCATGGGCAGTAGGTGTTGGAGCTTGCTGTGGTGCAAAACCAAGTGGTTGACCTATGACGCCATGTGGGTTGTACCTTCCTTGGAAATTCTGCTTAGGAACAAAATCTTGAGTTTGATTGTAGGGCATAAAAGGCTTGTTTTGCTGCGGTGGTGGCGCAGGATAGACTTGATCTTGTGGGTTTTCCACGTTGGTACTTCTATAGGATAAGTTGGGGTTGTTCTTGTAGTTGGTGAAACCCTTGTTGTAGCCACCGTGGTTCTAAACATAGCTAACTTCTTCTATTTGGTCAGCCTCCCCATCTTGAACGTGAAAAAAGTTCTTCTTCATTTGCAAAGTGAACGTGTCTCTGCTTGCTGAGGATGAATTTATCAAATTTTTCATTCAGAGACTTGATCTCCTTCCTAGTCTTCTCGTCAGAATCAACACTTCCCCTTATGCTGCGGTCATAGTCCTCAGTGTAGTTCCCATCGGATTGAGCAAGATTTTCAACTAGTTCCCAGCCTTCATCAACATCCTTGTTTAGGAAATTGCCATTGCTTGCTGTATCAAGAAGCATTATGATCCTTGGAAGAACGCCTCTGTAGAGCGTGCTGAGCAGGAATTCATTGCTGAAACCATGGTGAGGACAACGGATAGTGTAGCCCTTGAATCTTTCCCAAGCTTCAGAGAAGGTTTCTCCATTCTTTTGGATAAAGCCGGATATCTCATTCCAGAGTCTAGAAGTGGGGGCGTTGGAGAAAATTTTTGCAAGAAAAGCTTTCTTACAGTCATCCCAGGAGGTGATGGAGCTATGAGGTAGGTTCTTTTCCCATAGATGGGCTTTAACACCGAGAGAAAATGGGAAGAGTCTGAGCTTGAAACCATCTTCACTGACTCCATTGATCTTGGTGAGGCTGCAGAGCCTATCGAACTCGTCCAGGTGATCTAGAGGATCTTCCATAGGTAATCCATGAACTTTGTTACTTTGGACCATGGCGATCAGACCACTCTTGATCTCAAAATTATTGTTTTGGATTGTTGGTGGCACAATCCCTTGCCTCTGAGTGTGAGTATTAGGAGCATCCCCTGCTCCAATCAATCTGGGCCTCCTCTGCTGAGGACCTTGTTCAATGTGTCCTTGCGGGTTTTCCATTCGAACTTGATGTTGTTGGTCTGCTCCGACGTTGTTCCTATGCGCTCGCAGTACAGGTTGTAACCGGTGAATGTTGTCGAGAGGGTGAAAGAGGTTCTGGCTTCCTTGTGAACGTGTTTGCATATAGGTGAAGCTAGAACAGGGTGACTGACCGAACTGAGAGTGAAACAGAAGCTAGGCTCGAGCAGTTGGTCGAGTAGGTACCTGAAACACAGAAAACTCAGAAAGTTAAGAAGTGAGGTGAAAGTGAGAACTTGATTTCAAGAAATCTGAAATCCTAAATGTAGCAAACAAACACCCAATTGGCAACGGCGCCAAATTGATATAAGTATTTTTTACTCAGTACTCAGCCTGTAGTTAGGGGAGACCTAGCAATAGGAACTTGTCCTATTGGATGCGAATTCCCTGTCCTTTATGCTTTTCCTAAGTAAAAAATACAAGTTTATCGTGTGTGTTGTGTATGCAGTAAGTGAACTATGGATATATCAATTCCTTAGTCTAACATGTCATTGTAGTACTAAGGTGTCAATCCAAATGAGTGTGATGCTAACAATCAGGATGAGATCAGATTTACTTAATTCAAGCCAAACAAGTTGATGGGGGAGTCTAACAACCTAAGTGAAACATGAAATATGCAAAATAAATTCTAAGTAAAAATACTAGAGAGACAAGTGCAGGTGCTAGAGAAGCAGTGCACAAATGCTGTAGGAGTAATGCAGCAAGTGAAAATGATGAAATAAATTGATGAGATAAAACTAAGTGTAGAGACTAGCAAGCGAAAATGATAACTAAGACAAGGTAAAATCAAATAAGACAAACAAGCTCTCAAGAATGGGGTAATTGGTCAGTGACTCCTCTGAAATCTATCTAAGGCGCTGACAAACTCACACAGAGCTAATTCCTAGACAACGGGTTCACAAGCAATCAAATCCACTGTCGTGACAAATGACCTCAAGCTAAAGCAGTTCCAGACTCAGATGTCTCTGACGAAATCTACCCTAACAGGCATTAAGACTCAACCCATTCTTGTCAATGAACACCCTAAACATCCAATCTCTTAGGTTAGGAATGCAAATCTCTAGCATTAATTGTTCAAGCATTTCATCAACCACTTTTTGAGTGTGGAAACACTTAAGATCTAGTTGTAATTGATCAGAGAGAAACTAGCATTAAGAATACTAATCTAGAAGGGATTCACAAACAACTAAACTTAAACGCCCTAGAAGATCAAAGATTCGTCACTAACCTATCCCATTCTCAAGAACCCTAAAAACCTACTCAAGCATATTGAAGAACATAAACCCAGAAAATCCAAACTTCTCAGAATTCATTAAAAATAGATTAGAATGATAGATTATTGCAAGAATAACAAGACTGCAAAGAATTAAAACAAACTAACAAGTGGATTAAAAGAAATCTGGATTCAAAGTCAAGAACAATGAAGAACAAATGAAGAACACTCAAGAACAGAGAGAAAACCTAAAAATAAAAAGCTTACACTAAAAATAAAAAACGGAATACCCTTTGGACAAAACCCAAATGGGTATTTATATGAAAATGCAGAAAACCCTAAAACGGGTAAAGACAAAATAAACGGCTAAGTCTTCGGAGATTGATGCAGCTTGGACCGGCGTGTGTGTAGAGGTGATTGAGCTGGGAATGAAGACTGCTGGACCTCCTGCTCGACGTGTGTGCTCGAGCACTCTGCTCGACGTGTGTGCTCAATGGACTGCTCGAGCATCTGCTGAAATTCTGCTCGACGTGTGTGCTCGATGGACTGCTCGAGCATCTGCTGAAATTCTGCTCGACGTGTGTGCTCGATGGACTGCTCGAGCATCTGCTGAAATTCTGCTCGAGCAGTCTGCTGAAATTCTGCTCGAGCACTGTGTCTTCTACCTGCTCGAGCACTGTGTGAAAATCTGCTTGATGTAGCTGTGGTGTGAAACTCTCCAGATATCCAGAACATCATCCAAATACCTGAAATCAACTCCAAAATGCATATGTATGCAAATCTACTGCAAATCCTAGTATGTATGCTAAATGTGTGGAAAAGACTATAAATGGGGTGAAACATATGATAAATATAGTCCTAAATGATGATAAATGCATGCTAAAATATGCTAAAATGCAGAGACATCACTGTGTCCCATGGAAGCTTGTGTGACAAGCCGAGAGGCAAAGGAAACCATCACCTTCTTCTTGTTGAAGATGCCAAGAGTGAGTGGAAGTCGATCCTCTACTCGAGATGAGTGAAACTCATGCGGTAAAGGGCTCCAGCTCGTATGTCCGTCACCAAGGCGTGGAATGGTGGGGAAAGGGAGCAAGATGGTGTGGATCATGCTAAGAGGAATGTTATACATATATCCAAATTAGTCGGGGTTCATGCTTGCTCCTTCAAGTATCCTCAGTTTCCCAAGTTTTTCTAAATCCATGTGGTTTTCCTTGGAGGTGTAAGAACGATCTGTGAGGTCAACTCCAGCGGTCTCTAGGATAGTAGTGATCACTCCTCTAAAGCTAATGGTTGCTTGTTTGTCGCGAGTCTTGAAAGAATTATACTTGATCTTTACTAACCGCTTGGCTACAAGCGCGACATAGTTGACTTTTATTGGGAAATCAACAAATGGGATCGTCAAGACAAGAAGCTCATCACTAATGACATTTTTTTAGCTGTGCGTGAGAAGATGGTGTTGGCGAGGAGCTTGTGGATGCATCTAATGGCCGGGTGAGAGAGTGGGATGCTTTAGTCTTCCCACTATCGAAAGTATCACGGCCAACGCGTGCCATATTGCATTGGTATCTTCGGGTCCAAATTATATTGTGTCTTGGTACTCAAATCCAAGAGCGTTTCCAAGATGTAATGCTCACCATTGATTGTGAAGAAAAGCATTCCATCTCGCCCTTCTGATGCATGTGTGCGCAAAAAGGCTAGTGTGACCGTGGCAAGGATTTCTGTGACGCCCGCGGTCCTCAATAGGATCGTTGGCTGGGACTTAGTCCGAGAAAAACTTGAAAAACTCGGACAAGTCTTAAAGAGAGCTGCCCATCAGCTCGGGGAAGGGAAAAACTAAGCTTAGGCTAGCTCAAACGATAAACAGCCTTAAGTAATCAAGCTATTTAGCTAGCTAGAGTGCCAGACTGGAAGCTCGGTTAGCTGGAAGGACTGATGGCTAGCTGAGTCAGCTGGGACAACTGTGACACTAGCTCGGCAGCTGAGTATCAGTTGGGTCAGCTAGTGATGGTTACCAAGTGTGACTGAATGGGCACAAGTAAAGGACGCATGTGGGCAGTTACCGAAATTCATTGGATCTAAACAAGCAATTTCAAAAATGGTTACCACCAAAAAACCTTATAAATAACGCATCCCAGACTCCATTTTCAACACACACAAAACTCGGGTACCATATCTGAAATTCCTGAACAGAAAACACAAAAGAATCACCGAAGAATACACATAAACTTTTGGAGATAATAACTGAAGGAAGTTCAAAGGGATACAAGTCCAATAGGTGGAAATCGAAGAAGTATTGGTGTCGAACGTGAAGATCGGCGGATTGAAGGAAACAGAAAGAGTATCCAGATTGATCTGTGAGATCAAGGTAAGTTGTATCGAATCCATTGTTAAATAAATAAAGTATCCAGTAGTTTTCTTTTACTCAAAAGATGATGAATCACATAATGAACCTCGGAAAATGACTTGTTCAAAGAATCAAACCCTTAAAACGGATCAGGTATTTTAAAGATTTGTTTCGGACTTAGAAAATTCGGAATGGGTCTTTATAAGTTGGTATCAGAGCAGAGCATGCTTGATTCTAGGATCATTATTGTGGGGGGGGAATCACCACTCATCGGCTTATGCGTTCTCGCGATAATGTTTCTTACTCATTAACGGTTTTTCTTATATGATTAACTGTGACTAACGATGAAAGGTTTTGAAGATGGGTAAGAACAACAAATCGGGGAAAAGTAAGAAAGACAAGGGAAAAGATGTTACCGAGGGTACGGTTGTCACAGTAACGCATGAAGAACGTGTTGAACAAAATCCAGTCGGACCTGAGACTGGCAGATGCAGAATCCACCGGTTCTCCAAACTCCCGATGGAAAACAAAATGTTCAAGATGCGGTGGCCGAAACATCAAAAGTGGCACATCAGACTAGTCAGGGTACTGATGGAAACAGAGTAATAACTAAGAATTCAAAATCGCTACCATCAGCCCAAGAACAGTGGGACACCATGAAATCGATGATGGCCCAGTTATCTACATTGTCCCAAGCACTTGTATCGACACCTGTGATACAAACTAGTGAGAGACAAATCAGAAATGATGCGGAAGAGGGTGAAATTATTCTAACTCCAAGCTCGTCAAAGAAAATAGGAAATTATCTGAGCCTGTTGGAACATGTCTCAAGGTTGGGAACGAGACATTTTTCTAGGAGTTCTGATCCCATTGTGGCAGACGAATGGAATAGCCGGATCCTTAGAAATTTTAACTCCACTCGATGCCCAAAGGATTACCAGAAGATATTACGGTACATTTTCTCGAAGAAGATGCCCACAACTGGTGGCTGACCGTGGAGAAACGTAGAGGTGATGAGATTGAAACCTTTGCGGATTTTGAAAGGGAGTTTAACAAGAAATTCTTCCCACCAGAAGCATGGGATAGACTTGAGTGTGCATATCTAGACTTGGTGCAAGGAGATAAGACTATGCGGGAGTATGATGAGGAATTTAATCGCCTTAGGCGATATGTGGGAAGAGAACTCGAGGATGAATAAGCACAAGTGTGCCATTTTATCCGTGGGCTAAGGATTGAAATCCATAGCCATTGCTTGATACACACATTCAACTCTGTATTGGAGTTAGTGGAACGAGCAGCAATGATAGAAGCCGGAATAGAGGAGGAGAAACAAATGAAGCGTGAGAAATTTCCGGCTCGACCTAGTAGCCAAGGAAAAACTGCGGACCAAAAAAGGAAGTTTGACAAAGTGGGAAAACGTGGGGAATGCACGACTTGTGGAAAGAATCATAGCGGTACATGCTGGAAAGCCATAGGTGCATGTGGTCGGTGTGGTAGTAAGGATCATTCGATCCAAAACTGTCCATGAATGAATTAAACACAACAAAAAGCTAAGGGTGAGGAGGCTAAGGCTTGTTACCATTGTGGAAAAAATGGGCATTTTAAGAGGGAGTGCCCAAACTGCGGAGGGGATGCAATTTTCCAGCCACTTAAGAGGCAGGCTGTAGCACCACGTGTTTATGAGTTGTCTGAACAAACCGGGAATGATGGAAACTTCAAGGCGATCACTGGTAAGGCCTGTAGCCTATTCTATTTAAATTCATGTATGACATGGCATAAAACATAAAGGTTTAGGTACTCAGCATTCTAGGGGAATGTGTAGGGACCTTAAATATTGGTGGTATAGAAACACACAAAACGTTAGGCGCTAGTGAAAGCCTTCACTCTCTTATATTTACGTACACATGGGAAGAAGACCTAGTAATTGAGTGACAGTATTCCTGGACCAATTCTATAAATAGCCAATCAGGCATATCATGGTACAGGTGAAAGAAACTTATCGGATGCCCGGGAATTGAGAAGGAAGGACGCTTTCAGAGGCGAAAGGCCATGGGGAGATACCATCTGTGATCCATGGATCTCCGTTATTTGATTAAGGAGCTACATTGTTTTGTGAGTTCTGAGATGATAGGTAAAGGTGGGTTTAAAAAATAACCAAATACCGAATACAAAATACCGAGATGATAGGTAAAGGGATGTTGAAATTCCGAATTCCGAATACCGAATACCGAGATGATAGGTAAAGGGATGTTGAAATTCCAAGGAATAAGGACAACTTCGGGAAGTTTAGTAATCTTGGCAATCCAGGCAAATAAAGTTTCGACTAATTTTCTTTTACTCTAAAAATGATGAATCACGGAATGAACCTCGGAAAATGACTTGTTAAAAGAATCAGACCCTTAAAACGGATTAGGTATTTTAAAGATTTGTTCCAGACATAGAAAATTGGGAATGGGTCTTTATAATTTTCGTGCTTCTTCTTCGTAGATCTCTTGGCGAGTGGTCTCTAGGAAATTGTGGAGTCCTATAGCATTTATCATCCACTCGACATCACTTGCTAGTCTAAGAGCTGGCAAGGATGTGTAGACAACTCTCAAAGTGGGTATGAGCTAATACCCATTGTGCGGTTATCAACATTTTCTTTCATATTTTGACCTACAAACATCATAGAAAGCTCTTTCTTCTTGGCCTGTTGGCGTGAAAGGTGAGTAAGGTTAGTTTGGAGACATTGGGGAACCAATGATGAAAACATGGTTTCGTCGTCAAGGTTCTCATAGTACTCGTCGCTTTCTCCTTGTGATGTTGCCGAGTTTTCTTCTTCAATTATCACTTCCTTGCCTTTGTTCTCATGTATTGCTTTATCATGTACTCTTTTGGTTCTCCTCTCATCGATTCCCTCATCAAGTGGTGTGTAGAGTCGTGGTGGTCGGTTCGACTTGGTTGGATGAGAAGATCTTCTTGTTGCTCTAGTGTCCATTGATGTGGTACCTCGGAGTGAATAAAAAATTGGAACAAGTTAGATATTTAGTTCAATGAGAAGCAAACATCAATCCATTACATAAGAAATATAAGCATAGGATTGAATTGGTAGGTTAAAGCATGTTCAATGTTTAAAATTAAGAAATTAAAATTTATGTTTCAATTTTCGGATTCAATGGTGGCCTTCACAACATTTTGCATTCAAAGCTAACTTCAAAGCAATGCTATGTGAAAAGTCAATCTAATTTCTCATATCTATAATGAATAATGTCTAAGAAATCAATTTCTAACCCATTGCATCATCAATTTCGTTTCCAATTAGGTCACAAAATTTTAGCATATCAAAAATCAGATTCCATCAACAATATATCATCAAAATTGTAGGGTAGATAACCTAGAATCATAAGTTCTCTATCAATTCCAAGTAACAAAAGCTATTGAATCAAGAAAATTTAGAAATACATATTTTGAAGTTTAAAGAGAAAATGAGAAATTTAGAAACATACCTTGGATGTTTGATGAATGTGATAGGAGATTAGATTTGTAGTCTCCTAATGAGTATGATAATAATTCACTAATCAATTTTATAAAGCCTCAACTTTGAAAAATATGGATTCAAAGTGTTTTATCTCCCAATAGAGATGGAGAGATGATAAAAGTTTCCTTGAATCTAATGAATCCACTTATATATTCAAAAATTTGTTTTAACCTAAAAGGTTGGGCGTTTAAAAAGGAAGGGAAAAGAAAACTTACATATGGGGACAAAGTTGTTTTGGTCTTTGAGAAAACTTACAATGGATTTCTTTTCGGGAAAGGTCCGGTTAGGCACGGTTGTGAATTACGGTCGATGGTAATGCTGTTTGCATCGGTCACTGTTTGTGTCAATGGATCGAAAAGTATAGACGGCTCGAAAACGAAAGATTGGACGATCAGAAAAATTGCACCCGGGCCTCGGTCACCGAGCTCATGACTGGGGCTGGCCCTTGTGATGACATCGGTCACGGCTCCTGCGACTGGGGTTGGCCTCCTTTGGGACCTCGGTCACGGGTCGTGTGACCGGTATCGATTGTTCCCTTTTTGTTCTTCTTTCAGTTAGCTTTGTTATGTCTTTTATGATTGTTTTCTCAACCTGGTCAAAGGATACAGTAGTTTATTTGACAATAAGTTCTAGGGTAGACACTTACTAGGTGATGTTCGGAACTAGAATGGTTCCGTGAAGTTCTTTGACATCTTGGTACGAATACGGTTCTATGGAGGGTTTTCTTGCTAATCTTCAAATCTAGCCCGTCCATGGCAATTTTTCTTTCGATCATTGTCTGCAGAATACCCATATTACTTGGGAATATCGATCCCCAAGTCACTTCTGCAATAAAAACTTCCAATGGTACGGTGGTTCCTGTTACATAACTCGATGTTGATAATCTTTTAAACTACTCCGTTCATGGACTTTTTTCTCAGGGGATTGTCTTTAGAGCAGTGACATTACTAGTGAATATTGAATCTTGGATGATTATGCCAACTTTGACTTTCGTCATATGGTATGGCCTATTTTGTGGATGATGCGAATCTCGGGAACCTAATCTCTTTTTATCAAAATTTACTCAATTATTACTCCTTAATTTCTCTCATATCATCAGACATTCAACCCCAGATCATTTGATCGAAAAAACTTTGATTTATGGCACATTTTCGTGGATTTTGCAGTCGCGGCCTGGTCGTGGAACGGTCCATGGCATCAAACACTAAAGATCTTTCAGTCCGTAGCTCCTTTTTCAAAATTTCTTTGATCATCACTCTTAAAATACTCAGTTTCCCGGTGAATATTTGATCGTAGATCATTTGACCAAGCAAATTTGAATTGTGGCACACGCTTGTGGACTTCGTTGTCACGGCTTGGTATGGTCGGCCATGGCTCCATCCTTGGTCCGGTGTGGTTTAGGGAAATGCATATGACCATGGGGATGTGCATAGAAAACTTGGGAATGCTCCATTGGATCAAAAGGTGATCGAAACAGTCGGAACTCGTCCTTGGCTCCTGACCTCAGTCACATGCCTCGTGACCGGGGTTGGCTCTCCTTGGGACCTCAGTCATGGGCTCTGTGATAACATCGTATTTTTAACTATTTTAACTATTGTTTTCATATGGTTTTCTGAAGAGATTGGTGTGATTTCAAGGCTAAATAGGTTATTATCGAATATTTCTAGTGTCAAATAAGTTTTGTAGGTTTTAAGGGAAAATTGACCAAAAAGGAGAAAAACCTGTTTTAAGGCAATTTTAGAGCACTAGAAGTTTGATATTCGTTGAAGACCTTTCCGTGGAGAAATTCAGAGGTTATTATATCCCTGGAAAGCTAGAAGAGTCAAAATTTACCTAGGATAAGAATCAAAGTAATATATTCAGCCGTTTGGAAGATATGACCCGAAGAGTGAAGCTCTATTAACCTCGGTCACAAAGAGTGTGACCGAGGTCATGTCTCTTGGTGAGTCCGGTCACTAGACCCATGACCGGGGCGAGCCTTCTTCACCACCTCGGTCACGAGGCCCATGACCGAGGCCTACTCAATTGCCTTCCCACTTACCAAAAAGCTGAGTTTAGCCTCCAAAACCCTAAAACCGACTTTCTACACCCCAAGACCTATAAATACTCAATTATCCTAATATTTTGGGTGTGACTTCGTGTGCTTTCACCAAAACCCTAAGGAGAGACGTCCAAGAGATCCAGCTCCACACAGCCTTCTCCAGGCCATCGAAAGATCTTCCACCACCAATCTCCACCGCCGAAGTCATCCCCTTAGCCGCTAGCCTCTTCTCTTTTATTGTCTTTGTTTCCTACTTGTATAAGGGAGAAGTTTCGTCTACTTTGTATCACATAGAAGATCTCTAAACCCTTTTTGATACTCTTAATTGTTTATGCAATCTATTATCCATATGGGTTTGCTTTGCTTGAGTATGTGTGAGTAGTTTTCTTGTTGGGTATAAGGGTTTTCAAAGGGATCATGTGGTCAATTGTTTAGGTTGTTAGATCTGGAATTATGCATCGTTGTTCTTTGTTATAGGTTTGTACTTAATGCATATTGCTTGAGTAGCTAACTTGTGATTGATGTTTGGCGTTTTACACATCAAAAGTGTTGTAAATTCGTTTACACTAGCCTGGATGAGTATTGTGTTATAACCTGCGTAAGTTGAGTTATAGGACTTTACGAACTATAATCGAACTCGTTTTCAATGCTTGAATACATGCATCATTGCCTACGTAACTTGAGTAATGTGGTATGTAGACTTTAGATGATGGATATTGTGATTTGCATATCTTTTGTTCATCCGTGTTTCGTAGTTCATGAACTTTAGACCATTGATATTTCCTGTTTGATTTCCTATGCATGCATTCGACCCTTGAGACCCTAAGAACTCCCTGCAGCCCAACATTCTGTTTATTCATATTTACATTGTTTCATTTGCATTTATTTACTGCTTGTTTCTGTGACAACAACACAAACCAAAAACCCCTTTTTATTATTGTCATAGACATATTCTCTCTAATAAATTCGTAATGTGATTTATAAGTCTCTGTGGGATTCAATCCTTAAATACTACTACCGATTCACTGTGCACTTGTAGTTATCGTGTGTGGTCTTTGAAGGTAAAAGATTGAAGTGAAAATCCATACACATCACTCTGTGACCGGGGTTGACCCTTCTTGCGACCTCGGTCACGGCCCCTCGTGACCTAGGTCTGTTCCTTCTTGCTTTCTTCTCTTTTTCTTCTTTTCTATTTTCCTCTTTTCCATTTTGTTTTTATATTTTTATGTAAAACCTGAAACAAAACCTGATGAAACCATCAAAAGCAAAAGGAAATAAAAACTAAAATTAAAACGGAAAACTTACAAGTGGGTTGCTTCCCACTTAGTGCGCTTGTATAGAGTCATTGGCTCGACCTTGGTAGCCAGTTAGGCTTGAGAAGAAGTAGCTTCGTGAATTGTTGTTCCTTCAGCCCCTTTGATGTCTTGGTAGTCGGCTCCAAATTCTATGATGAGTTTTCCTTTTGCGGATGTCTCAAAGAGTTTTGCATGAAGAAGGACTTCCTTCGTGTGCCTTATCATTTCTTGTATTTGTTCCTTGCTTTCCTTGCTAAGCTCGGGAGAAACTATTATTTTTACCTTCAAAATTTGAGGCTGCTCGGGTGGCTTGGATGGTATCTTTTGGGTTTTCTTGTTAAAATTTTTTCTTTTTGTCTCGGCTTTGTTGATATCGGGATCTATTGATTCTTCATCAAACAGAGGAGCTTGTAGAGGTTTGGTAGCTGAGAGTGTTGGATAGTAAACCTTCTTGTTGATATTAGAAAAGGTCGTCCTCTTGTTGTTGTGGTCGATGATAGCACTAACAGTGGCGAGGAATGGTCTTCCCAAAACCAAGGGTCTCTCGGTCCTTTCATCCACTCGAGGATGTGAAAATCCATAGGGACTATTCAGTCCTCTACGACTAGTTTCAAGTCGAAAACTAATCTATTAAGGATTTTTTGTGATGAATCTCCAAAGACAAGACTTAAGTTGGACAGAAACACGTCTCTAAGTCCAAGTTTCTCAGAAACATTTCTCGACATAACATTAGCATTAGCACCAGAATCACAAAGAGAGTTAGAGAATTAGATGCCTGTTATGGAGAAAGAGCAGACAAAACGTCCAGGGTCTTGTACTTTCGATAATCTCCTAAGGGGATAGCGTTTTGGCTCGTCTTCATCTATAGTTCATTTCATATGGACTATGTCTTCATGAGAGTCTAATAGTGGTACCAATGGCTCGCTCACACGCCTAGTGAGGGCTGTTACGGTTGAGATGACATTGCAATATCCGTTAGGATTTTCCTCAGGCTTTCTTGGAAGTACATCGGCTTGTCTAGTGACACTACTTGCAGTTTGAGCATCATTGTCTCGAGCTTATTACCTTGGGGTATCGGCGCCTAGGCTTGTCCGATTGGAAAGGGCACCTTGTTATTGATGAAAGGACGACGTGGCTGGAAGTCTTTGTTGCCACCAAAGTTATTGTTTTGAAATTGGTTCTATAATGGTTTCGATGGCTGCGGATAACTTTGACCTTGAGGGTTTTCAACATTTCGGTTCCTATAAGGTAGGTTAGAAGTGTTGTTGAAGTTGTTGTTGTATCCATGTTTCTGATAGAGACCTTGAGTACCAACATAGTTAATATCTTCTTCTTGATCGAATGAATCATCAAACTCTTGGAAAGCATCATTGTTTCCATTATCAATCATCTCACAAGCATTGACTGTGCGGTGTAGATTCCTTAAAAGTTGGCTCATCCGTTCTTAATCTCAGAGATCTACTTAGCATCAGAATCACTAGAACGGATAGTTCTATAAAAATCGGTGCAAGTGTTGCTACTACTTGCAGCAAGGTTGTCGATGAGAGCTTGTCCTTCTAGAACAGTCTTAGTGGTGAAGTCTCCACTGCTGGCCGTGTCGAGTGAAAGTTGAAACTTAGGATGTAAATCTCTATAGAAAGTACTTAGAATATTACCTCCACTGAAGCCATGGTGAAGACAATCACATTCATATTCCTTAAAGCGCTCCCATGCTTCATAGAAAGATTCGACCGTTCCTTGTTGAAAGATTTGAAGCTTGTTCCTAAGAGTGTTGGATCTCGACTTCGTGTAGAAGTAGTTAAGAAAAGTTTGCATCCTTCCCAAGTAGTGATCAATCCTGGGGGTAAAGACTTTAACCATCTATGAGCCTTGTCGGCTAGAGAGAAAGTAAAAAGCTTACACTTCAAATAATCTTCAGGTACACTATTTTTTCTTGTTGTATTGCTGATTTCTTCAAAGAGACTGATGTGATCCATAGGATGTTCTGTAGAGAGACCATGGAACTGTTTTTGTTTCACTAAACCAATGATTTGAGGTTTTATCTTGTAGTCACGTTTGGTGGATTAGGGAATCCTATGGCAGCTCAATCTTGAGGATATTGATTTGGAGTATCAAAGTCGGCTATCATACAGTTAGGATTGGCACGTCTCAGAGGGTGCATATAAGCAGCTTTTCTAACAATAGCATGATGTTGTGCATTAGCAACATGAGGAGGCTGGTGAGGAGTAGCATTGAGATTGTCTCCCACACCTAATGGATTAGCTTCAAGAGGAGCTTAATTGCGGACCTCCAGAGGGTCAGCTTGTGCTTCAGCAAGTTTGTATATGGGGTTGTCATCCTCATCATGCATCGGCTGTCCATGAGCATCAAGGGTAGCAGCTTGTTGATCGATGTCAAGGACACCTTGGTCTTTATTCCTTAACTTGGCCATAAGTTGTCATCTCCAAAGTTTTCTAAGTTCATGTTCTAGTCGGTAAATGTCTTGGATTGGAGTCACGGCTTCAGAGTTTTGGCTCCTTGTGATGCACTGCAAATCCAAAAACCAAAACTAAAAGGGAAAATAGGGGTTATCAAGAAAAAAATAAGTAAAAGCAAAATAAAATTAAAAAATTCAAATGAAAAATTCAAAGTATCTTAGACGAGAGTTTTTATCGAGTTCAAAGGCAGCTAGGTTTGCGCCAAAAACTTGATGTGCTGTGAAGTTTTCCTTTAGACTGCACGTGCACAGTAAATCGATCCCACAAAGAGTAATAGTGGCGCAAGTGCACAGTAAATGCACAGAGAGTAATAGGTACGCAAATTACTTAAGGTTATCGATCCCACAGTAAATCGATAACCTTAAGTAAGTGCACAGTAAATCGGTCGTAGTACTTAAGGTTATCGATCCCACAGAGAGTAATAGCTACGCGAATTAAATTCAATGAAAGAAATCTAACTAAGAAAAAAATATGAATAGGGTTTGTTTTGGGGTTTTTGAATGATTGATGCAATGAAATAATGAAACCAAGTAAATAAATCGGTTGTACCGTATGAGATTAAGGTGTTAGGCATTTAGGGATTATCTCATGGTTTCCATGGTTCTCAACAATTCAAATGAAAGATCAAATGAGAATGTTATCGGTCATAGGTTCTCATCTACGAACACAAATAAACAAACAAGCTATAATTTATAGAATAAATGTCTAAATCCTCAACACCCCGTTACTCAACTTACGTAGGAAATGACATGTATCAACCAGCAAGATAAACAAGTTTGATAAGTTCACAAAGCCCCATAACTCAACTCACGCAGATTATGACGCGAAGCTTTGGTAACACTAGTTCCGAGAAGTATGTTTACGCGGGTAGCGCTCCTATTCTCTTAGCTCAGTGCTTGGTGATCAATTCAAGCAACAAACATTAAGTAAAATATGTCCCTAGAGAACTCAAATAAATATATGAATATAAGATCTAACAACCTAAGCAAATTGAACCATGAATTCCCATCGATATCATCCCATAAAACCCAAGAAAGAGAACTACTCGCTCATGATGCAAAGAAACGCAATAGATATCATGAAGAACATCATCATAAATGAACCAAATAATTAAAGAGGGTTCAAAGAAAACTTCTCTAGATGTCACATAAGATAACTTGTCTCCCCAAAAGCAAATAAAAGTAAGAAAAGATGAGAAACAATGAAGAACAAGGATCAAACTTCAAAGGGCAACTTCTAGGGCTTGGAGGTGACAAAGAGGCTCTGTCGAGACGTCTTGGGTCTACGGTTTTCAAGGTGAACAAGCACACAAAACCTTAATTATAAGGGTTAAGTATTTATAGACTTTGAGGTCTAAAAAGTCGGTTTTAGGGTTCTTGATGCTAAACTGATCGTTTTGGTTAAGTAAAGAGGCAGGGCTTCGGGCCTCGGTTACGGGGCTTCTGTCTGAGGTTGGTAGGAGGGCTGGCCCTGGTCACGAGCCCTATGGCCGGAGTCATCAGGAGGCACAGCCTCGGTCACACTCCTTGTGACCGATGTTGACAGGTCTTCACTCTTCGGGTTGTATCTTCCAAACGGCTTAATAGATTGCTTTGATTATTGTCCGAGGTGAATCTTGACTCTTCTAGCTTTAATAGACATAAAGATCTCTGGATATTCTCCAGGGGAAGGTTTTCAACTGATGCCAAAATTCTGATGCTCTGAAATTGTCTAAAAACGGGTTTTGCTTGTCTTTATGTCCTTTTTGGTCCAAAACATCTAAAGTCTCCATGAAGTGGAAATGATGGAAAATGGCCTTGAAGTGTGTATAATCACTTGTTTCTTCATTGAAAACCTAGTAAAAACATATGAAAAGTGGGCAAAAATATGATGTTATCCGGAATGCAGATTGATAGATTAATTAAAAGCAGGACCCAAGGACAATCTTGTTTGGACAAGGACAACCATGTCAAGGATCACAAGGAGGAGCATCTCAGGGAGTTTCACAGGGAGCACCATCTCTTTCACAACCATCTCAAGGACCACCACCTCAAAAACCACCAACTCATTCACAACCACCTCAAGGACCACCATCTCAAGGACAATCATATGAAGGACCACCATCTCAAAGACAACATGGAGGAGAATTATCGCAGACAGAAGCATCACTGAGAGGCTGGGGAACATGGTTTGAATGCTCTCAAGGAGGAGAAGGATCACATACATGTGTTTGTGTTTTACCAACGGTTTTGATTTTGATTTCTATCTACCTACGATTCACTATGATTTCACCACCATAATCTATAAAATATCAATTGTTAAGACACTAACCGATCAATAAAATGAGTTTAATCATCCATTGTGCAAATAAAAATCAAGAAAATTTGGAAACTACAAAATTACCCATGAACATTGCATATTTCAACCTCCGAAATTGGTTAAAACCCACCCAAAACAATAACAATTCATTAACATAACATAAATACAAAATGAAAGGAAGAGAAATCCCCTAAAATTAAACTTCGAATTTTGAGCAATGAAGGTTTTGTCTTTGTCTCATGGAAGTGACGAAGAAAAAAGAAGAATGGAGAAGAATATCTAATTTAATTTCTTCATTTTGATTGGTCTAAATTTAATGACTCACTATAAATTTCTGCCAATCAAATATCTACCACTTTCACATTAATTTTTTTGTTTAACTTGTATAAATCTAAAAAGAAGGAAGGGTAGTTATGTAATTCAACTTAATCAAGGACATAAAGATTAAAGAGTGATATAAAGAAAAAAATGTTTGGCTTGGAGGATATATGAGCCAATAAACCGGTGCTTGGATTGGGTCCAAGCTTTTGTCCGACATTTATTAGCAATTATTTATTTTCTTTTTAATCAAATTCTTTTTTTTCAACCCGTTTTCATTACCGAAAGCTCATTAAGGTTATTACAGATGGTTTCGGAAGCCCACCCCGAATTACAACTTGCATTTAAACTTTTTTTTTTGTGCTAAGAGAGTTGATATACCTAATTTGATTGTCTCTTGCCAAAAAACCTGATAAAAACAAGGAACATAATACAAGATGCATTCTAAAGAGTTAGGAACTTGAGGATCCTTTAGTGAAGCCACCATTGCATAAGATTTCAAAAATTCTTCTGCTTTCTTCTTGTTGTGATAGTGTTGATGATTTAGCGGTCAATGTCTTTGAAGACCGTGAGTAGGGGGCAACAACTTGGTTGTGAATGAGGTTGTTTATCTGCCTCCAGACATTGTAGACTACATCTTGTAATAATAAGAGTCTGAGAGTATAAGGAGAGGAAGTGAGGCTAAACTTATCCCAATTTAGAAGGTTCGTCCACTAACTAAAGTTGGTTTCGTTAAAAGTTATAAATGATTGGGTTGATAGATATGAACCTAACACTTTCTCATTTATTCTTAACTAAGCCTCTGAGGCCTGTATGTACAGCTCTCTAAGTATACAACATGGAAGAAAGAACCAGAAAAGAAACCGAAAACATGCAATATTCGTTATCTAAGATTTCCCTGTTATCTGAGATTGTTTCACCTACAATGGCTCTTTGTTGTGGTTCTTCAACATCTCAAAACAATTGTAAGAGATCCAACTCTTTGATTACACTTCAACACTTCTATTCACTCTCATTTGTATCTTGAATGGTCATAACTCCGTTTTTGTGATTGTTAGCTTCAAAATGGCAAAATCCTTGTCAATCAAAGCATTGCTTCTTCATATTCACGAAATTAGGTATTGTTTAAGCCTCCATATGTGTCTTCTTGGTACAACTCCCAAATTCACTATTAGAAACTACTATGGGATTCAAATAACTACCAGAACTGTGGGATAAGGTATAATGCTTGTTTCTTACCTTGAATTGCTTCTCCACCTTGGTAGCATGCTTCATCGCATCCTCAAGAGTCCTAAAAGGCTGAAGCTTAGCCTTTGATGAAATTTCATCACTCAAACCTTGAACAAAGCCTACAATGGCTCTATGTTGTGGCTCTTGAACATCTTAGAGAAATTGTAAGAGATCCAACTACTTTGAGTACACTTCAACACTTTTATTCACTCTCATTTGTATCTTGAATGATCATAACTCTATTTTTGGGAATATCAGCTTGAAAATTGTCAAATCCTTGTCAATCAAAGCATTGCTACTTCATATTCACATCAATAGGTGTTGATTAAGCCTCCATATTTTTCTTCTTGCTACAACAACCAAATTCACCATTAGAAACTTCTATGAGATTCAGAGAACTACCAGAATTGTGGGATAAGGTATAATACTTGTTTCTTACCTTGATTTGTTTCTCCACCTTGGTAGCATGCATCATCATGTTATCAAGAGTCCTAAAAGGCTGTAGGTCAGTCTTTGATGAAATTTCATCAATTAAACCTTGTACAAAGCCTACACTGGCTCTATGTTGTGGCTCTTGAACATCTCAAATCAATTGTAAGAGATCCAACTCGTTTGAGTACACTTCAACACTTCTAATCACTCTCATTTGTATCTTGAATGATCATAACTCTGTTTTTCCTTACATTTAAATTTCCTTATATTTGGATACTATTTTTAGTGATCAAATTAAAATAAATAAAAATAATTAATCACTTTTTTCTATTTCATTTTTTTTTGTTGGAAATTTTCAACTCAAATAAAATTAATTCTCAAAAAAGTTTCTTCTCAAAAGGCTTTTTCGCGAGAGAGTAAGACACCACATTGGTTTCTCTTGTTAGAAAGTTAAAAGAAATTTCATACAACAAAGTGGTACCGGATACGATTTTGTATGTCTCTTTCGCTGTAGAAGAAGAATTGATTTCCCTGACTAGCTGTATTGATCCGAGTTCATCCAAAGATTTGTATAGCTGAGGTATATCACTTAACACAAAGCTTCTCCGATCGCCAATCCTTCCACTATTAGCGTTGATCCGTTGAATCGTTGGATTGAGGAGTCTTGTTTAATTGTAGTGCCTTAAAGGTTTGGAATTGTCATTTCAGATTTTAAAATCTATAATTTTCTATTAAAAATTTTGGACCAAAAGCTAGCAGACTTATAAGCCAATGGTCTTATATGTCTCCAATATAGAGCAATTATAAACAAAACAGTTTATCATATCTTGTTTATAGGGCAATTTTTTTTTTTAAGAACCCCATTAGGGGTTCTACCAATAAAGAAGATAAAACATAAGTTTTTAAACATAGTTTCTTAACTTCAAATTTATATTAAAATACTACTTAAGAAACCCATTTGAGTTTCTACAATAATGATGCTCTAAGAATACATAATAACTAGTAAGAAACTTTGGCAAATAAAAGTAACTAAGCAAATAAAAGTAACTATGTTTTTTTTTGCCAACAATATAATTAAGTTGATAGTTATAAAAATCACATGATTTTTCATGACACAATTTACTGTTATATATAGGAAGTCTAGTTGAGGTTTATGCAGATCTCATTTAGCATATATGTTTGATTTGTTTTACAGAGGTTTACAGTCATGTCTTCCCTTAAAAAGGAAATTGTGTTTCTGATCCTTCAGTTTCTCCATGAAGAGAAATACAAGGAGACTATTCACAGGTTTTTTTCAATATGCTGTCTTTTTTCTGGATTATATGTAAATTTTATTAGTCTCCTGAATTTTTGGGTATTCATAATATATATATAAGTCAAGATGGAATTGAAAAACTGTTGTATGAATATCAGATTGGAACTGGAGTCTAATTATTACTTCAACATGCGTTATTTTGAGGAACTGGTGACTAATGGTAAGTGGGACGAGGTGGAAGAATATATATATGGGTTTACAAAAGTTGAGGATGACAAATATTCCCTAAGAATTTTCTTTGAAATCCGAAAGCAAAAATATCTGGAAGCTATAGACAAGTAAGCTCGACCTAGAATTTTGATATGAATAATTTTCATGAGAATATTTTAGTTAGCCAAGTGGCATGTGTCCGAAAAACAATCATTATCTTGGAAAATGTAGGCTAGATCGTGGAAAAGCTTTGGAAATTTTAGTCAAGGATCTGAAGGTGGTTGAATGTTATTATGGTGAAGATATCTTCAAGGAATTAACCCAACTTTTGACATTCGACGACTTTAGGTTCTCAGAGCCTTGAGTTATAACATTTCCCATAGATTCTCTTACCAACATTATATTCACCTTATTCTCTTACCGACATTAATTTTCAGGATAAATGAGAGAAAATCCAAGAACGGGGATACAAAGTCGGGAAGGGGTTTTATGTTTGGTGAAATTAAGAAGCTGATAGAGGCTATTACACTTTTCCGCGACAAACTTCAGTTTCCTGTTTTGGAGAGTTCAAAACTGAAGACTCTAATAAACGAAAGGTGTTTGAATTTTTTTTATTATCCTCTAGTTTAAACATGTTTTCTCAATGACTATATAATTGAAATTTTGTGGAATCTTCCTTAGTTTAAACCAACACAATCAACTAAGTGAAAAAATTAGGCCAAGTCCTGACAGTAGAAGATCTCTATTATTGGATAATTGTACCCATGCTCCATCTCCGGTTACAAATCCTTTATTTTGTGGTGCATCATCATCTCGTAGTGTAAGTGCCGAATGATAATTAATATGTATGTCCATTATATTACCACTATATATGGAAATGTGTTGTTTTATGCTGAATTGTTGGCCCATATTTTGGACTGCTGATTCAGCCTAAACCAAGTTTACTTTCAACTTTTTCTTCAAGATGGATAGCTAATCCACATGACAGACCTCATCGTTCAGCATTTTCAGGTCCGATAGGTTTCTCTTGTACAATTAACGCATGTCTACTTATTGTGCAGGCTTTGTTTTACATTTCTAAAATTTTCCGTTGCTTAATGATAAACCTCATATTAATGAGAACATTCATAGGATATCTGTTGGAAAATAAATTATAAACAAGTCTATGTCATCTTACTCTTTTAGTTTACCTGTCACAATATTTGAAATTCTTTTATTTAACTATTTCTAATTTAAAATACTGTGTTAGCTGTTATGTTAAAGCCTCCTAAGAATCCTCTTGGTCCTATACAGAATATCGAAATGCTGATTCAAACAATTTTTTGAAGCGATTAAGGTCATTCGAACCCGATGAGCAGGTACTTGTAAATAATAAATGTATATATTAAGTATCCAAGGGTTGATATAAGTATTCACACAAGAGAATTATAATTTTAAATTTTAGGTATATATTTTAAGATGTAGATAATGAAAATTGTCGTAGCTTCTAGCTTAAGAAATAACAATTTCATTTCAAGCATTCTTTTTCTTACTGTGATTAATTTTAATGGATTTTCAGGCAAGTAATACTCTAGTAAATACTTTGCCAGTTTCATATCATGCACATACACATGAACATAGTACATTATCACCTGATGACTTTCCCAAGATAGTTGCTATGACTCTTACCCATGCTTGTCCTATATTGAGCATGGACTTCCATCCTATTCAGCAAATGTTACTATTAGGTATGTTCTATGAAGTTTGCATATTATGTAATGTAATTTGTTTGATAGTTCTTCTTTATCAATGATGTATGGAGAATATGTCTCAGTTGGTACAAGTGGTGGTGATTTTTTTCTATGGAACTTGGGTACTCGTAAAACAGTTACAGAGAAGGTTTTTGACGTGTGGAAGCATTGCAGGTTTTTTTGTTTTATGTATTGCAGGTTCAGTTCTCGCTCTTTTGATATTTTCCAATACTGCCTATAAAAAGTGCTTAAAGTTTTTCAGACATCTTTGAACGTTGATGGAACGGTGTCAGTAAATCATGTGGCATGGAGTCCGGATGGAAATCTATTTGGTACATTCCATTTAATCTCCAGAAATTAATTATATTTAAGACTTCAGTGTAGTGGATAAGTTTTGAGCATAAGCTACTAATCTTATTCAACGAATATGAATAGTATAAACCTGGAAAACATGTACATTTTTTCATATTTCAGGCGTGGCATATTCAAAAAGCATTGTGCATATATATTATTTTCATGGGGACAGTGACATACAAAATCATCTAGAGGTTCACTTAACTAACTATTAATTTAATTTAGTCATGGTAGTTGGATACCACCTTTTTTACGTCTAATATAACTGTACAATTTTGTTTACTCTTTCTTTGATTGCAGATTGAAGCTCATAAAGGGAGTGTTAATCATCTTGCTTTTGCATACCATAACAAATATCTAAGTCTTGTTACTTGTGGTGATGGCAGAATCATTAAGGTTTGTATATTTGTTTTTTCTATGTTCTTTTGACAAGTATGTGGTTGGACATAATAAAATCATGAACCAAAATAATTCAAAGGTTTGGGACACTGTTACTGGAGCCAACCAATTTACTTTTGAGGGTCATGAAGCTCCTGTATTTTCTGTTTGTCCTCACAGCAAAGAAAATATTCAGGTAAAAGTATTGTTTCTATTTTCCGTTGTTTTAGTTTACAATCAATCTTCTATGGTTGCAATAATCCATTTTTCTCAAATGACATCAAATAGCCTTGAATATATATGATTGTCGACTCGCATAATGTACTGTGAATATGTTTATTATTTAGACCACAAACCCTTATGATTTTCTTTTCTATTTGCTGGATGAAATTTATGTATAAGACAAAATCTCTAATGCATTTTAGATCCTATTTAGTTTGTTTTCTCAACAGCAGTTGATGGAAAAATAAAAGCTTGGTTGTATGACAATATGGGTCCAAGACTTGACTATGTTGCACCAGGGTATGCTTCAGTAAGAATGGCATACAGTAGTGATGGAAAAAGGTTCATCTAACATTATAAAATTTTGTCTGCATTTTTTAAAGCATTTGCAGTTGTCTTATCCTTTTAAAATTTATATCAACTAATATGTATAACATTTTTTAACAGGTTGTTTTCATGTGGTACAAACAAAGAAGGAGAATCGTTTTTACTGGAATGGAATGATAGTGAAGGATCTGAAAAAAGAGTATATCAAGGCCTTGGAAAACGAGCTTCTGGAGTTGTGAAATTTGATACAAGCAAGAATAAATTTTTAGTTGTTGGTGATGAGTATACTATAAAACTTTGGGATATGGACAACGCAAATATTTTGACAACTATTCCTGCAGATGGGATATGGCTTATCGGTACGTAATATTACATAAGAATTGAGGAGTTAAATATTTTTCCTACTCTTTAACTAGCAGCTAACTTCTAATGCAAAATCTGCAGGCTTCTCCTTGTGTTAAAGTTAATAGGGAAGGAGTACTTTTAGCTGTCTCAACCAATGACCATGGTGTTAGAATTCTTGCAACTAATGATGGAATTAGATTGCTTAGTAAAACAGAAAATTGCATAATTGCCCATACACATGTTATGAGGGTATAATTTATTGAATATAAACTATCTTAGTGTACATTGTCCTCATTTTATTAACTCAATATGGGTTATAGGTTCCCACAACTGCATATTTTGGTTCTTTAAGCAAAAATTCAAATATAACTATTTCAAATCAATATACCATTTTTTCAGTTACAGAGAGCATTGTGAGTTTAGGTTTGAATTTAGATGCATATCATTGTAGTCTGTTTACTAACTAGTGTATGCGTAAATATTTTTAGTTATTAGAAACATTGATGTACAAACTTTGGCTAATGTGCAGCCTATAATCGCTGATGATTCAAGGGAAAGATCTAGAACTTGGAAAGTTAAAGAGATTACAGAGCCATCTCAGTGCTTTTCCTTGAGGCTCGATGAAAATGTTATAGCAACAAAGGTAATATATACTCTGTGATTTTATATGCCTTTCTTATAGTTGAACAAGCTTCTATCGGCAAGTGAGACGCTATCTTCACATAACTACATGGTCAATATCAAAGGAGTGGTGGCTTAGTGGTGGTAGTACAAGGGGGTTGGTTCCCTAGTGCTCTGGGTTCAATCCTCTTTTTGGAACGAAGAGACATTTTTTAAATCGGAATGTACTATAAAGGCTGGTTCCGGGTACCAGAAAGATTATAGGCTAAAAGTTCAGACCTCCCACGGTTTATTAAAAAAAAATAACTACATGGTCTGTATTTAAAAATGAAGAAGTTAAAATCATGTTACTCGACCTTCATATCTGCTTGTAGTAACTAAAGTTATTATTTTTCATTTAGCATGAGGAAGAGCAGTGTTTCTAATGTTTTTTGTGGTGAAAGTTTCAGATTTCTCGATTAATTTACATAAATTCTGGATCTGGAGTATTGGCTTTGGCATCTAATGCAGTGCACAAGTTGTGGAAATGGCATAAAACCGATGGCAATTTGGTTGGACAGGTCTGGTTGCTTCCTTGTTTATTTATTTTTCACTTGTTTGGTAGGAAATTAGTATTTGTTATATATAGCTAAGGTAATTCAGCGATTTATGGCATCGTTTATTTTTACTAGGCAACGACTTGTGCACAACCAGTATTATGCCAACCCACTGGTGGAATTTTGATGACCAATGTCATCAGTGATACAAATCCTAAAGATGTCATTCCTTGTTTTGCCCTCTCGAAGAATGACTTATATGTTGTGTCATCTTCAGGGGGAATAATCTCTTTGTTTTGCATGAGGACATTCAAGGTAACTAGCCTTATCTTTCTTTTAAAATTTTATTATCATTTCGGAGAAATGGCATGGTTTTAACGAACATTGCATTTTCCAAAAATGTTTAGAGGTTTTTCAGTTATGAAATATAATTTTGGCTAAATGTTTAGAGGTTTAACAATTACTTTCAGTATCGGCTAGACATTATTGAAACATTCTTATATTTTGAAATAGCTATATATACTTTATATATATATATATATATATTTAATGGTCTAATGCTATATTGTCTAATAATAGACTATGTCAACGTTCATGGCTCCACCACCTGCAGCAACGTTCCTTGCATTTTATCCATTGGATAATAGTATCATTGCCATTGGCATGGAGGATTCTTCAATCCAAATATACAATATGTTTACTAATGAGGTATACTTGAAAATTTGGCATGAAATTTAGGTGGTAAAAATTCTAATTATATATCAAGTTGCATGTTTTTATGCACTTACCAGGTGAAAGCCAAGTTGAACGGTCATCAGAAGAGAATAACTGGTCTTGCATTCTCAGAAGCTCTGAACATTCTTGTTTCTTCAGGAGATGATTTACAAGTAATGTGTTATGAATTTGGCTTCTCAAATGATACTATTAAAGTGGATTTTATTTGTTGTCTTAGTAACTTACTTACACTTTGGGTGTGTAGTTATGCATTTGGAGCACAAATGGATGGGAAAAGCAAGGTAATAAGTATTTGCAAGTTCCAAATGGAAAACCAATGACCCTTGCTTCAGAAACCCGCGTGCAGTTTCATATGGATCAAATTCATTTGTTGGTTATCCATGAAACCCAAATAGCCATTTTTGATGCTCAAAAGCTGGAATACTTAAAGCAAGTAGGTAACACAAATAACAGATTCAAATAAAACTAGACATAATATAACTAACTAATAATATTTTCATAATGAAACAGTGGTTCCCATGCAAAGCAACTGGTCCAATCACATCAGTGACATATTCATGCGATAGCGAGTCGATCTTTGTGAGCTTTAAAAATGGTAGTGTAAATGTTCTCACTGCCTCAAATCTAAGACTGAGATGTAAAATATATCCAACAGCTTACCTACCCTCCAGCCCAAGGTAGTACTTTTCTTTCTATTCATTAAATAGGTATCAAATATTTAATTGTTGACATTGAAATATGTCTGTTTTTGCAGCTCAAAAGTATATCCCCTTGTGATCGCAACTCATCCATCAAAGACTAACCAGTTTGCAGTAGGGCTCAGTAATGGAGATGTCTATGTGCTTGAACCATCAGAGACAGAAGGAAAATGGGGCACATCACCAGCTTTCAACTAACGTGGTTTTTATCGCATTTCTTCATCTTCCTAAACTTTTAGATCCTTCCTCGGTAGAGTTTGTGTGTTTCAGATTTAATCAACAACTAGTTCTCAAACCTTAGCTTTTGGGTAAAACCAATTTGAATTGCTCTTGTTAAAAAAAAATGCGTTTATGAATTACTTTTTCTGGTTTGGTCCTACTTTATTTTCACGAAGCTGGCTCGTTGTTAAAAGACACTGGTAAAATCATTATTACCGACGAACAAATTTAGCTATCCAAGAGAATCCAATTTTTCTCCAGGACATTAGTTATTTTTTAAAATTTCTTTTTTTCTATCTATAAATAAAGATGACAATGAGGCTAGCCTTTACCAATCTGATCTGAAACCCGCATGACCTACACAGAGTGTTGATAACGGATATTTTTTTTTTCAAAATCCATCATTTAAATTAAGTTTAAAAATTGTTGTTCATTATGTTTACTATTTATAAATTTATTGAATTACCTATTTTAATTTTCAAAAACAAATGTCATATAGTTTTAAAAGTATAACTACATATGGTGGTTTACACTTACACCATATTTTTTTAACATTTTTTGATAAAGGGCATTCAAACGCCATGCTTAATCGCATATGTAACATTTTTGTTTCTATTATTTTTAAATAACAATTAGCCTTGTCAAGCGAATCAAACCTGCGACCAGCCCTGCAGTAGGTTATATTAATTTTCGACCCATTTCAACCCGCAACTCGCGACCCGACAAATAAAAATAATTAATCCGCACCCGTCCTGCTTAAAATTTGCGAATACCTGCGCATAACCCACAAATATTTAAATAATATTGAAAAAAATTATTTTTTTTTATAATTTTAGAAAAATAAAATTTATTAATAAAATTTTAGTATTAAAAACCTTAAACTCCTAAATTTTAAAAAAACAATTTTTTGGATAAAAATATATATATATATATTATACTTTTAATTATAATAATTATTTTTTAAATATGGGTACCATTAAACCCGCTTTACAAAATATAATGACCGGCACCCATCCTGCCAAAAAATATTTTGACCCACACCCACACCCGCGATCCGTGATTTGAAAAAAAAAATTTGACATGCATCCGCCTGTGACAGGTCTAACGGAGCAGAACCAAATTGATAGGGTTAATTAGAGTATGTATGTCTAACTCTAATGTCTCCTTTGGTTGTAGCTATAGTTCAACTATTTATAGTTTACTTTTATCAAAGTTTATTATCTTTCATATTAAATTATATTTATTTTAAAACTGTTATTATTGCTATAGCTACTGTGTCTAATATAAATTTCAAGTAATATTGATTGCCTTCTCTTTTAAAATTTAGTAAAATAATAATTTATCAAAGATATATTTTTACCTACAAAATTAAACTATAGTTCTAAGTTATGATAGTAATGTACTATCGTTAAATTGAATAGAATATTGTTACACAGGAGAAGTTACTGATACCAAAAGTGTGTTACTACGTTTTCAAATGCAATCTATGTGTTGAACTTCTAAACTTTACACTTCAGCTTTCTTGCCACAAAACTTCCTTCTTCATCTGCATTTGTTATTAAATATCCTTTTTTTTTTTGAATAGATGTGTTAAATTATATTCAAAAAGAAAAACCAATGTTTTTCATAACTTAATGCATATTGTTTTTTGTTTTTAAACGAAAAAAAAAACACTACACCCAAACAGCTAGTTATCCTTGATGTTGTCTTGATGCAAACCACAGTTGGAGACCTGTTTCATATCTTGAATCTCCATTACTGTGAATTGTGCTTAACCGGTTTCGAATGTTTTTGTCAATCATTTTCACTAGTTTCTCCGCCGGGGATGGTTGTTCTCCATGCTTTCTATCATTCATTTCCCGCCAAACAGAATGAATTGGTTTTTAAAACACATACCTCAATATAAATGCTTTCGTGTTGTCATGATCGGTGCCGGCAGTAAGCTTGAGAATCTCCCTCAAGTTTGCTGTGAACTTATCAAGAAGAAATCCTCTCATCAGATCTTTCCATACCTTCAACGAGTAAGGGCAGAGAAAGAAGAGATGTTCTCTTGTCTCCATCAAATTCTGACAAAAGATACATGTTGTATCCACATTTCGATTCCAAGTCACCATCCTCTCTCCCGTTGCTACTCTGTTCTTTGTAACTAGCCAAGTAATAAATAAGTACTTTGGGGTGGAATAGGAGAACCAAATCCCTTTGTATCCCTCCATCAATGGCTTCGCAAGTCGAATTTGTGACCACGTTTCTTTAGATATGAACTTGTTTCTGTAATGGTCATTTTTACCTTTCCCTAAAGCTACATCACAGTCTGCATCTCTCCGGTTCTGTTTTTGTTTTCTAACTTCCTCTTCGACAAGATCTAGAAATATATGTCTATGTTTCCTTCTCCGACTCATATCCATTACCACTCTCACTGTATCAGATTTTTGAATCCCCAAATCAATACAACCTTTCTCCCAGGCTTCTCATAGATGCAACCAAGATTGCTCCATTCCTCAAACAAAAATGAAGTCGAGTTTCCATTTTTTAACCTCTACTCTATAAAACTGTTTCGCCAGGTCTTTGTACTTCAACAATTTTTTCCAAATCCATGATTCTCTTGAAGTGTTGTTTTTCACAGCACAGAAGGAACCACTGCTGATTAAATACCGCTTCACCCAATCTACCCATAGGGAACCTTTTGCCGATAGGAGTTGCCATATTAGTTTCAGAACACATACCTTGTTAGCTTCTTCAATTGAGCATAAGCCAAGTCCTCCTTCTCTTTTTGGAGAAATACCTCTGACCATGTGATGCAATCCTGATGAAGGATCACGACCCAAAATCGATATTGGGAGATTAAGATGATTGCGAGGTGATGCAAGACCCGATTAACGAGCACTTTGCGTGAGGATAGATCGATTATTGTCACAAATAGATGCGGAAAGTCCACTTGATAAGACTAAGAGTTTTCGAAATCGAATCACACAAAGTCGAGAAACAATGATCTATATTTTGTACAGATTTTTGATAAAATGATAGATAAGAATACAGAGTTGACTCAGCCTCAATATAAAGATGAGGAGGCGAGAAGGAGAAGAGACAAGAAAGTAAATGCTAAGAGTTACGAGACATGCCTCGTAAACTCTCGAGAAGACCATGCAAATAAACACATAAGTTCAAATTCAAAATAAGAAAAGAAGGATAAAAGATATAGGTAATGGGCCACGCCAAATGATGCAGAGGAGACGGGCCTTGTGATGGATCAGACTAGAGGTTGGCATAGATGAGCCACAAGCCTCATTAAAAACCTTGTTCGGAAAAACCATTGGGACAAAACCGAACCAAGGGAAAAAGAGTGCGAGTGGATCATATGGCCAAAGCTCTAGTCTTCTTGGACTTATATCATGACCAGTGTGGACTTGATATAGCAGCTAGGGTCTAAGTGATCCTCTTGAATCTTCACTTGATATAGCAAGACTCTGAATCCTTGATGAAATTCCCTTGTTCTAGAACCGAGTCTTTGACCCAAATAGCTTGATGTGATTCCAGTGAGGAATCATGCCCCAATTTTGTCACCGTGAAGTTATGGGCAATGAACTCAATCTAGGCTCAACACACAAGCAAAGAAAGATGTGAAATGAATTGATAGACGCCACAAAAGGTTGCAGAAGACCCTTTGATAAGTCTTAAGAGATCGAGATTCAACACACGAAAAAGGATCAATGATCTTTACTTAAAAAGTTTGAGAATAAAAAGAAAGATCAAGAGTACAGAGGTTCCGAGATAGATTATATAGAGAAGGAGACGAAGAGAAGGAAGAACAGAATTAAAGATCGGATGTTTACGAGACATGCCTCGGTAAACAGCACGATGAACATGAAGAAATAAAGTCTCCAACTTTCAAATTTGAAAATGAGATAAGAGAAAGAGATAAATATGATATGGGCCATGCCTAAAGATTATGATGGGCCTCAATGGATTAGGCTTAGCAAATGTCATAGAGGTACATGAGATCCACAAACCTCATTAAAAATCTTTCTCCTGAAAACCACTTGGGAAAAACCGAAGAGAAGGGAAAAAGAGTGTGAGTAGATCCCATGACCATTTACTAGGTATCTTGGACGTGTATCTTTGACTAGAGAAGTCTTGGTACAACCCTTGTAGTGCAAGTGATCCTCTTGAGTCATTGCTTGGCGGAGCAAGACTCTAAAAGCTTGGTGATATTTCATTGTTCGATAGCAAGTCTTGGGTTTGAAAGTGTTTTCCATGCTCCTTTAGCTCCTTGCTCGTCCATTGCTTCATTTCCCATCCATGCTCCATGCTCCAGGTCCTTAAGCTCTCTGGAATCGCATCATAACTCCTCTAAAGCATACTTTGCTCCTTGTTGGATTTCCTCGTCTTCATATTTTTCTATTTCTTGTTCTAGCTGCTTAGTGCTTCCTAGGATCGCATCATCCTCCCCCAGTTGAAAAAGATTTGACCTCAATCCGTTTGTCCTGCCACAAACAACACTAAGTTAGAACCATCAAAGAGTAAAATCATGGAGTACTTACCTTGGAAATCAAGTTGATAAATATTGTTGATGATTCTTCTTGTTAGGTGAAATGGACCATCAATCCTTGACGTCCATACTCATTCTCCAACCTCAAAGATCATCCTAAAATAATCAATGGGTTTCTTATCCTTTGTCAAAATAACTCCAATTCCATTCCTCGCAAAGAAATTAGATGACAGAACTCCAATTCAACTGCAATGTATTCAACACCTTTGTCAAAGAATAAGTGTATTATCACAATCATGGAGTCACAATAAACAGAAAAACATGTCTCAGCTTGAGTCAAAACATTATCCTTGTCATGTTTCTCTTTTACTTATGTTTTACGACAAAGGTTTGGTTCCAAATATTTCTTGAATAAACCTAACTTTTTCTCTATGATTTTTGGAGATAAAAAACTCATATTCACAGCTCTTAAATCATGAGAAACAAATTGAGACAAAGAGATACTTACCTGAATAAGATCCTTGGAGTATTTGGTGTTCATAAGAGTGGTGTTGGATCCGGAGGTTCTTCTTCGATCAGGGCATGGTTGGTGACAAACTTGTTCTCTCTAGATGTGTATAACAACTCTCCTGGTCGCCAGTGATAAATTCGGAATGAACCAAATGAAGAAAGATTCATTTTAATCTCCTCGGGGAACATGTGAAGTGAAGTGATTTTGAGATGCATCTTGATGAAGAAAAATTATAGTTTCTTCAATAGGTAGCTTTTCTTGCAAATAAACGTCTTTGGAAAGTTGTTCACGGAGCTGGCTTGCTTGTATCTTTCTAAGAGCTTTGTTAATGTTTTGTCCTCATATTTCCTTGGCCTTAGGGAGAATCATGTTGTCATAAAATAGAGCCATACTGTAGTTGTAAGATTGATCAAACTATAGAATCCATGGGTTATTTCCTAAAGACACATCCTGCAAATATTTGGTAAATTTACTCGGTGGCACCGGTGCAAAATTAGATATACAAGATAATTTATACAAAGAGACAAATAACTTATGATCAAAATATTTAGCATCTTCAACCTTACCAGTCATAGCACAAAAAATAGCTTTCTTACCTTGCTCTTGCTTTCCTTTGATTTTATCAAGATAAAACTTGTGACGACCGCACTTTTTTTTTTAACATGCAATTAACAAATATTAAGTGCCTATACAAATAATATTCCACCAGTTAATTAACAATCAACAAACAACAACGACCACACATAGTCAACAGTTCTACCGGTTCTAGCAATCCTATGAAAGCTACAAAACCTAAAACTACCGGTCCTAATCATCCCCTCCTCACTGCCTCGATTACACGATCACGCCTTATTTTTACCTGCATAGACAAAAATGATGCATCAACATTTGGTAAACCAAATGCTGAGTGAGATTGATCCTCCCAACAACAGGCTATCAAAAAACACCAAGTAATTTTTAATAACCAAGACTACACGAAAAATTAATTAACACCAATTAAAACTTCCTATGACAAAATAGCAATTTCAAACAGCAGGAATAGTAAACACATTTTCACAACATGAATAATACCCACTTTCACAACATGAATAATACCCACTTTCACAGCATGAATAGTAAATACGCTTTCACAGCATAAATAATACCCACTTTCACAGCATGAATAGTAAACACATTTTCACAGCATGAATAGTAAACATACTTTCACAGCATGAATAGTAAACACACTTTCACAGCATGAATAGTAAATACATTTTCACAGCATGAATAGTAAACACATTTTCACAGCATGAATAGTAAACACATTTTCACAGCATGAATAGTAAACACATTTTCATAACATGAATAGTAAAAACACTTTAACAGCATGAATAGTAAACACACTTTCACAGCATGAATAATAAACACACTTTCATAACATAAATAATATTCCACAGCATGAATAGTAAAAACACTTTCACAGTATGAATAGTAAACACACTTTCACAGCATAAATAATATTCCATAGCATGAGTAGTATTTCACAACACACAAAAATTCATAACCACCAAAATCAAGCATAAAAAATCACCACCAAAGCTTAACAAGGCACAATAACCACAAACCATGGTTCTCTAACCACCATAAACTTAGCAAACACTAGCTAAGCTTCACAATGACTCTTGAAAATTCACCAACGCTCACAAAAATCACAATCATCAAAATCAAGCATAGATTCTCCCAATCAAAGCTCAATAAAGCACCACAAGACTTCACCAAAAATTGGAAACCAACCAAAAGAAATCAAACTCTCCAAGCCCCCACACAAGCTTAAATGATAACCTTTGGTCCCAACTCACCTTAGATAAGATGGATCTAGCTTCTTATAGACTCCCCAAGCTCAAGAAAGACCACATCTCCTCCTAAAAAGCCACGCTTAAACTCAGCTCCCACCCACTCTTTTCCAAGCTTCCCAAGCTTCACAAACTCTTGATCCTTCAAGATCCAAGCTCCAAGAACTCTTTTCTCTCTTCTTCTCTCTTCTCCAAGCTCACTCTCAAGCTCCAAAGCTTTCTCTTTCAGCCACAAATGGTGACAGTGAAAAGAAAAGAAGGAGAAAAAGAAGCCAAATTGGCTTTTGCCACTTCTATGAGAAAAACCCCACAACTTTCTATTCGATTTATGACACCTCCGGAACAAATCTAAATTAATTATTTCAACCTCATAATTAATTTCTCGAAACTTGTCTAAAGTTCATAAACTCGAAAGAATTTCTCAATTAATTAAATAAATTAATTAATTTCTGGGACGCGGGCGTTACAAAACTCATGAGTCGGCAATGGCACAAGAGTAGTCTTCTTTTCTTCAAAAGGTTTTACACTCGCAGTTGTACAATCTGCATATGATCAATATGACGGTTTTACCATATTCAATCCTATCCCATGAACCTCTTAGTCTTTTATAGACTTAATCTGCGAGTTACGAATCCGAGCACAAAGTCACGGAAATTGTACTCACCTTGATCACGTTGATCGGTTTGGATTCTGAACTAGTTTTCCTTCAGAACACCGAATCCTTCTTTCAGCACTGATACTCACTTCCGATCCTTTCTTTCCTTAGTATTTTTCTTAATATTTCTCTTCGGGAGTTTCTGATTAGATACTTGTAATTTCCTATTCGTTTTTCTGGGTCAAAATCGAGTCCAGACGGCTATTTTTATAGTTTTTCTTGAGTAGAACGGTTATTGGAACCAAAACGCAGATTCAATGTATTGTCGATAACCGTCTGGCAATTACTCAGATGCGCCTTAGATGTGTCCATTCGGACCTTTTTCTCGTAATCGTCTCAATCCGTCTGTAGCTAGCTGATCCACCTAGCTAGCATCCCAGATGGTCCAGCTGCCACTTAGTCCACCCAGCTGACTGAGATACCGACCAACTGACCGAGCTACCGACCAGCTGACTGAACTACCGTCTAGCTGTCCCAGCTACTGTTCACTTGTTCGAGCTACCGTTCAGCTGTCCAAGCTAACATTCAGCGTTATCTTTGGTTTGCCTTAGCTTCCTTGTGTTATTTTTCCTGTCTTTCTCCCTATAGTATTGAATCCTTCGATGATCCAATACTTCTTCTACTTAGTCCAAAAATTCTTCCACGTATTCTTGGACTAAGTTGTATCCGTCGATCCTATTGAGGATCGAGGATGCTACACAATACTTTGATACGGGACATTCCTCATAGATTCACTATGTTTCCTAACTTCCTCATCAGTAGCAGCTTTAAGCTTAAAATGTACACACATAGGAGTAGCTACTGACTTACACTTATCCATATGAAAAGATCCTAAAACTTTCAGTAAGTATCCTTTTTGAGAAATAGTAAGTGTACCTTTTGACCTGTCTCTCGAGATCTCCATGCCAAGAATCTTTTTTGGCTTCTCCTAGAAGAACCTTTAACTCGCACACCTGCTTCTTATCTTTAAAAGCAATTAAGATATCATCCACATATAATAGCAGATAAATGTACTCTGCATTCTGAAGCTTCTTGTAATACACACAACTGTCTAACTGACTTCTTTCAAACCCACTTGACTGCATGAACTCATTGAACCTGTTGTTCCATTGCCTAGGGGATTGCTTTATGCCATATAAAGACTTTTTCAATAAGCAGACCTTGTTGGGATGCCTTCTATCAATATGTCCCTCTGGCTGTTCCATGTATAGTCTCTTCCAAATATCCATGTAGAAACGCTGTTTTGACATCCATTTGTTGAAGCTCCATGTCAAAATGAGTTACTGCACTGAGCAACAATTTTATCGATATATGCTTCACGACTGGGGAGAAGATTTCTTGATAGTCTACACCTTCCTTTTGCGAATATCCTTTTGCTACTAGTCTGGCCTTAAACCTAGGAACTTTTACTCCCATGATTCATGCCTTCCTCTTGAACACCCACTTACATCCGATAGGTTTCTGAGTAGGAATCCTATCAACCAGAACTCAGGTCTTGTTCTTCATTAGTGACATAATTTCTTCGTATGACGCTATTACCCACTGATCACTATCTGGGTCTTGCAATGCTTCTTGATAACTGGTGGGTTAAGGTTTGCCACCATCTTCTATTACCAAGTATGCATATCCAGCTACTCTCTCCATTTCTTCAAACTCTTCCTCAGTCGTCAAATATTCTTTTAGCTTGGCTGGAGGAATGATTTGTCTTCTTGGTCTATCTTTGGCAATCTGATACTCTGACTCTACATTGCTTTGAACTTGTGACATCCCCGAATTAGTATCTTCATCTTCAGAGTCTGATAACTCATGTGTAACTCCACCTTGAACTAAGACATGTGCGTTCTCCTTAGTACCTGAAACACTAGAAGTATAAACTTTGTTAGTAGAAACTAATTTACTGGGATATATATACATGAAACTGGCTGCCCCAAGATGCTTTTGTACACGATATCTTCTCTAAAAACCACGTTCCTGCTAATAATGCACTTGTTTTCTTCTATCATCCAAACTGTGAAGCCTTTAATCTCTTCTGAATACCCAGTAAAAACTCCTCACTTGGCTCTTGAACTCAGTTTACCGTCATCTGAATGGACATACACTATACATTCAAATCTCCTCAAACCAAGTAGATTTGGCAGTGCTGAAGTCCACTTTTGCTCTGGAATATCGAACTCAATCGCTGAAGCCGGTGATCTATTGATCAAGTAAACTAAGGTGGATGCTGCTTCAGTCTAGAATCTTTGTCCTAGGCCACTCCCGCTTCGCATGCTTTGAACCTTGTTCATAATGGTTCTAATGCCATTCTACTGAGACGTGTAGGTGCATGTCATGTGTCTAACTACACCTTCATTCTTGCAGAATTGATCAAACTTCTGGTTACAGAACTCTAATCTGTTATCCGTTCTATACTTCTTCAGCTTTCTCTTGCTCTGAGTTTCGACCATCTTCTTCCATTCAACAAAAGTGTTGAATGCCTTATCCTTCTTCTTTAGAAAATATATCTAGACCTTCCTTGACCAATCCTCTGTAAAAGACATAAAATATTGGCATTTTGCTAAACTCATTGGTACGTTGGGTGAACCCCAAAGATCTGAATGTACATAATCAAGCTTTTTCTTGGAGAAATGTTGAGCCTCACCGAAACTTACTCTGTGATTCTTCCCAATTACACAATCCTCACAGAACTTAACCTCTGATATTTGATCCTTTCCAAAACACCTTTTCTTCAACGAAACCTCCAGACTCTTCTGACCAATGTGACCTAGCCTGTTGTGCCATAGGAGTGTTTGATCCTTTCCAAGTGTTGACTTCTCATTAGTAACATTCAATGCTTCGTTTACTTTCTCATGTCCTTGTAAAATGTATAAGGAAGCTCTTCTCATTCCTTTCATGAACATTGTGCAACCTGTCACTACTTTGAGAACTCCACCTCCTCCTTTAAACTCACATCCCTTTGACTCTAATATACCCATAGAGATCAAGTTCCTGGACATACTAGGCATATATCGCACATCATGTAACAGAAAAGTTGTACCGTCAGGATTAGTAAACCTGATATTGTCAATTCCTTTTACTTCCGAGAATGAACTGTTTGCCATTCTCAACTTTCCAGAGTTAACCTCCTTGAACTCGGTGAAGTAGTCTCTTCTAGGGGTCATATGAAAAGAGCATCCAATATCCATGACCCATTCATCTTGATCATGCTTTTCTTCTGTTAGATTAACCTCTGAGCCTATAAGCCCTACCAGATCCTGAGCATCATCCTTAGCTAGAGCTGATTCTCCCTTACAGTGAGACTGCACCTTGTGACCATTCTTCTCTAATCACTTGTAGCATTGTTTCTTGAAATGACCTTCCTTACCACATATCCAACAGATATTCTTACCATCTCTAGATTTTGATCTTCCTTTGCTCTTTCCTTTGTTGTTCTGATTACCTCTCGACTCAGATCTTCCCCTAACATATAAACCTTCAGCAACAGACTTGTGCCATGTGTTATCCTTTAGATCTAACTCTTTCGATCTTGCTGCACTTGCTACCTCGTCGAATCTAATCTTTTCCCTGCTGTACTTTAATGTTTCTTTCAACATCTCATACTTTGCCAGTAAAGCACTTAGCAATAGCACTGCTTGCACTTCATCAGGAACTTCAATACTTAGATTGCTTAGATCGGCGATTAGCTTCAAGAACTCATATATATTTTCATCAATCGTTCTTGAATCTTGCATACGAAAATTGTAAACTTTAAGTTGCAAATATACTCGATTTGGAAGAGTCTTTACCATGAAGAGTCTTTCCAATGTTAACCATGCTTCAGCTGCAGTTGCGCTATGATTGATTTTGCGCAGAACTGTATCTGCTACATTGAGGAAAATCATCATCTTAGCTTTGTCACACCGATCCAATCTTACAGTTTCTTCTTCAATTATCTTCTTCTTCTTATCGGAATCTTTCTCGTCTTCATCTGTCAACACCGGCGGGGAAGGTTTCTCCACCAACACATCTTTCAGACCTCTATGGTTAGGTGAGCATACATCCTCGTTTTCCAAAGAGAAAAGTCACCGGATCCATCGAACTGAGCTACGTCTAACCGCGAGCCTGTCATTACTTGGATCCGCTGACCCACTGCAAGCTTTGATACCAAACTGTTTGATTCAGCTCCGATTTGAATGAATAATAAATCGGTTCTCACTCACTCTCTCACTCGTTTGATTAACAAGAAAGTAAAGACACCAGAAACTTTATCGAGTTCGAAACCCTTGCTGGGAACCTACGTCTCGCCGGAGATATCTTCTCCGGAATCCACTAGCTCAAGATGTTATTCTCTCTTTACAAGATCTCTCCCTCACACTCTGAATCTGTTACGATCTCAAAACAGAATTACAGAGATTAAGTACATAACAATTCACACCCTTTATCACCTAATATTCGCTACTTCACACGAGCTGCTAGCACCGTACACGTGTCCTGCGAATAAGTCTTGATGATCTGAAACCTTCTGAATGCCTGAAAGTCTTTAGTATACTTAGAGAATATTTACATTAAGGTCATAATCCTTCACAGGTTAGCTAGTTTTAATTAGTTTAAGACTAAGCTAATGAAATTATGACTTATCTTATGTATTTTGGATTCAGACTTGTGTTATGTATGTTGAATGAATCTGTAGACTTGTGTTATGTACGTTGGATTGGATTCAAACTCAAGTTATGAATGATTTAATTTCTATATAACATGGTTCATGTTTATATTATGCAAAAAAGGGATGTTAATATAACAATAGATAGTTCTCTGGAAATACATATAATAGCAAAAAAAAATGTTTTAATCTTATATCATAGCAAGTAATATTAGCCTTTAAATAGTGTAGTATAGCATATGTCAATGTTATAATTAATTAAATATAGCAATTCCCAAAAGCTATTGTAGAAGCATATATTATAGCACGAAAATAAATTATTTAATTTAGTTATCAATTACGGTATTACAGCATGTTATACAGCTATATCAAAATATATTAAAACGATATAGAATTGCTATTGTATATGGACATATAATAGCAAGAAATATGAATTGTTATTTTTAATTTACAAAAATTGGAGATGATATAACAAAATAAATAAAAACATTCAAATAACGCTACGGTATCTGAACTTATCGTAGCATACAAAAAACATGCTATCGTATGTATGGGTGACACCTACCATAGCTGCCGATGACATAGTATTTAAATACATATGTTATGTGTACGATCAAATCTTTATACATATAAAAATAGAATGAGAATAAATGATAAATAGAAATACAAATAAAAATAACATGAGAATGAATAATAAAAGAGTGGAAAGGGAGACAACAATAGAGAATGAGAGAGGAATAGTTTGTGTCAGCAAAACAATGGTTTGTGACTCTGTGTCCGCAAGGGCAATGTTATCTTTTTTTGTTTACAGAAAAGATACGCGTGCAGATAGAATTAGTAAAGTGTCAAAAACACATAGAAAAAAGTATGAAAAAATGTTATATAGACAAACTTCTTGAATATTTATCTCCTTTTCAATATAATATATAAATATTTTATAATTTTGGGGCTAATAATATTTTCTAAGTGCAAAGAAATTTTTTACATTTAACATGGTATCATACACCATATTTTGATCCAAATAATATATGTTACGGATTCAAGATTGAAATGTAGTTAGAAATAAGTTTGGAATAATGTCCATCAATCAAAAATCCGTAAAATTGAATTGAAAATATGATTTAGAAACTCATTTTCAATAATATCACATATAAAATATATTAGTCAATTTACCAATTATCAGTTAAGTTTGATTTGGAAATTTATAAAGTTTAACATATTATTTTATATATCAGTGTCGATGTTTGACTTGGTTTTGGTTTGATTTTATTTTTATTTTTTTGGTTATGAGAACCGAAAAAACAAAACTAAAAGCGAATTGGTAACAGTTTGATTTTTTTTAAAAGAGTTTCAAAGATTTATATATCTGAATTTTTTGTTCTATCTATTCATATAATCAAGGACAATTAAGAAAAAAAATTAAAACAGTTAAATATGATACAATAAATCTATTAAAAAAAACTGAATTCAACTTCTATTTCTCACCAATATATAAATACAAATACCACATACAAGACCAATGCATTAGAAATTTCAAAAATGAAATGGATAATACAAAATACACGATTTACTAGGAAATGATTCCATCACCGTCTCGAAGCATGAATAATCTTCAAATCAAAATCACTAGACCTCTACGTGAAGAAAACAACATCAAATACATGATTTTTTTCCGAATGATCAAATACTTCAAACAAATGACAGCAACTTCAAAGATTTGATCGAATTCTACCTCATATTTTATAACATTGATAATCAAACATATATGTTAACCAACATTTTATTAAACTCCATTTATATAGAATTACTGGTTAAATGGGTTGGGTCAATTTATGGACTTATTTAACTCTAAATTGATTGGATAATGGGTTGAGTTTGTTGGTTTACCCTTTTGACATCCTTACCTACATTCTTGAAGTTATTTTGGTGAATAAATTGAGTATAAAATTCGAAAATCATGGTGGTGTATTGGTCAGTGAGTATTAAATCCTGGAAAATCAATTTACATAGGAAAAATTAATAAGTGAAAGAAAATATTCTAAATGTCATAGACATGAAAAATATGAAGTTTCATTTAAAAGATGATACTCAAGACTGGAGATCTCACTAAGTTGGGATTGACTCTAAAAAAAAAAAAATCAAATATATGTTTTGGCGAGTAAGATTTGGTATCGAAAGCATCGTGGAAATTTGTTGTTTCATCATTATTTTTAATTATCAATTACGTATTTGTTGATGTGACTTAATTTATTTATCTTCGATGTGCTATGTGAATGTATGAACACGTGTATTCGATTTGAAAATATATACCTTTATATATATATATATATTTCTGTTTATACCTTTATATATTTAATGTACAATTTAGTTATACTTTATACTAGAAAGTAAAAACAGAAAATACTTATCAAAAAAGTACAAGTAATGTTTTTTTAATCAAATTGAATGATGATAAATTTCTAAGGATCACAATTCACAAGAAAATAAATTACTATATATGATAGAAAAACATTGAATAGTTATTTGTAATAGAAATGCAAAGTTGTAAAAAGTCTTATTGAAAATAAGAAAACAACATATTTGATAATAAATTTACAACTTGATATATATTGTTTTAAACTTACTAAAATGAAAATGCTAGAACAAACATTCAATATTTCAACATAAAAAAATTAATAACTATTGAAAAGTTAAAAATAATGTTAATAAAATTACCAAAAACATTATTAATAAATTTTATAGACTAAAAAATAGGGAACAATTTATTATGAAACATAAAATTTTTTAAAATTTTATCACTATGATGAGAAAAGTTTAGTTTTAATTTATGATGAACAGTTAAGTTATAATTTATGGTGATTAGTTTGTAAACACATCTAAACAAATTCTAAAGTAACTTTTTAAAAAATATTTAGATTATTCGATTATAAGAAAGGTATTACTAAAATAAGAGAATATGAAGAAAGAAGGAAGAAAATCAATGTATATAATAAAATATAGGTTTATAATATAGTTGAGCTTATAAGATTATTTAAAACAAATAACTAATTTTTATCTATAGTGTTTATAAATTATAGATATGTATTTATAGTTATTATACAGTTAATAATAATATACTATTTTATAATTAAAATGATTGTATGTAACTTTAATATATATTTACATAATTGTCTATTAAATTTTGATTATACGGTGTTTTTGAAAATTAAAATTCTGCGCAACGCAAAGGCACATTTTCTAATTAATTTAATATCGTGGAGTTCTTGACAAAAAATCAGTTATTTTATTGAAATATGAAAATTGAAAAATCAATAATAATATTATCTCAATGAAGTATGTATATTTTTGTGAATTGGAATATGAAAAATGACTTTTGAAAATTTCACTTTAATTAATAATATAAATTGAGTAAAGCCCAGCCCAAATATTACAAATTAAAATCTCTCATATACTTAAACCCGATTAGGGAAACCCATTCGTAAGTGAATCTGGACAGTCCCTTGAATAAAACTTGTGAGCTGCTTCGATGGTGTGATCGAAATGGCGTCGTCTTCTCCAACTCAGCGTACTCATGTCCCGATTCCTCCCGAGCCAGGTGCCTTATTCTTCTTCAATTTGCTTTTCAATCCCTAAATTTTACGGATTCTTTTGATCCTCCCACCAAGCTTCGCTATTTATTAATCATCTTTCTCTGCTTCTCCTTCCTCTGTAATTCTCCTTCCTGATCGCTGTTTTGATTTCACCATATTCGATCTCCTTATCCCAGATTTTCCAAATGATTTTATGAGTTTTCTCCTTTTGATCAATTGATTGAATATAAACCGATTAAATGTATAACGAACTTCGTTTCTGATCGAAATGTGTGTATATGTGAAAAATCTCAAGGTTCTTCGTTATTGCTTTTCGATTTTTCGTTTGATTTGATCTAAAATATCTTATGGAACTGTGGATATAGCAAGATTTAATCAGGAATCATGAATCATGAATGTATGACTTTGATTAGATACATTACATTATGCAATTGTATATACTAAACTATACATGTTAATTAGTTTTCATTTTCTGTAATTTTGGATTATGCAAGTAGTAGTCTCATATCTGAGTTTTACTTTTTAGGGGGAAGATCAGTGACACAAGAAGCTAATGAGCCGCCAGTTCCGATTCACATAGTGACCGATCCGTCGCAACTTCCTGCTGATTTCTTAAACCCTTCTCCTGATAAGAAATTGGTAATTGGTTTTGATTGCGAGGGCGTTGACCTTTGTCGCCATGGCAAACTTTGTATCATGCAGGTTTGACATTTGTTTATATGAGTTTTCGTTTATATAAATTGAATTCTTCTTTGTTGTAGTCTTACTTGGGATCATGTATTTTGGCAGATTGCGTTCTCTAATGCCATATACTTGGTTGATGTCATCGAAGGTGGTGAGAAGCTTATGAAAGCATGTAAGCCTGCGCTTGAGTCTAATTACATCACAAAAGTTATTCACGATTGCAAACGTGACAGTGAGGTCTCTGAAATTTTTTGTTTGACTTGTTATTTGTTAGCTCATGGCATATTTATAAATCCATGACAACATTGTTTGATCATGTTTCGTACTACAGGCCTTATACTTCCAGTTTGGGATACGGTTGCATAATGTTGTGGACACTCAGGTACATTTTCTACGTGGCATGGAAAATTCTATTGCCTTTAGAAACCTTGGTCCTGGTTTTTGTACTTATACGATTTTCTGGCTTATCGTAGATTGCGTATTCTCTGATTGAAGAACAAGAAAGAAGGAAGAGACCTCTAGATGATTACATATCATTTGTTTCTCTCCTTGCTGATCCACGTTATTGCGGTACTTTTTATATTATCATGTTAGTTTTTATATATGATTTATCTTTATATTTAATTCTCGTGGCCTCTTGCTATTAGTATGGATATACTGATTTCAGCTGAGCAAATGTTTATGCAAGTTCGACCTTATCTGTAGAGCCTGCTTTTTGGAACTTCTTGTTCTGGTTCATATCTTGCACCTTGAAATAATGATATTGACATTTTGCTTATCTCGTGGTGGTGAATCAATCGTTTTACTTTTGTTTATTCGGTTTAGGCATATCGTATGAAGAGAAAGAAGAAGTTCGTGTGCTCATGCGGCAGGTTCATTACATTTCTACTAAATTTGTACTAGAGTTTAAATTGAATCTATGCTTCGAACGGATGATGAGTTGTTTGTGTTGTGTCTTTCAAAATTTAGGACCCAAAGTTTTGGACGTATAGGCCAATGACTGAGCTCATGATCCGCGCAGCTGCTGATGATGTCCGCTTCCTTCTATATCTCTATCACAAAATGATGGAAAAATTGAATCAGAGGTCACTATGGCATCTTGCAGTTCGTGGTGCTTTGTACTGTCGATGTCTCTGCTGCATGAACGATGCTGATTTTGCTGATTGGCCAACCGCCCCACCAATTCCAGGTTCGTGTATACAGTGTCATGATGAGCTATTCAGAACATAACTGCAATATCTTTCCCGATTCTCTTATACTCTGTGTGGTTACATAGTTTTCGTCATAAGAATAGTATATGCTATAGAAGACGGGTGAGGTTAGCTTCAACTGGTTTACTGATTGTAGTTGAACTTTCAAGTATTGCAGATAACCTAAAGTCTGAAGATCAATGTATTGAAGAAGAGATCCTGTCAGTGCTTAATGTTCCACCAGGAAAGATGGGACGTATAATCGGAAGGAAGGGAGCATCAATCCTCGCCATTAAGGAAGCTTGCAAGTATAAACCTACTCGCTAAATGTTGTATTAGTGCGAACAAAACATCTGATATCCGACTACCATATAATTCAAGTAATGTTTTTTTTGTCTGGCAGCGCGGAAATTCTAATCGGAGGAACAAAGGGTCCACCTGACAAGGTTAGTTTTAGTCTATCGGGCACAAAGTCTCAATATAGTTCAAGCCCCAAATACTTAGCATTAGACGAAAGATGTTAAGTTTGTGTTTTGTGGAAATGCGTTTGGTGCAGGTATTTGTGATTGGACCGGTGAAGGAAGTGCGTAAGGCGGAGGCTATACTAAGAGGAAGAATGATAGACTATTATTGAAGGAGTTAAGGGTCCTTTGTAATCTGTCTCTTTGTCTCTTACCAGAACAGTTGAGACAAAAGACTAAAACCCTTTTTAAAACTTGGAAACTCCATGGTTGAGTACGACCCGAGGGAGTCCCATCTTCAATAAAAGTTACATCATTAACTTCCGATAATACTATAATTTACCATTCGTTTATCCACATGGGACGTTATAGTCTGATGGAAAAAAAGATCATATCAGGTAGGTAAAGCTGTCCATACGAGTCGGCTATGGGACAACGTACAAGTACTCGAAAATATCTCTGATTTCCCAAAAAGTTTCGCTAACCGAGGAATTGCTTATCTAGATTATAGTAGTACTAGGCCTGGGCAACTGGATGATTTGGTCTGGGTTGGTTTGAGATTTCGAAATTTCAGTTCTTGCTTGGTTTAATGATAAGTTTACAGAATTGAATTGAATTAGAATTGAGGTTCAGTTCGGATCTTTAAAGTTTGGTTCGATTTTGGGTAATTAAACTTATGCCAAATTGAAACCAAAGTAGTCGAAAACTTCAGTTATTTTGGTTTATTGAAATATAATTTTTGTTTATGTATTTTTACTGGGTTACAAATTGCGCCAAAAAAATAGCAGCAATTTGAATTGTCGATGTGATTACTTTTACAGGAACGTCCTCTCCATATACTTGTTTGTCAGTTAAGTTATATTTTTATGTCGCTAATCTTATTGGAGACAACTTGGAGAACAAAACATATATTTTGTGAATAAGCATTGTAGATCATCAAAGGCCGGTTATAAAATTAATCATGTGTAGCCCGAAAGAAGAATATTATCTAAATCTCTATATTAGTTATTGTACAAATATATTTCCAATATGTCTTAGAGTTGAATTAGGAAAGTTTGCATAGGTGTTATCATTATGTTCATGTTAAGATATATATATATATATATACAACTCAATAAACTATTACAGTAAAACCTCTATAAATTAATAATGTTGAGACGATAATATTTTATTAATTTATAGTGATATTAATTTATCTATAAATTAATAAAATTTATAGTATAAAATAATAATTATGAATGTATGTAAATTTTTATTAAAATTTAAAAATCTATAAATAAAAACTATTTGATAAAAAAATTAATTTTTTGGATGTTATAAATAATAATAGTTTTAAACTTGAAAGTTTAAAATTTAAAAGAAAAAAAAATTATTTTGATAATAGATAACAAACACTATAGATGAATTCACTTATATAAACGATTAACAAAAATTCAAATTTATAATTAGTGATCTTAATTATTGTATTTAAACAGTCTATACAACTATTGGAAAATGCATATTTAGAATTTAAAAACTTATATAAAATTTTGCTTATTTTTATGACAAATATATAGACGATATAACAATAAGATAGTTTAAACACACAACAAAAAATTTTTTATATAAAAAAGTTAGTTATGAGTTCTAATAGAAATTCATAAAAACAAAATACTATATATATATATATATGCAAATTTACATGATTAATAATTTATGTTACTAATGGACCATATATTTACATAGAGATTCTAAAAAAAATATCATCTTCTTATCTTATCGAATTTTGTTCATTTTTACACCGGTCCGAATTGGGACCAGCAAATTTTATTATTTTATAGTGTTTATTAATTTATCGAGTATTAATTTATAGAGGTTTTACTGTACATTCTATAATAGTTATCATGGTATCATAGCCTTCAATCCAATTATATAATGGGTCAAAGTTAAAATTTCGCGTTAGAAATCTTGTGATTAAGAAGGGATCATGGTGATGGTGATGGTACCAGAGCCCTCAATCTAATTATATAATGGGTCAAGAAATCTTGTGATTAAGAAGAGATCATGGAGATTATACTCTCCCTCGTTTCACATTTGTAGCGACTAATCGCAGTGATCAGCGGCTGCTATTTTCAATCGTTGGATTTTTCAGCAACTACCAACGATCAGTCGCTGCAATTGGTTGTGCGACTGCCAAACAAACAAAAATAGCGACTAGCGACGGAACAAAATTACATAAAATAAAATAAAATTATATGTAATAAAAAAGAATAAAATTATATAAAATAAAACAAATTATATAAAATAAAATAAACTATCAAAAACTAAAATAAAATATAATAAATTGTGTAAACTAAACTAAATTATATTAAAATTAGATATATATATATATATTATTTTTTTAAATAGGTAAAAGAAAATTATGCAAAATAAAATAAAGTAAATTAAATCTAAAATAATGTAAAGGAAATTAAATTTAATTTAAATTAAATAAAACTAAATGGATCATTCATAGCAATTAAGAAATGAACAACATAGGGATTAGTCGCTGCGATTGGTCGTTGGCCGCTACGACTGCCCAACGAACAACATAACATACCGCTGGGTTTGATCGATGGTCGTTGGTCGCAGTCGTAGTCGCTGGCGACTGTCAAACGAACATAACCACTATCTTAACTTAGGATATGATTCGACTTTAAACCTTACTAATTTTGCAAGCATAACATCTCATCTCAAATCAATTGCATTGAATTCACAAGAACATAATAAATCATTATGGTGCAGTCCACAACTCTGAACTAACACCCATACTCAGAGCAAGACCATCAATGGCTCAACTACTCCTACACTCACAGCAAGGTCCTTAGTAACTCAACTACTCCCACACTTAGAGCAAGACTTTTTGTGGCTCAAATACTACTACACTTAGACTCGTCAGCCCTTTCATCTCTTTGGATTTTCTCATATTAATTAATCATTCTTATCATCAAATCGTATAACATCATAACTTATCATCTTCGTACATCATGTCATCTTATGTCCTTGTCAGCATATAATGTTCTTACTTATCATATCATGGCTTATCATATTATCATGTAATTAAACATTGAATCATCATGCAAAAACAACCACAAATATATGTTTAATCATGCAACATCTAATCCCACACCTTGCAATTCTTGAAGAAAATATCTAGAAAGTAATTATTGCGTTTCTAAATATCACACCCTCACATATGCCTTGCTTTCCTTTTCGAAAAACTTTCTTTTTTGGAAACTTTTTTTACGTGGAACCTTTCTTTCTTGAACTTTCTGTGTCTGGACTTTCCTTTTCTGAATCTCATGTGTCTAGACTTTCCTTCTCTGAATCTTCTTTATCCTGAGTAAAGTATCTGAAATTAGGTCACAACAACTATCAGCTTCAAACCCTAATTTTGGCCAGAGTTTAGATCGGAATCCTCATATGTAAGAGGCTCTGGAAATATGACGTCTATGTCTTTCTAATTATACGTATAATGTATTCTAATTCTCTACAATTTACCGAGAAACTACTTTTGAAGTTTGGCGATGGTAAAATCCAATCTGCAGAGATCCGCCTAGGAAGAACGGCCATAACTTTCCAACTGTAGCTCTGAGTTGGGATCTGTATGAGTTTCTGGCTAGCTCTTGATGTCACGCATCTCTCCAGAAATTATGGGACAAAAATGAATCTGCTTGATCCTCCATTTTCCCTTTTTTCCCATAACCTGTCGAATCTGTCTTCTTCTTCTTCTTTCTCTTTATATCTCTTCTCTCATAATCTCTCCCTCTCTCCTGATCAGGGAGGCACAACATTGGAGAGTAAAACGTGATGGTCCTTTATATATGTCTCGACTCTATGATCCAAAACTGTGGAATCAAAGTGTTACAGAGAGTCCAACGTTGATGACGGAAATGATGATGTCTTTTTGTCTTTATTTTTTCTAAGTCCGATGATGACAATGATGAAGATGGCCTTGTGGGTTTAGGAGTTTTTGAAGGAACAAAAAAAAAGTTTTAGGTTTTGCTTTCTACGAACTATGAATTTGGCTTTCTTGTTGTTTTGGTTAATGCTTTCCAACTTTTGACTTTTGTTCATGATTTTTGGGTTTTCATTTTGATTACATATTATTTTAAAATTTGATTGGGTTTGGTACAAGAATTATTTTGATACTTTTAGAATCATTGGTTTACAAGGGTTTGAGATATTTTCACAAGTTTTTAATACGATTTTTGGCTTCTCTTATTATAGGGATGGTAATGGTTTAACATAACCATTACAAATGAATTTTATTGGAATACTCATGTTTTTAGGTTATTTTTATTCTGGTTTTTACACTGTCCGATACAACGACGAATGTTTGTGGAGTCGCATGATTTGTGTCCACGGTGTTTTTCTGGCAACGGAAATTGTTTTTTTTATTTTTTTGTCTGTAAAAAAATTTAATTGAGTTATTTTTTGGGGTTTTCCATAATATTTGATATTTATCAAATCGCTAACGCGAGGATTTTGAAAAGCACAGGACTATAGTAATTTTAGCTATCAACTAAAATTATCTGAAAATGATATACTATTATATTTTTGGGAAAATAGCATTTTAAACCTTGAAAGTGTCTTTTGCTAGCACTTTAAACCTCAAAAGTATTACACTAGCATTTTAAGCCTTCAAATTATTTTTACTAACACTGTAAACCTTGAAACTATCTTCTTTATTTTTTGCCATAAAATTTATTACAAAATACTTACCGGAAAACTAACAGAATTTCTGACGGTAATATGATGAAAATGTTTGATGGAATTCCGACAGGATCTAAATTCGATAGATTTTTGACATAATAGTTCTGTCAGCAATCCATCGAATAATTTTTGACGAATTGTTTTGAGTAACCGTTAGAAATCCTTTGGAAAATATACACATTGATATAGTCATTTAATTTTTTAAAATTCCGACGAAACTATTTTGTCGGAAATCCGTTGGATTACCATCAGAAATCTTTTTTGAATTACTATCATAAATTCCGTCAATGTTTTGGTAACTATTTTGTAGTGAATTTTATGGCAGAGAAAACGCATGAGGTAGTTTCAAGGTTTAAAGTGTTAGTAAAAATAATTTGAAAGTTTAAGTGCTAGTATAATACCTTTGAGGTTTAAACTACTATCATCTGCCATTTTCAAGGTTAAAAATACTATTTTCCCTTATATTTTCTGTTTCATATTTTTATGTTTCCAATCTTTATTCGGGATAACTCATCATGATATCCGAAATATACATCCACGTGTGTGAGGTGTGTTTATTGGTAAATGCAAAAGTAGCTAATATTATCTCCTTTTTTACAAATACCTTTCAATTGTCTAATTGAGTTTATTTACGTTATGACTCAAATTGACCGTACAAAATGTTCAGCCTCAATATGTTTACAAGCTTTGTTTAGTGTTTACACTAGACAACTACCCGCGCTACACACGGGTTTATGTTACTCAATAGTACTAACTTTATGTATAAATATAAATAATATTTATAATTATTTACTTGAGATTAGTTTCATGGTAGAGTCTGTTTATGTTTACATTATGTATGAAAGTTTAGCATATTGTTTTTTTTGTCATTATGTATTTCATTTGTTTAGAGCTATTTATCAGTGGTTTTGTGGCAGTATGCTTGTTAAAGTTGTCATGCGAACAACTTCGTACTAAGCGTGATAAAGTTTTGTGGGCTCGCACTATCTGGTTTGCTCAGGGTGTTCCTCGTTTTGCTTTCATCACGTGGCTCACAGTAATGAACCATCTCTCAACAGGGGATAGAATGCCATCATGGGGGCAAGAGCAGAACTGTACGCTATGTGGAGAAAGGGATGAAACACGTGATCACCTATTTTTTGCGTGTCCTTTTTCGTACACCGTAGGGTTGACATTAGTAGGCGGTCTTCTCGGCTCAGCTGCATCGCCTGATTTGACTGCTACACTCTTTCACATTGTTTCAGCTACCTACATCGCTAGCGACTCCATTCTTGTGCGACTCAGTTTCCATGCCAGCATCTACCATTTATGGAGGCAAAGGAACTTGAGAAGTCATAACATGAGCTGGGTAAGTACTGAGCACTTAGCTCGTACCATAGACAAGATCATTCAAAACAGGATTACTTCTCTTCGGAACAGGAAACCGCACAAATAGGAGGACCTTCTTCGAAGATGGTTTGCGTTAAGAACGTCATAAGCTTGATTGTTCTAATTTTTCAATCTTTAAAATGTTGTATGATCAACCAATAATACAACTCGGACATTAAATCTTGATAAACAAAACAATTTGGACATTAAACGTTGATAGTTATCAGGATGGTGAAGGACTATGTTGTTTGGAGAAAGAGGCAAAGAAAAAGAGAACAGAAGTGGGTTTCAAACGATCGCCGGATTCCACAGCTCACCGTCAGTTGGATTAAAGTTGATATGTTTTGTTTTAAGTTTTCAGTGGTGATATTATCTCACAACCATCTTTTGATTTCAAGAAACAGCAAAGGCGAGAATCGATGGTTCTTTGGAAATTGGCAGCAGTACTCCAACTAATCCTTCGCCTTTGGACTTGTCCGATGTAACTGAGAATATCTCTTTCTATTGTGTTTTGGTGGTTCACTGTTTGAGCTGAGCTTTTATCGCAATTACTTTTCCTGCTTCTGCTGATTTCTTCTCTTGGCTTTCAAATGATTTATTTACAACCTTCCACATCAAGGGTGGCATGTGAATCGGTTGGGTGACTTTTCCAGTTTCCTCCATTCCAATTCAAGACCATGCCTGGTTGGGATCTTATTTGTTGTTGTTTTCTCTCAATCAGACATTAGTTGAGTATTTCTCGACATTACCGATGTCGGTGATTAACATATGGTTTAAAAATATCAAGACATAGGCCCATCAAACCGGAGTAAGTAAGCATATGTTTTAATTTCAGAATTTTACCAAGCATTAAGCAAGGACGTGAAGACTAGACGGTTTTGGTTAATTTTGTGGTTTCCATCAACATTAAGACAAATCTCCCTCTTAAGGGCTATTATCACCGGGGTTTCAACATTTTATGCTGGCTTAATTTCATGGGATATATGTATATTTTTTTTGGTAACTTCATCTATTTTTAATGAGAAAATACCTGAAAATATACTTTTTCATAAATTTATTTCCAAACAGGGTCCTTCTAGTTGAAAAAAATTCTTCCCAGGAGACTTTGTTTGAAAATAAATTGTTAAAAAGGTTTATTTTAAACAATGACCCATTTTTAATATATTTAAGCGAAAAGACTATGTTTCCATATTTGATGATGGTATTATTTATAATAGGAATAGTAAAAATAGGTAGATTTGATGCATAAGTATATTATTTTATTTTTTAATTGAATGTTAAATTTATTCAACTCAAAAATATATTTTTACAACTCGGTCCTAGTCATTTTTTGAAATTAAAACAACAGTTTTTTTTTCCTAATTATCTTTTGGCAAACCAAGACTCCATTCCCTTTTCATATTTGTGATCTCCCATTTGTCGGAGAGAAGGTAATATGTTTCGAACTTTCTTATCAATGGCTTGAACTATTTGTGGTACCCGCTTTGGAACCTCATCATGTCGTCGATTATTTCTTTCTCGCCAGTTAAAGTATAACACAGCCTGGAAAGAATATCGAAAGAGAAATAGATGAACCTTTTCTTGTGATAAATCCCCCAACAGTCTCATGAGTTTGTCCCAATCTCTTGTGTGACTAGATTGTAGCAAATTCATAACCATCCTATCCCATATTTCTGCTGAAAAAACTGCAAGAAAATAAAAGATGGTTTCGAGTTTTCAATTGATGCTGGCAGAAAACGCAAGAAACTTGAGCCCCAACATTCCATTATTGTATTCTATATATCCCCCGTTGATAATCGATTAAGAACAGCTAGCCATGAGTGAAAAACAAACTTTGGCGTGGCAAAAGAAAACCATATAAGTAGATTGCTTCGGTATACCAAAATAAATGAAACATCTTTCTTCTGATATATCAATAAGCCTACCCATGGAAGACCATTATTTACCTCCATTTTCACAAGAGATTTTGCCAACTCCATGTATTTCAACAGCTTCCACCACATCCATGATCCCAAAGAAAATGATTCACTCACTGTCCAACACTACAAGAAATCTACCGCAAAACCGATGGATTTTCCGACGGAAATATTTTCCGTCGGAAATTTCCGACGGCTTACCGACAGAAATTCTGACGGCTTACCGTCATAAAATTCTGGGAATCCGTTGGAAATCCGTCGGAAAATTCCGACGGATTTCCGACAGAAATTCCGTTGGAAATCGGAGCCGTTATATTCCGACGGATTTCTGACGGAATTTCCGATGGAAATTTATATTCCGATGGATTTCCGACGGATATCCGTGCCGTTTTATTCGGACGGAAATCTGACGGATATCCATGCCGTTATATTCCGATGGATTTCCGACGGCCTATGGAAAAATGTCGGATAATATGAACGTTAATGTATCTGTTGAATTTACCGTTGTAAGCCGACGGATTTCCGACGGAAACGAGTTTATATATATGTTTCTCCCTTCCTCCATCCCATTACACAACAATCTTAATTTCATATCTCTCTCTCATTTCTTGTTTACTTAATACGAATTCTATAAAAAAAGTGAAAAATATGTCTAGATATTTTCGATCATGGATGGACGAACCATTAATGGATCCGGAGACGAACAACTTGAACGAGGAGTATGCACGAGGCATATACGAGTTCATGGAAGTGGCGGGAAAGCAACCGCGTGTTCAAAAATCAGGTAAGTTAAAATGTCCATGTTCAATTTGTAGGAATTCTCGTAATATTGCGATAGAGATAGTTTGGCATCATTTGTATAGTAATGGGTTTACGCCGGGTTACAAGATATGGTATTTACATGGAGAAACAAATGTTGAGTATGGTAGTACTAGTGAACCAACTGTCTCAGATTGTTTAGGAGGTAGCACGGAAGTAGATGTAGGTGTAGAGAGCGTGCAGATGGTGAATGATGCGTTTAGAGAGAATGTCGAGTTTAGCGGTGAAGAAAGATATAGGTTCGAAGAACCTAATGTAGAAGCAAGAAGATTTTTTGATATGTAAGATGCTGCAAAGCAGCCACTATATAAAGGGTGTAAAGAAGGTCATTCACCTTTATCAGCTACAAGTAGATTGATGACGATTAAGACGGATTACAATTTGGCAGAGGAGTGCGTTGATGCGATAACAGATTGGGCGAAAGATTTATTGCCAAAAGATAATCTTTTACCCGGATCATACTACGAGGTACAAAAACTTGTATCTGGTCTTGGGTTACCGTATAAGGTAATAGATGTGTGCATCGACAACTGTATGCTATATTGGAGAGAAGATGAAAACCACAAAAGGTGTAGATTTTGTCGTAAACCATGGTATCAGGAAAGTAGTGGCAGAATTCAAATTCTATATAAACGTATGTGGTATTTACCAATAACAGAGAGGTTGAAGAGGTTATATACTTCTCAGCGCACAGCAGAGCCAATGAGATGGCATGCAGAACATCGTCAAGATGGAGATATTACACATCCTTCAGACGCAGAAGCTTGGAAACATTTTCAATCATTGTATCCGGAGTTTGCGTATAAGCGAAGGAATGTGTACCTCGGGTTATGTACAGATGGTTTTAACCCATTTGGGAAGCACGGAAGGAAGTATTCGTTATGGCCTGTAATTGTAACCCCTTACAATTTGCCTCCATCTCTGTGCATGCGTAGAGAATTTTTATATCTATCGATTCTTGTTCCCGGCCCAGAGCATCCGAAGAGATCACTTGATATATTCCTCCAGCCATTGATCTATGAGTTACAAATGCTATGGAAGCATGGTGTGGAAGCGTACGATGTTACGACCCAACAAAACTTTAAGATGCGTGCGGTGCTTATGTGGACCATAAGCGATTTCCCAGCATATGGTATGTTATCTGGATGGACAACACATGGGAGATTATCGTGTCCGTATTGCCAAGACAACACAGATGCATTCCAACTAAAGCACGGTAGAAAAAGTTGTTGGTTTGATTGTCATAGGAGATTTTTACCAAGTGATCATCCGTATCGTCGTTCGAGAACAATGTTTACGAAGGGTAGGAAAATTTTTGATGGTCCACCGCCTGAGATAGACGGTGAAACTTTATTGGAGCAGTTGAGAGATTTTGGTGCTGAGACGACTCCTTATTGTGGGGGTAATGGACATGAACCTATTTATGGTGTCGGTGAATTTCATAGCTGGCACAAGAAGAGCATATTTTGGGATTTGCCTTACTGGAAGAACCATTTATTGCGGCATAATCTTGATGTTATGCACGTTGAGAAGAACTTCTTTGAGAACATCATGAACACAGTCTTAAACGTCCAAGGGAAGACGAAAGACAATATGAAATCTAGATTAGACTTGCCAGCATATTGCGATCGAGGTTTTCTTGAAGTGCTCCCAAATGGTCAATGTCCATTTCCATTATACCGGTTAGAAGTAGCAAAGAAAACTGAATTTTTTGATTGGATTCACGACGATGTTAAATTCACTGATCGATACGCATCTAATCTGCGTAACTGCATCGATTATGGAGAAGGAAAGTTTACTGGAATGAAGAGTCATGATTGTCACGTTGTGATGCAGAGGCTTCTTCCACTCGCTTTTGCTCATCTTCTCCATAAAGACGTCCACCAAGCAATTGCAGGAGTAGGTGCTTTCTTTCGCGATTTATGCACAAGAACACTTACTGTTGAGGGAATCCAAAATTTACAGGCCAATATCCCGGTGATCCTTTATAATTTGGAGAAGATATTTCCCCCCATCTTTCTTTGATGTGATGGAACATCTTTCGATCCACCTCCCACGAGAAGCTGAACTAGGAGGCCCGGTTCAATACCATTGGATGTATCCATTTGAGCGGTATATGTTTCATCTGAAGAAAAAGGTTAAGAATTTGAGTAGAGTAGAGGGATCTATTATCGCCCAGAGCATCAATGAAGAGGCCTCACAGTTTGCTGAATATTACTTCCCGTCAGAAGTTCGTACGAAGAGTAGATGTCCTAGTCGCCATGATGATCGTGGTGAGAGAGCGATTTACCCCGTCGTTGTTCCAGAGTTATTTTCCCAAGTTGGGCGAGTCAGTGGCAAAGGTCAAAGGCGTAAATTATCTCAAGAGGAGTTTAAACACTTGCATACGTATATCCTAACTAATTGTGAAGAAATTACAGAATACGAAAGGTAAACAATAATTCTTTTGTGTAATTTAATGTATAATTGACTATTTTATATGTTATTATTAACTTGTCAACTATTTTGGTTTTCGTACAGGATTTACATGGCATTAATACGCGGGTACTATATGGATAAGACAGAAGACGAGCTTCAAGTCCATAAGGAGGAGGAATTTATGCCTTGGTTGCAATTTTACGTAAGTGTTTAAAAACCATAAATCATTTAATAAATTATTTTGAAATACTAATTTGTCAACTTATTTTTGTAGGTTTCTGAAGGAGTAATAAGCGGACAGACATTTCTCACATGGTTATTGGAATTTGTTAATGGTCCAAACTACATTGCAACTTCTTATCCTAGATACTGCAGTCGTGTATATGGGTTTAGGGTTCATGACGAGAGAAGGACAACGCAAACTTCAGATTCTGGTATTTCAGTGCAATCTGGTAATGATGTTTACTACGGCGTTCTTCAGGAAATATTGGAAGTGCGGTACTCAGAAATGTTAGACTTGAGGTGCATTGTTTTCAAGTTTGATTGGTATGATTCAACACTCGGTCGTGGGCTTCATGTAGACCAATTTGGTGTTACGTCTGTTAATTCAAGTCGGAGACTAGAAACGTATGACCCATTCATTCTATGATCACAAGCTGAGCAGGTAGGGTACTAATATTAGTGTAATTAATACTCAATTCCTTATTTAGGTATAATACTTACAAAACTAATATGTTTTTTTTAGGTGTGCTATATTCGTTACCCTCGAATTACACGGCGGACGGATCCTTGGCGCACAGTTACTAAAGTGACCCCGCGAGGAAGAATTTATGGAGTTGCAGAACACGATCCTTTACAGCCAGCAGAAGTTGTTCCAATGGATTCAGTTGAGCCTTCTTGTGCTCTGGATCTTGTTGTTGATTTCACACAATTTGGTTTAGTTTTTTCCGACTCAGAAGAAGAACAAGGTGAATTTTATGAGGATTCAGACTCAATTCCATCTGAGGGATCTTCATCATCATCTAATGAAGATTAGTTATACACGTGGTTTGTATTAATTTCCCGCATTACAGAAAGATGTAAATTTGTTAATTTGTATTTTAATTAATTTTGACATTACGGTGTAAACCATAGGTCCTCGAAGACCGCAGCTGCCGAACATTTTATAAGCTCAACTTCAGCTTTGTATATTTTAACAAATTTTAATAAAATAAGATTTTGCCAGAAATTAAAAATTCCCTAAACAAACCCACACAACTCATTAAACCACTCAAAAAATTTAAAATTTAAAATGTACAAGAAAATGTTAAGAACAAACTTTGACAAAATAAACTAAATTATGTGATATATAACATATTTTGAAAGATTTTTTTTTTAGACATGGTTCGATCGAAAATGTTTCATAGATAAACATATAGTTAACGTACAAGTTTACCAAATACGAAATAATCATCTAAACTTTTGAAATTTGTCAAATGAAAGATTTCTATAAGTTATTTGTATTTGCAAACATGAATTTATAATACTATAAACATATGTTTACTGAAACGGTGCGTAAATAACCACTAAAACAACAAACCCGTCGGAAATCCGTCGGAAATTTCCGATGGATTTCCGACGGGTTTGTGGTAACACGTGTCCCCATTTAAGGATTGACTGGTCAATCAGAGGACATGCATATTTTGACTATCCGTCGGAAATCCGTCAGAAATTTCCGACAGATTTCCGACGGATAATGAAAATGTAACCGCGAAACTCTTTTCGTTTCCCGCGATGCCTAAATTTTCGCGAATCCATCGGAAATCTGTCGGATATTTCCGACGGATACGCGAAAAATTAGGCGGTAACCTTTCCGAAACCTTATCGAAAACGTGTCTAATTTAATTTTTTTAAAAATATTGTAATATATACAGACTTCGTCTTCTTCCTCCTCACTTTCGCAGAGTTGAAAAAAATTTCCTAAAATCGCCAAAACTCTTCCAAGCTTCCGGATTTCCGTCGATATATCATCCAAATGTCTAACAATCCCCCAAACTTGTAAGTTTTGAAGTTTATATTATGGATTCTTAAGTTTTTAGTTAGATTGATTGTTTAGAAAATTAGAATTGTTAGATTTAGGTTTGTAATGTTAGATTTAGGTTTGTAATTGTTAGATTTAGGTTTGTAATTGTTAGATTTTGGTTTGTAATGTTAGATTTAGGTTTGTAATTGTTAGATTTAGGATTGTTATGTTTATTGAAATTATTTGTTTTCTTAATTTATTTATTAATTGAAATATTTATAATTTTTTTCATGCATTAATATTTTCTTAATTTTGGTATGTTATTATAATTTTTAGAAAATTATCATTGACAATTATTTTGATAATTTTTAATCATGATAATAATTTATAATTATATTCATGAATTATTCATTCTTTTATAAATCAAGGATTTACAAATTTTAAATTTTTTTGGAATTAATACTTATAAATAAAAATTAATGTTGATTTTAGTAATTTATAAGTACTTCCATCAATTATACATTATTTTATAAATTTATAATTTTTTTGGAATAATAATGAATGTAAAATATTTTTTTTTAAATTATTTATTATTTTTTTTTTCATTATTATTAATTTTTTCATATAATGTTTGATATTTTTTTAATTTTTCTAGGGATTACGGTAGGTTTGTCCGTTCAGGACATGGCGGACGTAGTAGTCGCCGGGGAGGTACTGCCGCTTCGAGGAGTTCTCCTATACCGGAGACACAGATCCCGGAGACAGCGCCTATGTCGACGCTTTCACCTACTGCACCGTCGCAGATGAGCGTCGAGGACTTTGTCGCTCAACCAGGACGAGATAGATTGCCTCGTCTCTATCCGGATTGCGTAGGCAGAGACACATGGTTAGTTTTTGTTAATTTTAAGATTTTTAATATTTATTTACTATTATTACTTTAGTTACAATTCAAATTATTTGCACTAATTTCTTTTGTAGGTTTGGAGATTCCGGAAATGGGATTTCCAAGTCCATTAACCGGATGCTCAATGGAATGCTTCGTCATCCGTACCCGACTTACAACCAAATGCCGATGGCGGATCAGGAATTGTGGTTTCGCCAATTTGCGGTAAGTACTTCATATTTTAAATTTTTTTACTTTTATTTAATATTGTTTATTTTATTTGAATTTTTGATTTGCAGCAAGAATTTACTTGGGACAGCCACATGACCGCCTCGGTTAGACGATGCTTCGATTAAAAAGCAGCGAGAATGTATTCGTGGAAGCTGAACGAGTGGAAGGAGAAGTGGCACAAGAATGATGTCCCAAGGGAGCTGCTTTCCAACCCGGGCCTATGGAGCGGGTTATGCACTTATTGGAGTGAAGAACCGACCAAGACAAGCTCCACAACTCATTCTAGCGTCAAACAGCGATCGAAAAGGAAAAGGCAAAGACGCATAATCTAGGAGCGGTTAGTTTGGTCACACGGGCCAAACAACTGGTAAGTTTTTTATTTAATTAAAATTTTGTTATTTAAGTTTTATAATTTTATAGTTTACTAAATTTTCATTTTTGTAGTTTCGGCAAGACGGTGTCCCACCTTCCGCTATCACATTGCTCAAGGATGTGCATACCAGCAGGAAAAACCATGAAATCTAAGATCCGCTGGCTCGGGAGATCATTGACAATTATGAGAAGATGAAGGAAGACTTCCTCCTTTCTCAGCCAGTCATCGAAGGAACGCCTCCAATGACCGATCTTTCAATCGAGAAGATTAACGAATTCGTCTACGAGGTAAGTAAAATATATATTTATATCGTTTTTTGTAATTTCTAATTTTTAACAAAATTTTCGTTTCTTACCGCAGTGTACTCCGAAGACAAAAGGTCATGTATTTGGTCTTCCGGACGACGACTCTTTTTCTGCAACTTCGCGTTTCTACAGCGGTTCTCCAGATATTAGCTCACAGCTCGCACAACGAGACGCTGAGATGGAAGCCATGAAGATGCAGCTGCAACAGCTCGCAGAAGAACAAGAAGTGAATCGCCTCCAACGAGAAGCGGATCGCCTCCAACAAGAAGCGGAATGCGAGAGATCCCGCAAATTGGAGGCGGATAACCGGCTATTGCAGCAACAAATGGTGGAATTCTTATCCCGCTTCCCGCCCTCGTAGTTTTAGATTTTTTCCTTTTTTATTTGAATTATTTTAGAAATATTGAATTTCATTTTTAATTATTGCATTATTATTATTTCTTTAATTTTAATTTATATTAGATTTTAATTATTTAATTTATATTATAAAACAAATTTTACAAATTAATAAATTTATTTTTAAATATTCGATTTTATAATTAAAAATATTTCAATAATTCCGTCGGAAATCCGTCGGTTTGTATCCGTCGGAAATTCGTCGGTTATAGATCTATCGGTATGCCGTCGGTTATATATCCGTCGGTATGCCGTCGGTTATATATCCGTCGGAAATCCGTCGGTAGTTAAATATCAGAAATCCATCGGAAATCCGTCGGTTATAGATCCGTCGGTTATAGATCCGTCAGAAATCCGTCGGTTTGTAAGAATCAGAACTCCGTCGGTGTTCCGTCAGTTTTTAACCGACGGAAAACCGACGCCTTTAAAATCGACGGATTTCTGATGGATTTCTGATTTCCGGAGTCCATCAAAAATCCATCGGAAATTCCGACGGATTTTCGACGATATTTTTATTTCCGACGAGATAGAAGCGATGGAAAAAACCGACGGATTTTGCCGAAACCGACGGATTTCCGACGGAATTTGCCGTCAGTTACACGGTAGATTTCTTGTAGTGCAAACAGACCCGTTACGAATCAAAAACATTCTAATCCAATTTACCCAGAGTGAGGAGTGTGCTGAAAAAATTCTCCAAATCAGTTACAAACCTTAATTGTTTCCCCTAATGGTCTTAAACCCAATCCTCCTTCCTACTTAGGCTTACAAACTTCTGTCCATGATATCTTCGCCTTATTAGTATTAAGCTCTGGACCAGACCATAGGAAAGCTGAGAAAAGTTAGTCAATTTCAGCGATGCACGCCTTTGGCAATCTAAAAGCGGACATCCAAAAAATTGTCAAACTATGTATCACCAAGCTAATCAGCTGTAATCTTCCAGCAAAAGACAAGTATCTTACCGTCCAACCTTTAATTTTTTTCTTGAATCTTCTCTAATATAGCGGAATATAGTCTTCCACTCTCATTCTTCTTGTCAACAATGGTAACCCTAAATACCTCACTGGTAATGTACCTGAATCAAATGGGAATTGATCTTAGTATATACTCCCCGGAAATTTTACAAATTCTGAAAAAAATCCCAAGTATACCTTCAAAAGATTGCTTCTTTCCATCCGTAAACACCAAAAGATCATCAGCAAAACATAAGTATGTTATTACAATACCGATTTTTATTTTTATTATTATATATTTAAAATAGTATTGCTCAAAATTGACTATAGGATTGGGAATAAAATAGACAAAAACACATAATAAATGTATAAACACACACACACACACACACACACACAAATACAACATAAGTGTTAAATATTTTATAAAATAATATATAAACATATCACAAACAAAAAATTGTTTAAGATTGTCAATGTACTCTTTATAATATCTATAACATGTTTTTCTTAACATGTTCATTTTTTTTACTTTAGTTTCATCCATAGACAAATATTTTAAAATTACATTACTCCCTATTCAAAATTTTTATTTATGCATCACATCATGTGTTCACTTTTTTAGTGTTATAATCCTTCAAAGTTTTACTTTAATTTAGTTTGTTTCTCCATTGTCACTTGCTAGCCTTGTGTTTGAATTCTAAATATTTTTTTTTATTACCTTACTTTTATAACTTGTCATCAGACTTTTATGATACTAAGAAAATCTGTTTATAAAATTTCCTCACTGATAAAGTATTCACATATAACCACAAATATGTTCCAATTTAAATTATCTGGAATTTCCATGGAGACTACCGAACAACAAATTACCTTAAACAAAAGGCGTACTAAACATTCAAGTGTTGCTAATATATAATTGAAAGTACAGTGATAGAGTTGCAAACATATTATAGTTATGTTTGTCTTATACTTCTTGGTAATCACACGGTTAATTGCGTCATACTTCTGTACACACAAAAAGATAGAAAACATTTGCCTTATACCAATTTTGAACAACACTAACCATGTCATGTTCTGACCATTGGCAACTCAAAATTTTAGTGGTGGATGTACTATGAGATAGATTTGAAACGTGTAGCATGATTATGATCGACATTGTTCCATTGTCTGCAACTGTACGTTTCTTCATGTTTTTTGTTTCCTACAAGATCCTATTAAGCGGAAAACTACATATCTATAAAAGACATCTTTGAAAATCCCAAACACATAAATTTTGGTACTTTATTTTAGATATAAGTTAATTGATTTAGATTTTGTTGCGGTATTTTAGTATTTTAGAATTTGGACATGAATTATGATGTTTTAAATTTCGAACATTATTTCATTTTTTTTGAATTCATAGAATAATATTTTAAGTAACTAAGTCCATAAATCTTGATAATATGTATTGAAAAAAATTATATTTGTGAACCTAGCTTATAAATTTCATGCTTTGACCTTACAAAAAATCATGCTTAAATTATGTATAATAAAAATTAATGTTACAAGATAAAGTATTAGGTCGTAGTTGACTTACAGATAAATCAAAATCAATTATATCCTTCAACAGTACAAAAAAATAAGATAGAGGTGAAACTTCAATGTTTTTTGATGAAAAAACATACTGGTAAGAAAGATATGTAACGCAAGACGTCATCTTAATCTTGACATCAAAAGATAAGAATAAATATAACTTTATTGAGTAATTATATGTAGGGGTACAAGTAAATTTATAACTATATATTATTTGAAATATGTGATTTTAATAAAATTTTGATGATTTCATAGTTTAAACATCACCTTTTTGTTTTCAATTTTGAAAACAATTTTGATACTTTATTTTTGAAACAGTATAATGTTTTTAGAATATGTTGTGCTATTTTAGTGTTTAAGAATTTTGAAATGAATTTTGATGTTTTAAATTTTGAATATTATTTCAATATTTTTGAATTCAGAGAATAATACTTTAAGTAATTAAGTCCATAAATTTTGATAATATGTATTGAAAATTTTATTTATGAACTTAAACTTATAAATTTCATGTGTTTGACCTTTCAAAAAGTCAAGCATAAGTTACATATAATAAAAATTAATGTTACAAGACAAAGTATTATGTCACAGTTAACTTACGGACAAATCAAAATTAATTATATGTAAGAAATTTCAATGCCTTTTAAGAATATTAAACATATTGGTAAGAAAAATATATAACACATGTAGTTATCTTAATCTTGATTTCAGTAGAGAAAACAAATATCACTATATTGAGTAATTATATTTAGGGATACTAGTAAATGTATACTTATATTATTTGAAAAATGTGAAATTACTATGATGTTTTTAAGTTTTACTAAATTTTTGATGATTTCATAGTATAAACAACACTTTTTTTTTTGTTTTTCAATTTTTAAAAGATTTTGATACATTGTTTTTTACATAAGTTAAATGTATTAGAATTTGTTGCAGTGATTTAAGTTTTTAGAATTGGGACATGAATTTTAATGTTTTCAATTTTTAGTATTATTTCAGAGTTTTTGAATTCATATAATAATAATTAAGTCCATAAACTTAGACAATATGTATTAAAGATAAAATATTTATTAACTTAAGCTTATAAATTTCATGTTTTGACCTTTCAAAATATCAAGAATAAGTTACATAAAATAAAAATTAATGTTCCAAGATAAAGTATTAGGTCACAGTTGACTTACAGACAAATCAAAATTAATTATATGCTTCAACAGTACAGAAAAATAAGATAGATGTGAACACTTCAATGCATTTTATGAATATCAAACCTGTTGGTGAGAAAGATATATAACACAAGAAGTCATCTTAATCTTAATTAATTTCAAAAGAGAAGAATAAATATAACTTTATTGATTAATTAGATGTAGGCATACAAGCAAATGTATAATAATATTATTTGAAAAAATGTGAAAAGATTGTGATATTTTAAAACTTTAGTAAACTTTCAATGATTTCATATTTTAAACCATACTTTTGTTTTGAGTATTTAAAATAATTGTGTACTTTATTTTTGGAATAAGTTAATTTTTTAGAACTTGTTGCGATATGTTAGGGTTTTAGAATTTGGACATTAATTTTGATGTTTTAAATTTTGAACATTCTTTTAATGTTTTTGAATTCATAGAATAATAAGTAATTAAGTCCATAAATTTTTATAATATGTATTCAATAAAAAAATGAAATTAAGCGTTTAAATTTCATGTTTTGATCTTTAAAAATCAAGCATAAGTTACATATAAAAAATTAACGTCACACAAGAATTTCAGCTCCTTCATGTCCTCAAATGACATTTAATACCATAATGTTTCCCATAAAAATTCAGCCGGCAAGTTTGTAAACATGTATTAAACGCTGCATTTAAGATTATGAACTTATTCTCCACAAAAAATAGTTATCCAATCAACTACTTCAAACTTCCATTTGTAGTGGAAATTGAAGAATGTGTCTTGGCTGAAATTTTTTAAAAAATGAATTTTAAACTTCAATGTCACAAAGTCATTTTACCAAATACTTGGTGGGCATAACAACTTAGTTCTCATTCTTCTCATATTCGATTGATAATAACACATACAAGTATATAACCATCATATTTTGATAATCATATATTGTTACATGTAAATAACCAACTACCTCATGCAACTCGAAATTAAAATTAATGTTCCAAGATAAAGTATTAGGTCACAGTTGACTTACAGACAAATCAAAATTAATTATATTCTTCAATAATACATTAAAATAAGATAGATGTGAACACTTCAATGCATTTTATGAATATCAAACCTATTGGCAAGAAAGATATATAACACAATAAGTCATCTTAATCTTAATTAATTTCAAAAGATAAGAAAAAATATAAATTTATTGAGCAATTATATGTAGGGATACAAGTAAATGTATATTTATATTGTTTGAAAAATGTGAAAATATTGTGATATTTTAAAACTTTAGTAAACATTCGATGATTTCATAGTTTAAACCACACTTTGGTTTTGAATATTGAAAAGAATTTTGTAGTTTATTTTTAGAATAAATTAATTTTTTTAGAACTTGTTGCGATATTTTAGGGTTTTAGAATTTGGACATTAATTTTGACGTTTAAAATTTTGAACAATCTTTCAATGTTTTGGAATTCATAGAATAATACTTTAAGTAATTAAGTCCATAAATTTTTATAATATGTATTAAAACAAATTATGAAATTAAGCTTTTAAATTTCATGTTTTGATCATTAAAAATCAAGCATAATTTATATATAAAAAAATTAACGTTACAAGATGCATCACATATTTTTAAAAAGTTTGGTTCATCGTCACACAAGAATTTCAGGTCCTTCATGTCCTCAAATGACATTTTATACCATATTGTTTCCCCTAAAACTCAGCCGGCAAGTTTGTAAACATGTATTAAGCGTTACATTTAAGATTATAGATTTTAACTATCTAAAAATTTAATTTTAGTGAACGTGTATAATAGTATTTACTTTAATATTAAAAATTATATTATATTTTTAAATAAAATATATAATTCTTATTTAGAAGTTTGATTAATTAAAATTATCATAAAACAACATAATCTATATGTATGAATTTATTGCTTTAACAATAATTTAAAATTTTGAAATTAGTCAAAAACTTATAGCTAGAATCGACATATATATTTTTCCACATATATATTAAGCAGTTTATCAACTTCAAAATAAACATCTCAAATAATAAAGTGCTATCGCAAAATTGTATTTTAATGAAATTGGAAAAATATGCATAAAATCTACCTATTATTATTTCCTTGATACAAATGATACCATAATCAGTAAAAAAAATCATATAGAAGATAATATATTAATCAGCTTACTAATTATCAGGGTTAGATATTTAAGTTTTTGTGCTGGGTTGCCACAGAATATTATCAAAAAGAAAGAAGAACTCATTATTCTATAATTGTATCTGACTTGAGAAAAACATTTAATTTCTAAAGTACTCAAACAAAACCTAAAGTTTGAATTTCATAACATAGTGATAGTATGGATATGTGGAAACCACTATAAACAAACTAAACTACAAAGATGAAGTTTATATGTTTGAAAAAAAACAATATTATTTTGGAAAAAAATGATTGATTATGTTAACGGTATTAGATGAAACTATTTATATACGTTTAACTCTATAAAATATTTTTTGATCGTCAAAATTAGTTTCTTATTATTATAAGATCACATATATATTAAAAATAGTATAACAACATACTTAAGCTTTAAGGAATAATGTTTTACTATGAAAAAAAGAAACTAAAAATATATACAATCAAAATAAAACTACAAGATTAAGTTTTAGGGTACAATTTTATAACTATATCAAAACAACAATTGGTACCATAAAGAAGCGGTAATAGGCTGGAAAGTAACTATATGGTCATACCTTATAGGGGAAGTCACCCAATTTATACACCAAGATTCCAAATAATTCGAAATAATACACTATTGTATGTGCCAAATCATACATAAACAACTAATTTTAATTAATGTATTTATCAACTTCTTAAATCCTTCAAAACATTGCATATTTATAGTGAAAAAGTTTAAATCAACATTAACGATATTTAGTTAGATGACATGTCATTATTGACGTGTATAGTAATCACATTTAGATTAAATAATGTGATGTCGTTTTGATTTATTTTTTTGAACCAAACTAAAACGAATTTGTTCAATTCTTATTCTTTCTTTTTCTTCTAAATGACATCATTCTTTTCTTCTAAATGACATCATTCTTTTCTTCTTCCTCCTATCTTACGTCGACTAATAACCATGACCAAGGTTGAAGCGATATAGCTTTTTCTTCTTCATCTTGTTCTTTTAGATTATATAGCAGTTAAATTGGAGTTTGCTTAATCTAAGGCATGTGTTTTGCCCGAGAAGATGAGGTATATTGTCTCAACATTGAGTAATCCAAAAATAAAGATTTGATGATTTTAATTACGACTTGTATGAGATACTTGGTGATTTATATGTAATAGTATATGATTATGAAAATATGATGCTTGTGTGTGTCATTCTCAATCGAATATGAGAAGAAAGATAATTAAGTTTTTATGCTCACCAAGTGTTTGATAAATGTCTTTGTGACATTGAAGTTCAAAATTCATTTTTTTCCAGCTTAGACACATTCTTCAATTGCCACTCAAATGGAGGTTTGAAGTGGTTGATTCTTCAATTTCATCTAGGATTGTTCTTCATGCGTTGTCTAATATGGTCAGTTAGGCTCTGCTCTCAGTTGATCTTATCGTGAGACCAAAAGTGTTGTTAAATCGATGGATCTATCCTTGATGAGCAAAGTATCATTAGCCAACGACAGTTTAAGTTATTGCACTTTATGAACATATTGAATTAGGGTTTAATTGCATGCATGAATTTCTATTGACGAACAATGGTTTAGTCAATAGGAATTTTCATTACACAGATTGTTATTTTATACGACATCGGGATAACTTTACATCCGTAATTTGAGTTATAGAACAGTTCTGAAAGCATTCTTGTTAATTGATGCATTCATATTCATGATCTCCCGAATGAATTCTCCTTACCTAAGGCTTTCATTTTATTGAATTTAATTAGTTTTTACGCTGAGTTTCACATAAACTCATTTGCATCTTAGCTTAAGTTTAAACCATTATAAATTCATATGATATTGTATTGGTCCTTGTGCATTCAATTCCGATTATACTACTACGATAGCTACTGTGCATTTGCGATAATTGTTAGGGTAAAACCTTTGGATAACACTCTCCCTTAACATGTATGCAGTCTTCTTGCATAAGTTTTAGCTATATGCTCCTCACATTGACATCAACCTCTTCCCAAGGAAATCTCTCTCAAACTCCACATCAATACAAGCTTTACACAAGCGTATAAACATTAATCTTGTGTATCTATACAAGACACAACACTTCTTCTTATAGAGAATTTTCTAACATCTTCTTCTTCTTCGTAAGCCAAGAGATCGATCATCATTAAAAGTAAATAACGTTAGAGAATAAATAATATGAGCAAAGAAAGTCAATACCAACTTAATCAAGACTTTCCAGTTAAAAAATTATTATTATATGAAATTAATACAAAATCAATACGAAATCATAATTAAATTGTATTCAAACTAATATTTTTAGAATTAAGGATTCTACAAAATAGAACTAAAGATTATGTCAAAAGAGGTAAGATTTTAAAGTTCACTGTAGAGCATTTTGAGAATCTTTTTAGTATAATCCTAACCTTTGAACTGCTGCATTCGCCATGGCCACCAAATCTATCAATATGCGAAGTGGGTTCAATGTCTTGGTATCCAACCAGATTGTTGGTACAAAGTAGATGTAGTGATAGAGTACGAAGAGTTTTAAATGAAGCAAAAAATCACAATTTGTTGTATTCCATAAACTCTTGGATGAACACATACGTTGTGACTATGGTGTTTCAGGTGGGTGAGAAATCTATACTATGAAATCATTCAATTCAAAAGAAAAGCGAGTTGGGCATCAAAACGGCTATCTAGCATATATGGGGTTTGACGACAAAAAATAATGACTATCTAACTTAAGCTTAAAGGATTTTAAATAATGGCTCAATTGGCTTTTAGGAGGGTGCATTGAACTTAATATTTAGAGAGATTTGAGTTTTAATAATTTTTGAGATGATTTGGTTAAATTTGGATAAATTAGAATTTTTATTATTAAATTTTCTGAAATCTCACCGAAAATCATGAGATTTTGGTCTTTGTACTTTTAATTAAGAAATCTCCTCAAATCTTACCTGAAACTTTTAAATCAAATTCTAATCATATTTTCAATATCATTGGGTTTGAGTGTATAATTTAAAATTATTAATCCAATAATATTAGATTTTAAAAAATATTTTAAAATTCATATTTCAATAACATATAATTTGTCATTTAAATTCAAATCTCTCCAAATACTCAGTGTAATATCTAATACACTCTTCTAAGTAATTAAGGGACTCAATCATATGTAGCTTAAGCTATAAGCTTGTTAGAGTCATATCTAGTTTAAGCTAAAGCCTTGTTAGGTTAAATCTCCTTGGGAAAACATTATGAATTGAATATTCGTCGTCTCCTTTTCAAAACCTAAGGTCTCTCTCTTTGCCATGTGATCGCCGCTCAAATAAAATTATCATAAATTTCCAATTGAAGTTATGAGGTTTTTACCCCCATATTTTTGTAGGCTAAATGTATATATATTTGATGTAAAACGGTTTACAGAAGAAAAAGAAAAAGCATTATGGTATTTTCTTACTCTTAGCAATTGTGAGTATTCAGAAATTAAAGATAAATCCAAATACATTTGAGAATTAATTACAAAGATATAACATTAGTAAACAACAAAATAAGGCCGATGGCAAAATAAAAAAAAAATTAAAAGAAAAACACGGAAATATGGAAACAAAAAAACTTGATCGAGTAAAAAATGCAGAAAACCCAGAAGAATAGCTCTCATCCTTCTCTTTACAAATTTTTCCTTTTTCTAATTCTTCATTATCCGTTGTAACGTCACTTGGATCATAGCCACGTCATTATCTACACACCTGAAAATTCTCCATATTCACAATAAAAAAAATCGGGTCAAACACATCGAGTATCCGAGTCAGAACCGAGTCGACTCAACCGAGTGAGTTTTCTCTACTGAGTCTAGCGTACATCTTCGCTCTCAACTCTCTCCCAGATTCCACAAACTCCATCGCCGGAGCTTCTTCACGTTCATTCTCCCAGATATCAAACTCCCTTAGCCGCGGCCATGTCGGCGCCTGAGTCGGAATCGGACGTAAAGATGACGAAAACGGTAACCTAAGTCCAGATCTCATAGGTGAGTTCCAGGAACAACCTCCGCTAAGTTGCATTTTCCGCATCGACGCTATGAGTTCACCGGTGGTCGGAGAAAGCGGTGGAGATTCAGACGGTGGCGAAAACGGAGGAGAAACGAGGATCGAAGTGGGAGACGTTGCTAGTTTCGACAAGTGAGACTCAAAACGGTTACGAATCGATGAAAATCCGAGATCTACATCTCCAGAGCCAGGTAAAATACGTAACTGCTCCGGCGTATGAGCGAAGAAACAGATTCTTCTCCGGCAACTTGTTCCATCTTTACACGGCTGAGTTCGATAACGAGCTGGATGAAGCCAACACTCAAAAACTCCATGAGCGAACTCACATGAATCACCTCTTCTACAACTTCCTTTACGAAACTCAGGACAAGTCGTACCTGAGTAATGAAACTTCCTCGGATCACGTCGTCGAGCTTTCTCTCCGGGATGCGCAAAAGGGCACTCGGTCCAGTCATGAGATCGGCCACGCGCGCAACGTCGGACCTTGAACTCGTACATGTGAAACTCGTCGGTGAGTGATGACTCGTCTCCGCTTGATGAGTCGGAATCGTTAGATGGGAGGTAACGGTAGAGAGAAGCGAATGAGTCGAGATACGGTGACGGAGAGTGTGGGTAATCGTTGACGCCGTTAAGGTTAACGGAAGAGAATGGAGGAGACGTAAGAGCCGTTGGATCATTGATTGGGTCCCATTGAGGGATATGAATGGTTGGATGTGACCGGTTATTATTTTCTCCGATCATCATTTTCGTAAGTGGGTTACTCTAGAAAGAGAGGTCTGTCTCCGTGTTATAAACTGCTTAATTTTAACCATGGTCGAGTCAGTTATTAACCACGGTAAAGTTATGAAAATCTTACTCTATCCACAATAGCCGTACGGTTAAACTATAATAAGCGCGTACGAGAGAGATATTTTAGCGCGTGACATTCATTTTCGATCACAGCGTCACAGGAGAATCTCAGCCGTTGATTTTCAAATCAGGTCAAGTTCTTATGGATTTTATGTCACAGTCAAGTGAGACTATTATCCCATGGATAAAGGAGAGATCCTGACGTAGCAGTTTGCACTTATCTCTCTGGAGAAAACAATGTGGTTCTCGTGAATATCTCGGTTACGTTACAAAAACTGTAAGATATTTTTTATTACGAAATACCACGAGAATTAAAGAAATACGATAAGAAGGGTTAAGGACGATACACGTGTGAAGTAGAAATGTCACTTGCTTGAGATTCGTTGATCGTGAGGTGAAGCCACGTGGACTGAGGAACCACTTGGACAGTTAAAGAAGCCGGCAAATAAAACGGCATTTAATCAGCCAAGCTCAAAGGAGAAAATAACGTGAGAGGGAAAATAATTATGTAATATTATTAGTACAAATCTTTTTAATCTCGAATTAGGAGTTAAATCAAATTTTGATTGCTAATATATAATTATCGTGGCTTAAGCGGTTATTGTTTGGCAAGCTATTTATAGAGATAAATTTCAGCTGATTAAGAATTGTTTATGGAATTGACACATTGCAATTTGCAATCAAAAACAAAATAGTTGGTCGGTGTAAGAAGACAGCTAGTATTGATGGAATGTTAGATATTGGTCGAGTCCGGGTTTAATTATGTTTCATGGGAGAAGATACAGAAAATGATTTGTAATGTTTAGTTTATGTAAAACAAATATTTAAAGAAACCGTTTTTTCTCTCTAGCCATTGGCGATTTCAAAAACCACCGTTTTCAGTAAACTTTCCCGTTTCACAATTGTCTCTGGCATCGGTCGGCCCCTTATTTTGTTTTCTTATTCTTTATTTCTCTAAATCGATAATTAATAATCTAGCAAAATTATTCTCCAGTTTCATAGATCGACGAGGAGTTTTCAATGGTTCACCGTCTTCCTCTCTTATCGGGTTAGTTATTTTCCAACCACAATCCACCGATGGTATTGGATCAGTGTCGGTATCATTCCGCTAAGGAATTTTCCAAGCAGTTTCTATAGTTTCAAGTTTGAAACTGGTCAATTGCACCATAATCGTGTGATTCACTTTAATATCTCTCTCTCAAATTTGAAACAGATTTCTCAAACCCAGATATGGGATTCGGGAATATCAAATTTCGAGATTGGAGATGGTGTAGTGAAACTCTGGCCGGATTGGTTAACAATTTCCGGTAAGATTGGTGCACCATTCTATCCGGTGTTGATGGTGGAGATGAAGCGGTTGACAACTCGAAGTGGAGATAACTATCAAGATGGAAACCCTAAAGTTAAGGATGAAGCATTTTGTAAGAGATACATATGAAGGAGATCATCAATGTTTCAGTGTATTTTTATATAAGCCTTTTCTGGTGCGATTTGGAAAAAAAAAAAAAGCAATGTTGGCATACTCATCATACAAATAGAAAAAAAGAAGAATAATAAAGTAGTTAGTGTGTAAGGTTTATCTCGAAATAAAGTAGCATTCAATTTCATCTTTTTTAATATTTTGTTTTCAGTGTATATCGTATATATTTGTTTATGTAATAATTTATAATTCAATATTGTGTATTCGATTTTGTAATGCTCTTTGTACTTTGATATTTTAATGAAATATTTTTGTAGTAGAAAAAATGTAAAACAAATATTTAGACCTAAGCTTTTTTATCAAAAACAAAAACAAAAACAAAAACAAATTTTTAGAAAAAAAAAAAAGTATTGCCACGTTAAAATAGCTGCTTCGAAATGGTAAAACCCCATCGAAATTTTCTTTTGGTATGAAATTTTTTAGTGTCAGAACTGAATCTTTGTTTTTAATGTCCGTTTCAGACAAGAATTGGAGCCTCACTAATTTTTTTTTTTTTGATTAAAAGCTTTCTAGTAAAATGCAATTGATGAAAATTGCAGAAGGTTAACATTTAGACTAACAACAAAGCAAATTGATGATAATTAAGCAATTGTGAAGGATACATCAAAAATATATAATAGGAAGGCTAGACATAAACTTGAAGACCACATGACTCCAAAAACTTGTTAGTGGCACACTTCCCGAGACTTGAGTTGGCCGTTATAAGAACACGGTGAGGCGGAAATTCATCCTTACCAGATCGATGAGAGGCTAGCCGGACGAGACAAAGGGACCGAGAAAGGATCAAAACTGTGATCCCAAACATTCATCCAGACTTAAGCATGGCCAAGACTGAAGCCACATCACAAAACATGTGGTACCAAGGCCACTGGCGGATCCGGAAAATATTTTTACCGAGATCAAAATTTTAAATTATTAAAATTAATCTAATAATTTTATTAAAATGAAAAAAAGAAATATGTCATTAGATAGTTGAATTCAGGTTTAGGAGTGTCAATGTTCTAAATTTTAACCAATTTAGCCACATAATTATATTGTCATAAGCTTAAAAATGTTAAATATGTATTTTAAAGGGGTCAAGTGACAACCATATTCCTCATGTAGGTCCGTCGGTGACCGAAACCCAACAAGCATTAGAACATGACAACTAAAAGACCCTAACCATCTAAGAGCATGTCCAACCGGACGCTATAACACCAAAGATGGTGTAAAAAGCTCTCTAACCTAACCCCAAAACTTACACCAAATAATTTGTTTTAGTGGTTTATGAACAGTGTTACACCAAATAAAAAATATTATTATTTTATTTATGTTTATCATTTAGTAATATGATTAAATTGTTGTTTATAAAAAAAATATACCATCAATATTTTTGTATTTTTCCTAATAGAAAATTATAATTGTAATTAATATGGAGTTTTAAACTACAAAAAATATCTAAATTAATAAGAAAATTGACTAGAATTAAAAATATATATTAAAGTTAAATTAAAACACTTACATAAATAATAATAAGTATCGAAAGCTTATATTTAATATTTATCAAACTATTAAAAAATAAAAATAATCTTAAATTTAATAATATAATAATAGAAAATATTTGTTTAGTATAAAATTTGGTGTTGTGGTTAGAGATAAAAAATTTTGGAATACTAAAACACCAAATTTAGTATGATTTCAACACCAAATTTGATATTGTGGTTGGAGATGCTCTAATGCAACTACATAACCAGCAACATCCTACTTCTAAACAATGTAAGAGAAAATGACATGCATGAACTAGTAAACGGCGGGGAAGAGAACCTGAGACTTGGTTACACATGATGGAGAGAGACCTAGATACAACAAGTCAACAACACGCCTTGGAAAGCAAAGAGGAGTTAGAATGCACTCTCTGAGTGGTGAAGCCGCAACAATCCTCAACCATTTGCTTCACAAGTTGTGTCTGTTAGTTTGTATTAATGTGGTTACCATGCCAGTAATTACACGTATCGGAACTGGTTCGTGTTAATAAAAGCTTAGACTATGAATGTTTCTAAGTTTTTCAGTTGTTTTTGGATTATATTTTTTAGTTTTCAAATTTTGTATTAAATTATTTCTAAAAAATTTAAAATAAAAAAAATTAAGTCACTTTAAAAACTGAAAACCCAATGAAACATAGATTTTAGTTTTTCTTTGTAAATTGACAAAAACTATCAAAATTTAAATTTTTTAGTTTTTAGGAGAATCACTTTTTCATAATCTTGAATGGTTATAAAATAATTTTTGAACAAACTAAAACCAAAAACAATTTAAAAATCTGCAACCATTTAAGGCCTTACATTTAAACTTGTTTGTTTTATAAAAAAATGGTTGCATGGTTAACTATACTTTCCCCCAAAAATAATTCTACCATACCAGACAATGACTTTGCTCGGAAGGCAATAAGCAACTTGGAAGAGTCTTGAATATGTAAAAGGTTTGGTCCATGTTCCAATATCGAATTAGGGGTCCACTGCTCCGAGATCCATTTGATTGTTAGTCCTACATATGTTTTCTTATTGTTTGGAGGAGCAAAGGTTATCCATTCAGGGGAACTTATCCCACGTGGGATTCTCACTACCACAGATTAGCAATATTAGACTAATAATTGTAACTAATCAGACCATTAAACAAATTACAAATTAATTATTCTGAATTTTAAAAGCCTATTTGACCTCTATCGATGGGCTCGGGGGACATATCCTCTTTAATCTTACCTAACTTTATGTTTTAAAGATAATTTTTGGTTCGTGGCTATTTTTATTATAAGCCTAATATTTACAACTTTTGCTTCACTTACAAGGCTTTGGTCATGGATAAACAATGATTATCACAAGCTATAATAATGACTAAAAGAAGTATGATCGTTATCAGTTAATGTTTTCTGCATAAACTATTGATCAAAGAGTTAATTAAAAAAATCATTAACTGAGAGTCCCATGACTCCCATTCTAAATCAGACACTACCTGCATCATATGCGAGATGATACTATGATTAAAATTATTATACCTTTATTTATGTAATATGTTTTAATATGTGTAGTGGTGAAGAAATTTTTTTCAAAAAAAACCAATATGGAGAATGAGAACTTACATGAAAAAACATAACTCTTCGTGTTCGAGCCTTCTTGGTCAAGAAATTCTTTTTAATTTAAACTAATGATTAATTTATTTATAAATATAATTCATGCAAATAAGCATACAAATGATAGGTTGAAAAATTTATAGTTGTTCTTAAAATTTTGAATCATAGCATATGCAGAAAAATCTAGCTTTTTATTAATATAGATTATGTGATATTTATTTTTTTCAGAAAAATAGAATCAAACAAAGATGAGACGTGCGGTATAATGATTAAAATTAATTAATATGATATACGTAATTGTATATCAAAACTTGTTTTGTTCAATTTGATTGGCTATCAAATATTTTTTAAATTAATTGATATTTTTAAAAAATTTTAAAAACTAAATAAATTGTAAAGATTTTCAACATTTTTGTCTGTAGTGACTGTATTTAAATTGTACTTAAAATGGTATTTTGACAATGAATTTTCATGTAATTTGTTTTTTACAATTTTTTAGTTATTTTTATAAATACAGTTCAATAATAATAGTATTAGTATAGTTCACTTTAGGCACTCATACATCTCAAGAAGAAAAGTTTGTCCTTTATGTAGTGATGTCACTTACAAACATGGTTGATAATATCGTATTTTTACCTATTTTAGGTATGCTTAATATATGTTTTTAATAAGATTTCAAGTGAAACTTATATTTTCTTAAGAATTTTCGGATATATGTGGATTTTAGAGTCTTTCTAGGTTATTGGACGAAAAACAGTAAAAAGCAGCAAAATGTGCTTCATGACAGTTTCTAAACTTTAGATTGACGGCTACATTTGAAAACCTTCCAGTGAGCCAAATTCAACATTATTTATATGATTGGAAAGCTAGAAGAGTCAAACTTCATCTCCAATTAGAATTATTCCAATCAATCCATCCAATGAGAAGTTATGATGAAAGCAACAAGACATGTCCATCATATAGTGCAAGAGCAGAAGCAGAAGCTTGTGCAGTGCTGGGAGGCCTCTTTGGAGCGGTAGCATAGCCCGTACCGACGCCAGTTCACCTCAGAAGCCCTTTTGCCCAAATCGACTGCACTTCATTTAATTTGTCTCAAGAAACCCTAAACCTAATTCCACCGCCTCAAAACACTATATATACGAGTCCTTATGAAACCTAAAGAGGCAGAGTGAATAAGGAGCAACATAGCCGCCCCCATCCATGAAGCAACCTTGAAGAATATCCACCTCCATTGTTGCCTTCTTATTTCGTTTCTCAATTCTTTTCATCTTGATTTCTCTTTCTATTTTTCTAAGGGAGGAAGACAAATTACTCTACAGAGAAGTTCCCTAAAACCCTCTTTAACTTATATATAATTATGGTTTTCATCTAATCTCTTGCTTTGGTTTGTTTGTTTATGTCTTATTGATTTATTGTTGGAATTAAGGGTTTTCAAAAGGGGATTCATGAATTGCTAAAGTAGGTTGTTAGAATTGGGTTTATTCGTTATTAGTTCTTCATCTAGGTTTATATGTGCTGGTTATAGCTTGGACGGAAATACTAGCTACTGTTATCAGGAGGATTAACTCGCAGAAAGCTTGATAATTCACCTACCTAATCTAGATGAGCATCGTGATACAATCCGCAGGAGGGAGTTGTAGAAAGTTTTGAAAAAATTGAATTTGATGTAATTGTATGTAATTGCATAACTGTTCATGGGAGTGAGTAGCTAGGTCGTTGAAATAAGTGTTTTGTTCTGCAGTAGTAGGTCAAGAACACCTTAGAAATTCGAGTTATAACTCCTACAATAAGTTATAAAACTGACACTAATATCACTATGAGAAAAATATATATAGCATCAGTATATATCATCACTTCTATTACGGATATGAAAGAAAAAATAAAAATAAACACTTAGTCACTATTATAAACAAAAAATCTAATTTGTCATAACTTTGTGAAGAGATGCTTGAAAAAGTTATTACCGGCAGTTCCATGGAGGATATCAATACATTCAAGACCTACCTCAGCTCTTGTTTTCACATGAAGGATCTAAGAGTTTTAAAGTACTTCTTATGCATAGAGGTTGCTCGAAGTCCTTCCGGTATGTATCTATGTCAACGGAAATACATCCTTGACATCGTCGCTGAAACCGGTCATCTTGGTACTAAGCCGGTCTCTCACCCCATGGAGCAGAATCATCATTTCGATTTGTCAAAAAGTGATGCTTTCTCGGATCCTACCCGATATCATAGACTGGTCGGCTACCTTATTTACCTAAGTGTGACTCGCTGATATATCATGGTTTTAACCTGTTTTTAGGCTATGATATATGTAAATAATCAAGTCTTTTGTATGTCTTTCGAGTCTCTATCGAGTCTTTTACAGGTTTACACACAATTGAGATTATTTAGACATTATGGAGCAATTATGGAGTATTGTAGCTGAGAAGTCGAAGTTGGTGTCTTTGAAATTCAACTGTGTCGAGCAACACAAATTTTTGTGTTGATCAACACACAGTCCGATTTTAATCTCCTCACGTGAAGACAACAACTTAAAGAGATTTGAAACTTTACCCAGAAGTTTCATATATTTACAAAAAAACCCCAGTTTGTGTTTAGACATATAATTAGGGTTTTTAGATTTTGTTCGGATCTATCTTGGTTTTTCACGAAGAATATAGAGTTTTAGAGTTTGGGGCTGATCTTGCTACTAGTACTACTTGAGAGAAAATTTCGAACCCATGTTTCTATTACTTTATTTAACTTTTTATACGATATCTATTTCAGTTATGTCTTTGATTTCAATTGATATGTGTGAGTAGATTTCTAATTAGGTTTGGGGATTCTCATTAGAGATTTAATGGAATAATGTGTTAATCAATTTAATAGGATTCAAACTTGATAGTTCTTTATCTAGGTTGTGTTTAAAACTTGTTCTAGATTGATCACTTAGAAACTTGATCATAGGTTGTTAAATTGGCACGACAATGTGGTTATAATCTGATAAAACCTAAGTGAGTAAATTAGATAATTGCAAAGGAATTTGGATTAGATAATTTGTGAACATATCAAACATGCATTTAATGCTTGTTTAGATCTTAGGATTCACAAAGGAATTTGGTTTTCTAGATTTTAAACATAGTTAATTCTCGCAACGAAAGTTGGTTAATTTTACATTAGTGATTTGAGTTCTAGAACTTGTACTTAATTCGATCCTAATATAATTTATTGAACATCATTACTTGATTTCTTGAGAAATTCCCTGAACCTAATGTTCCCCCATCTAAATTTAAAACCGATTTTAATTACGTTTGCATTGTCTTTTAATTTAATTCATACTTGCTTAGCTGAATTTGAAACTAAATAATCTATTGTGAAGCATGCGAGTCCTTGTGGATTCGACCTCTAAGTACTATCGTGATCTCTTAATTTGAAAGAGTAGCTCTAAGAGATAATTTGAGCATATCACTCGCCCCTAATTGTCTTATGCTATTCATATTCTCTCTCACAGTTTATGCATGCTCCAAAGCTAGATCATTGGGATGCCGCTATTCATGTGGTGCGATATTTGAAGGGTAACCCAGGGAACGGTATTTTCTTACGTCGGGCTGTGACTTGCGGTTAATATCTTGGTACGACACTGATTGGGGATATTTTTATATGACTGGTCGTTCCCTAACAACATGGGTTATTCAACTAGGAGGCTCACTGGTTTCGTGGAAGACACGCAAACAAGACATTGTCTCTAGATCGTCGACTGAGGCGGAGTATCGAGCTATGGCAGATACAGTTAGTAAAATCTTATGGATGTGAGTTTTTTGGAGCATTGGGTGTTGATTTCTCGGCTCCAATTACTCTCCCTTGTGATAATCAATCGGCAATCTACTTGAGCAGGAATATGGTTTTTCATGAAAAGATAAAACAGGTTGCTAAAGATTGTAATTTTATTCGCGATGAGATTGTTAGAGGAGTCATCGAGCCTCTTCATGTTTCTACTAAGCTCCAGCTAGCTGATATCTTAACCAAGGCGCTTGGTCGTAAGAAGTTTCAGTCTTTCCTCATCAAGTTGGGTATTTGTGACCTCCATACTCCAACTTGAGGGGGGTATTGAGGGTAGGGGTGTCAAAATGGGTAATCTGAACCGATCCGAGCCAAACCTATATGGGTTAGAGATTTATATGGGTGGGTTTAACTCGCTCATTTATTTTATGGGTTGAAATTTATATACCGAAGTCCATAATCATTAAATCTATTGGTTAAATGGGTTATATGGGTTATCCATATATAAATTAAATATAAGTTTTAACAATCCAAAACATATGTCATTATAAAATTAACAAGGATTTTGTAGTAACAAATTAAATAAAAATATCTAGATATTAAAATAAATAAAAACATCATAAAATCATAAAACCACAAATCCACGAAACCATAAAATCATAAAACCATAAACGTTTCTTAATTTAAATAATACTTGAATTTTTGTATGCATCAGACTCTTTGATTTCATTTTCCGATATATGGCTTATGAGTTATGGGTGGAGTCAACTTGAAGAGAATTAAAAAAATGACTCATATTATTTTAGGGTTTATAAATGCATGAAAGGGAGACAAAAAAATTAATATTTGTTTTAGGGTTTAGATATTTTACATATTTTTATAAATTTATTAAATTTTATGTTTTAATGGTAAATCTATAGGTAACCCAGAACCCAAATGGGTTGACTCACTAAACTCACAAACCCATTAAGATTGACCCACTCCCAACTCTATTTATTTATATAGATATAAAATTTCAACCCAAACCCACTAAAGTAATAGGTAGACTGGGTCAAAATCCATAAGTCAATCCATGGGTTTTGATACATTTTGACACTCATAATTGAGTTATTAATGGGCTTCTATGTAATTCTATATATTTGATATTAAGCTCTCTTATATATTAGGTTAAACACATGTGTATATAAGGAGATATCTCCTGAACATAAATGATTAGAAAACTTTTATACAAACTCTGATCTTAACAATATCAGTTTTCCTAAAATCTCTCTAATCTAATTTAAAATCGATATATTCAAAAACAAATTATGAATCTCATTTCACCTTTATTTAATTTAATTTCTTAATTATTTTGAATGATTATATAATCAATATTACAATAAAATTTTCATATTTTTTGTGCATATGTTGCGATTCGAATTTTTTTCTTAAATGGACATATATTACTCAATCAATGAAGAAAAAAAATGTTTTTTCATTGTTCCACATCGGCTAAAAAATATTGGCAATAGTTCAGAGATATTATAAAAATGACCAAAATCATTCTAAAAATAAATGAGCAAGAAGTTTGACTTATTATTCGTCTAAATTTAAAAGTTTTATTTGGTTTGATGCGGTTCTTTAGTTGAATAAATTTCAAAATTTAAATTCTATAACCTATATTTTAAATTTAAACTTATAATGCATCCAAATTTAAAGTTTTAGTCCAAACTACTAATAATATTTAAAATCTATTAAAAGTTTAAAGTGTTAATAACTTTTATACTCTATAAAATTTTAAAACTTTAATAATATTAAAACTCTATAAAAGTTAATAATATTTAAACTCTATAAAAAAAAGAAATCTCTATATTATTATTTGAGAAGTACATTTAGAAAACTAATTTATATGTTATTTATTATAAAATACAATTAAAGATATACTAATTTTTTTTAATTCACTAAGAAAAGAAATGAGATTAAAAATATTATAAAATATTGATTGGGTCAGGATGATCAAAGGGGTTGATAAAATCTCTACACGAGTATCTCGTTTTCTTACTTAATCCCTTACATGTTGGACTAAAATAATTAAATCCAAAACATGTAATTATATAAAAAGGATAGGGTACATAATAGGTTTCCATCGCAAAATGGACAGATCAAAGACAAATGTTGGATAACTAATTTTATAATATAGACTAATAAATATAATTAATATATATATATATATATATACTAAAGGAACTTATATCCTAAAGGTGAGCTATACAATTGAATTAGACTGCAGATTACATAAATAGATGATCATATTTTAGAGGCAATAGTCATTACAAGAGATAGGAATGAAGACAAAGCTCTTATTCCCAAGATTCTAATATCACCATCTGATGCCAAACTACCATTTAGAATGCATCCAAATAGTATTTTTTTTGGGTATCTCTGGCCTTTGCGATGACTATCGATAAGAGTCAAGGACAATCTCTAACCGAAGTAGGACTATATTTTCCACAACCTGGGTTTTTTCATAGTCTGCTCTCAAAGACAAACAATTAATGTAGTTTTCAAAGAAGTATTTCAGAATTTGGAAAAATGATTACAGGGCGTCATCGTATAAATTCCAATAGTACGTTTCTAACCATCTCATGATTTATGATTACAATGGTTTGGACTTATATAATCAGTGGCGGATGCACGTTAGGGATGGGAGGGGCAGTTGCCCCCCATAAAATTTGCAAAATTAGCCTAATTCCTTATAAATTTGCATTAACACCCCTTATAAAATTTGTAAAATTTAGTTTCTGCCCCGGATAAAATAAATTTCTACATACGTAATGATTACCGATACAATGTTTTAGTTTTCATTTACTAGGAAAAAATGTTATTCAGATTAAAATTGATATCTTTAAGTTTACTGAAGTTAAAATTACACGAAAACATATATAAACACTAAAAACCCAAAAAACTATATATGTATTATATATATGTATATATATATATTTATATAATATACAAAAATAATAAAAAAAATGAAAAAAAACATACAAAAAATTCCAAACCTCTATAAATTAATAATATTGGGACCAATGCATTTAATGTTATTTTATTAATTTATTGTGTTTATTAATTTATAGATGTGATATTTGGCTCAAAATATCAATTTGGGACCGGAAAAAATTATTAATTTAGTGAGGTATTAATTTATCAAATTTTAATTTATAGAGGTTTCACTGTATATAGAAATAAAATAATTGACCTTTGGTATATGAATTTAGTTGAGCTTATAAGGGTTTACATGACTTCACATATTCTCAAGAAATTTGAAATTCATTGCCACGATAATTATTTTGCCATTTCAATCCGATGGGTAAATTCTACCGTAGGTGTTGTTAGAAGATAACACTAAAATTAAGCCTAACTAGAGTCTGAAGCCCACTATTGGCCAGCTTCGTTTAGGATTTTTGTATCTTCGCGTTATGTATATACACTTTTCCTTAGCTGCAAGAAATCAGAGGTACACAAAAAAAAATTGAAACAATGACGACGACGATCTCCAATCTTCCAAGAGATTTGATAGAGGAGATTTTTTCTAGGGTTCCTTTGAAATTTATGAAAGCAATGCGATTAACTTGCAAAAGTTGGAACAGCTTTATGAAGATGCATATTGGTAAAGCAGCAACAGCAACAAAAGAAGGGAAGTCTATGATGATCACGTTGATGAATAACAATCTTTATTTAACAAGTGTCGTTGTTGACGATGTTGATCCATATATAGAGCATAAAGGTAAACTTAGCTGCCTTAAAAAACAAGTTAAGTTATCTCAAGTTTTTTACTGTGAAGGTTTATTGTTATGCATCTTGATAAATGATACTAGGGTTGTGATTTGCAATCTGTATTTGGGGCAAACAAGATGGATCAAACCTAGACATTATCCCCATCCACACAAATATCGATTCCGAAAAGCTCTTGGATATGAGAATAAGGAATCTTGTCATGACATTAAACTCTTGAGGTTTATAAATGATTTACCCCATCGAAAGCCAATTTTTTGCTATGAAATCTATAATTTTGACTCTAGTTTATGGACAACTCTTGATGTCACTCGACATTGGTGTATATGGTATTCTTCTAGCATTGGCCTTTCTCTTAAGGGAAACACTTATTGGTGTGCTAGAAAAAAAATCAGAATATAATTATGCTGATCACATACAGTAAAACCTCTATAAATTAATATTATCGGGATAGGAAGATTTTATTAATTTTGTGAGATTATTAATTTATCGATAAATTAATAATTATTAATTTATAGAGATATTTACATAATTTTAAAATACAATTCATATTTAAAGTAAAAAATTATACTTTAATATTTTTAGCGGCAGTCACATGTTAGGAAAAAGTTATCGTACATGCAATTTTTAATAATTTTTTGATGTAATTTGAAAACATAATATCATATATTTTTAATGTAGTATGACAAAATTATTGATGTATTACACAAAAATAAAAATTTATAAATAAACAAATAACACTAGAGTCATATTTTACTAAATTAGTTATATTTTATAGTTTTATATAATTATTAATTTATGATATTGATGAGACCATATAATTACATAAGATTTTTAAAAAAATATTATCTTATTATTTTATCGAATTATATTAAATATTACATTGATCTAACTCGGAACCAGAATTTTTTTATTAGTTTAGAGAGATTATTAATTGTTGTTCGGTATAACAACACAAGGGAAAATGTGACCTGACTGAACTAATTTTATTGAACTGTTTTAGGAAATATTTGTATTACAATTTTTTCCACCACCTGATTCTACAGTAAATGCTTCCTTTATAGCCTTTTCAGACCTTAGAATTATCTCACCCAAGAGGCTTTTTTACAAGCTAATCCCTAATGGGCATGGTGAATTTGGGCCGAATTATCCAGGGGGAGTGTTCGGCCCACCTCCATCATTAATTTATAGAGGTTCTACTGTAGTCTCTTTTGATTTTACAAAAGAGAGATTTACGCCGCTTCTGCCTCTGCTGTTTAGCTTTAAGGATCATCGTTATGAATATGTGAATTTATTTTGTGTTAAAGAAGAGAAGCTTGCAGTTTTGTTTCAGCAGCATGAATCAAATCCATATAAGTTTGAGTTATGGGTTACAACTAGGATTGAGGCTGAAATGGTATCGTGGAGCAAGTTCTTGAAAATGCATATGGATCCTAGTTAGGGAATAAGGGTTCCATTTATAAGGGGAAGTTTCTTCATTGACGAGGAGAAAAAAGTCTTCATGGGTTTTAATGCTAAACGTCCCAACATATTTAACATCATTAGAGAAGATGGATACATTACAATATTAGATGTCGGAATACCTATAGACCATTGGCCATATGTGTGCTCTTATGTTCCAAGTTTGGTTCAAATCAAGAACCATGCACCAGGCAAAAGGAAAAAACAAAGCTATTGAGAAAAGCGTCGATTTGATCAATACATGTGGAGACTTGCCACTTGTGAAAAGTCAGCCAAAATAAGCAATATGAAGGAGGAGGCAAAAAGGAGAAGCAGTAAACGATGTGGTTAGTCTCACAATTTACAAAGCATAAATTATTATGTTACAAAACAGAATAACTAAGAAATCTATATTTTATAATTTACTTTATTTTTGTCATGTACGTTAAGAAATTTGGAACATAATCTGCTCAGTCACTTGTATTACTTCAAAAATCTCTTTATTTCTGGATTTGCAGATTAGGTTACCTACTTACCTTGATTGTTGTTTCTTTGACGTGCACTACAAGAAAACTATGCTGATTCCGACCTGGGTATTGGTCAGAAATTGGTCGGAATACATGTTTTCCGACCAATTTCTGACGAATATAAAAACAATATAGATGGAAGTTGGTCGGTATATGGTCGGAAATTGTAGTCGGAGTTTGATTGAAAATTTATCGGAATGTTACTACAATTTTCCGACCAAATTCCGATGGAAAAAAATAATTTTGGTCGGAGATTGGTTGGAATAGCTAAACCCATTCCAATCAATTTCCGATCAAAACTTCATATGGTTTTGGTCAGAAATTGGTCAGAATGGGTATATCTATTCCGACCAATTTCCGACCAAAAATAAAATAAATTGGTCGGAAATTGGTCGGTACATATAAGTTTTTTTTAAACGAATTAAAAATATAATACCCGAATTTAAAAAAAATTAAAATAACATTAAAATAAAAAAATTATATAAAACATTTATAAATTCAAATTTAAATCATTTGATGAATCTGTTTCTGTTGGCGGAATGCAATTAGGATGTAGAGATCACATCATTTCAGTCTAGTAAGCGACTTCATTTCTGCCTTTTTCTAACTCCTTTAGCCTTCTATTAGTGGCTTCTTCCCACGCTTTTGAAGCGGCTTTTTCAGATGCCAACTCCTCTTCCAAGTTACTTACTCTTGTTGAAGTGTACTTGTTGATCATGTTGTAATCTTCATCATTAGGAATTGATCCATACCCAAACCAGCTACCCTTCTCTTTGGGAATTTCTTAGAAAAATCAATTTTATAAAAATTGATTAGGTCATAAAAAAAATTATATACTATATCTAAAAACCAATTACCTCATGATAGATTTGGTTTTTATTGGCTTGGGTGAGAATAACATTAGTGGGATCTTCAGACTCTTGTGTCATTTGAGTCAATAGTGTTTGCTCACGCTCTCTACATTTTTGGACGATCGCCTCACACTTCTTATTGACGAAAGTACCATCAGTCTTAGTATGCGTTGCTTCCATAAAGGTGACCATATCCGGATGTTCACCAGTTTCGGGATCTATCTATAATAAATCACAAATAAAGTTAACTTATATTAGATTCAATTAAATTTTAAAGTTAGTTTTATAGTAAAATAGTGAAATTAAGTAACTGAATTATAATACCATTTTGTTGAATTTGCAGACATACGACATTGAACCACAAGTGTGTTTTGCAGGTCCGTAACCATCTCAAAGGCTATTCCAATTTCCGGAGTAAGTTACACCCTTTTCAGCATTTTTCTCGTTCTCCCAAAACTAAACGCGGCCCGCTCAAGCTGATGGTTTAATCCAAATAGGTGGATCGATATTCTTTTTCTATTTTTGTTTTAACTGATACACATGATCTTTTAAACGGTTTTTGACATGCGACTCAAATTCATCACGCACTTGATCAGTTATTTCATAGTCCCAATTAAAATTTTGCTACACAAATTTTTAAAAATATAGTTTTATATATTAAATAAATAATTTTAATAATTTAAACATTTTATTAGAAAAAATAAAATTACCATGCAAATAATTTAAAATTACCGCAAAAGCTTTGAACCAACACTCATTTCTTCCTCTATCGACTTTACCCCCAATTTGGATGGGGACCAAAATCCGCTTCCATAATCTTCTAAATCTTCCTCGAGATTCCACAGCTGACTTTGAACCTTGTATATATTTAAATATTAGAAAATAAACATTTATTAAAATTAAGAAATATGAAATATTTGAGATAAACCGTACAATTTCTCTTTCTTCTCTGGTCTTGGATCCGGTTCCGGTACCAGCTTGATGAGGCTAGATCGCCCTGATGATTGTAACAACTGCTCCAAAGTCATCAAATCAATAGGTCTGAATTCTTTTTCTTGAGAATCGGATGGCGGTATCGGGCCAAGTCCACATCAAAATCAAACTCCATTTCCATAGAATCCGTTGGAGCTTGCGTCTCGGAGCTTAGACCAGCACCAAAATTTCCCAGGTTTGGCAAAGGGAGGCCATTAAATGTTGTTGTGGTTGGCTGTAGGGTGAGGAAGGGAGGTTGAGGTTGTGTTGCTGTGACATTTAAGAAACCCTAGAAATTCCTGGAAAAGAAGGTTTCCTAAAAAGGAAAGTTTCTTGAAAAGAAAAGTTTCCTAAAAAGGAAAGTTTCTTAAAAAGGAAAGTACCATCAAGGAAATCGTTGTGAGTAAAGGTGAGTGTTTGCGTGTTAAACTGTGGTTAGTCTGAGGATTTGGAGTGGTCCTCGTTTATGTGGTTCTTGTTGTTTGTCCATTAGGAGTAATGAATATTTATTGTTGTTATTTATGGTATGTGTTGCTTGCTGATATGATTGTGTTTATTGATTACTGGCATTGGGTGAATGTTAGCTTTTGTGTAGTTGTTGCCTTATTCAGTATCTTTTATACTTAGACATCTCGTTATGTGATACAGGTAAGGACTGAGTCTTGTTGGAGCTCATGGGACCAAGGCTGTGGAGTGGATGACATGACCAGGGTTCTTGTTGGTGTCATTTATTATTTAATTATTTCTATTGATGGATTATTTAGTATTCGCTTCCGCTAGGTTGTTAGTCTGAATTCACTGGTGCTTTGGAATAATTAAAGTGGATTTTATTTATTCAGTTAAGTTGTTAGAATTTTTTTTTTAAATTACCGGTTTGCGTGGTTTACTTGTTATTAAACCGATCCCGGTTTAGTGGTTTTTGGGACGGGTCGTTTCATTGATAGCATGACATATGCTGGAAAATTTTTTATCATGCACATCAAGACAGCTCGTATAGTGAAATTATTTTTCAACGATACATCATACACATGAACTCCTTCATGCCACAACATCTGTAACTCTGAAATTAACGGCTTCAAAAACACATCAAGAACTCTTCGAGGATGATTTGTACCTGGCACAAGTATGGTGAGAAACAAAAATTCTCGTTTCACACATAGAGCGGGAGGAAGATTAAATGGAGTAACAATGACTGGCCAAAGTGAATATTTCTGTCCTCCCTTACCAAATGGATTAAAACCATATGTGCTTAACCCCAGGTAGACATTACGTATTTCCCTTGCAAAATCAGGCTACCGAAAATGTTTCCAAGCTTCGGCATCTGATGGATGTGAAATATCTCCGGTAAAACTATGCTCTCCATGCTACCTCATTCTTTTTACAGTTCTCTCTGACTGATATAACCGTATTAATCTATCTACGATTGGTAAGTACTACATTTGTTGATAAGGAATGCGAGACATACATGCCGAGACTTAGAATCTGTCTTGGCCGCAAAATCTACAAGATTCCAAATTTGCATTTTCTCTCCAAAATATCATGCAGTTATCTCGACAGACATCAATGATTTGATATGGTAATCCAAGTCCAGCTACCAACTTCTGGATTGCATAATACGACCGCGGTGCAAGATTGCCTTCCTGTAAATGCATCCACAAAATCTTCACTTAGATTGAAATCTGTTTTGATTCCCATCATCCTAGTTGATGCTGATAATGGAGAATATCCTTCTGTGCACTCATCATGTATTGGATGTTTAGCTGCTTCTAGCATCTCAAAAAACCTTCAAGACTTAAGGTTTGGAGATTGAACAACATTTGAAGTTTCAACAACTTCTGGAAACCCATCTCTAACCATCTGTTGTATATTATCTCCATGTCTAATACTCGTAGTATCTTCTTCCACAATCCTATCAATATTATCTTCTTCTACATGTCCTACTCTATGACTAATACCTGGCATATTTACGATATCCTCACCATGCGGAAACCATATATAATATCCTGGCGTAAAACCTCTATTATATAAATGCTTCCAAACTAAATATATTTTAACAATTTTTTCATTTTCGCATTTTACGCAAGAACAAATCGCCATACTTTGTTCCGCGCAAATTCTTGATTTGTTACAAACCCTATAAATTGACGTACACCTTCCTTATACTCTTCTCGAACCTCTCTGGTCTCTTCATCAATCCGCTTATACATTCACTCTCTAACACGATAAATGAGATGTGTTGCCATAAAAATTTATATAAGTTTTTATATGGTTTTTTTTTGTTTTCTGATGTGGGATGCAAATGAAGTGAGTTTCGTATATATATATATATATATATATATATATATATATGTGGTTTGGTTGGATTTTGGTTGGAATACCCAACGTCTATATTTCAAATTTTCTGATCAAACTCCGATCTATTTCTGACCATTTTTCCGACCACCCACTATTTGGTCAGAATTTTGTCAGAAACACATTTTTCCGATTCAAAGTTTTTGACTATTTTCCGACCAAATTCTGACGTCTTTTCCGATTATTTTGGTCAGAAATTCGTTGGAATACTCATACCGTATAACGGTAACATTTTTCTGTCTATTTCTCGACGATTTTCCGATCAAATTCCGACCAATTATTCTGACCAAATTCCGACCATTCTTTATGGTCGGAAATTTCTGACCAATCATCGTTTCTGACCAGAAACTAGTCGGATTTTGGTCACAAATTTCTGACCACCATTAATGATCGGAAACTTTGGTCGAATCAGCATAGTTTTTTTTGTAGTGGTGCCCCTATAGACTATTACATGCTGAGAGAGAAGTACCAAAAAAACAGAAGTTTCTGAAAAAATAACAAAACGAGACAGAATTATAAGTAGAGAATTGGACAGATTTGAACAAAAAATTATAATAAGTTTGATCGAATATGATAAATTTTCTTTTAAATGATAGAATATTCTTTCGTTAAGTACTGATTGAAAATTTTGAATAGCAGTAAACTGATGTTGAGAATGAGAAGTAAAGAACGAACTTATACCGATAAGCATCTTTATACTATTAAAAATGAAATACATTTGAGTTATCATTGTTTCCAAACATTCTTCACTTATCCCTACATCCAAACAATATTTATATTTAATAAATAATAAATAATAAATTTTTTTAATAAAATGAAAACTAACATTAATTTCAAATTTTCTAAAATCTCTCTATCCAATTTAAACCAATATACTTGAAAATATGAATCTCTTTAAATCTTATTTGATTATATTTTTAAATTATTTTGAATTATTATATAATATATATAATTAATAAAATGTTAGATTTTTTTTATATATGTTGTGATTCAAATTTTTAAAAATTGACATAAATTACTCAATCGATGAAGAAAATAATATGTTTGTTCAATATCCTACCTCAGCTAAGAAATTTATAAGAAGTTTCAAATATTATTTTTATACTATTAAATTGAAGTAAAAATAATTATCCTTGTATCCAAATAACAAGTAGTTATACATATGTCCGAAGACTTTCATATTTAGTTTATTTATTTTCTTCTTTCAAAATAAATAATAAATAATAAATTAATTTTCTATAATTATTTTCTTATCTAATATTGAGATTTTAATAGTATGAATTATGATTTTCCTATCATCTTTGTTTGATCTTATTTTCAAATTATTTTGAATTATTATATAATATATACAATTAATAAAATTTCAGATATTTTCTGCATATGTTGTGATTCAAATTTTTTTAGACAGACATGTATTATTCAATAATGTGTATTCAACGTTCCACATCGGTAAATGCGTCAATCGAATCGGTGACCCTCGGGATAAGTACAAGTAAATCCACCATAGGGGATGGACATAAAATTTTATGCCCATTAAAAGCGGATATTATGAACAAACCCATAGTGAATCGAAGATTTAGCAGATTGGTGAATCGGCCCGCATACTACCAATTTTTAATAAAAATAAATAAATTATATATATATATATATATAAATAATTATATATAGTTGATGAAATATAATCTGTGATATATTTGAAAATATAAAGAATTTATGTATAAAATTAGAATATTTAGAAAAAAAATTAAAACTATTTCTATTTAAAAAATTGTTAATTTTAATTTTTAAAAATATTTCTATTTAAAAACTTGTTAATTTTAATTTTTAAAAATATTTTATTTATTTAAATTATAAAAATTAAATCTATAGAGCAGCTCGCTAACCCGTTGGACATAATAGAAGAGATTTGGACATAAAAACTAATTACAACAACAAAATTAGTATATACATCAACTTACCAACAACTCTAACACTTATAATTTAATAAAATTAAATTACATATAACTAAAAAAAATTAATTATAAAAACTAAACAAACAAAATCTATAAATCTATAAATTATTAAACAGTAAAATATAAACATTTGTTACTATGATTAAGAAACCATTGATCCGCGATGTACCGCGGTTCCGACTCTAGTATTAAACTAAGAAACAAACATATAAAATTAATGAAAAATAAAGGTAAAACATAATTTTATATCCAGATTTCATATAATTACTAAACTCTAATGATTAGTTGTTGTAGTTTGCTGTGTTTGCGGCTGCCCATAATGTCCCAACTCTCTTGCTTTCTCCGATACCTTCATTCTCGCATAATCCAATTTATCCGATCCCATTGGGTGTTTTCCGGTAAGATACATATACATCCACGATAACACCGTCGCTGCCGCCACCCCACATCCACTAGAGAATAAGAACCCTGTCGTCAAAAGCCCTATAGTTATCACCGCGGGTACCAACACCGGGCTGAAAAGAACCATTAACGGCGTAGCTACGATCAATCCGATCACTGTTTCTGTGAGCGTTAGTGCTGAGAGCACAAGTAGTGATATACCCAGTACAAGAAAACTATTAATTAACTACTACACAATTAGTTGCATTTTAGTCGCATATAAGTGAAAGGAGACTAAAATGCGACTAAAAAGTAGAATCGCAAATCGTGCGTCACTAAATGAGGTAGTCGCATTTTGGTCGCAAAATGTGCAACTATTTTGAGACTAAATGAACCGTCACATATTTTGGGACAGCAAAATGCGACTACTTAGCGACTTCAAAAGAAAGACGAAAAAGCGACTACCAAGTGGACATTGCAAAAATATAGGCGACTAATAAATGCCGTAGCAAATCAGTCACAAAAATAGTGTGACTATTTGGCGACGACAACATTGTAGTCGCAGATTTTGCGACGAAATAGCGACTTCATATACGTCTAAGAAAAAACTACATTTTAGTTGCTAATTAGTAGCACAAAAGGCCACAAATTTGCGACTGTAAAATGACTAAAAAGTGACTCATAAACGACTGATATGCTACTGTTGTTTTAATTAATAAATACAAAAATACAATTAAATAAAACGTAATTATTATTTAAAAACAAAATTAATAGAAATATTTAAAATGTAAATTAAACTGCAAAAGTATAATTGAGCAAGAAATTTAACAACAAAATATTTAATTTTTTAAAAAATAAAAACTAATTATTTTCTAGAAAATCGGTTTAGTTATGCGGTGGGGGTTGTGGTGACGTGGCTGACGTGCTCGGGTTCTGGGAGTGGGCTTCCACAAACCGTGCTACTTCCTTCGCTTCTTCTGCTATCTTCATGGCTTCTTCGGCTTTAGCACGATGATGCTCATTCTCCGCGGCTTGCTCTTCGATCCTGCGATGAGCAGCTTCAAGTTGGTGCCGTAGTTGTGCCATCGAAGTGCAGCTACTTGATGCACCAGACCGCTTATCCCTAACAAATCGGCTCTCCATGCTACCGAGTCCATACATTGTGCCTCTTGAGTCGGGAATGGTTGACTACATACAGCAAAAACAAATATTGGTGATCAATATCCATAACTAAAATATTAAACAAATGTATAAGTGTAATTACCTCTAAAAATATAGCATCTAGCTCTTGGGTTGTAAGTTGAGGACGTGAGGAGTTAGCATCCGAGAAGTCGAAGTCATCATCTTCAAGTTGTGCTAACTTCTCCTCTACGTTTTTATCATATGTCTCGCAGATGTTCTTCGCTTTCTGGTCGACAAAAGTCCCATCTGCTTTAGTATGTGTCCTCACAAAAACCTCTCCAACAGACATAGGTCTACCAAGTTCTTGCTCCTGTTAACACGAAAATCTAATCAACTCCAGAAAATAAAGACAAACTTGGCATTAAACCCCATCAAATAGAGCAAGGTATATATTAATATAAAAGGAAAAAATGAAGGCAATGTACCATTTCATATTGAATTTGTTCGTAGCTTTTTGGGCCAGCTACATGTTTATGAACACCAAGACCACCCCGTTATGAGTTGCACGAGTTGGATGCCACACTACTCTTTGATTGCGCTCCTTCAGTTGCCCAATATGCCTGCATTTGGAGCCACAATGTCTCGCCAATCCACTTTGGCCTATCTTTATGTCGAACTTTACTAACCATATCCTTCATTCGGTTAATACAAATAGCATTGTATTTCCGCCTCACAAGTGGGGTGATCAATGGAGCCCAAGTATATTCTTGCTGAGAAAAAATATTAATAAGTTGTTAAAAAGTTTGAAAATATATTGAAAATAATAGAAATGAAATTAAAGTTTTTATACCGCAAAATCAATGAAATATCTATCCTGCCGTCGTGGTGGAACTTTGGATCAGCTATAATAAGGTCCATCAAATTTGTGCTTCAAGAGTTTTGAGACTTTCTAGGTTATTCGCCCCTCGTCTCGACCAAACCTACATAAGATTTACAAATACATTAGTAGGAAAAAAAGTAAGATGCTAAGTTTAAAAAAAAATTTAGAAGCCTTACCATGTTGTCCCTTCTACCAAATCAGGATTCATAATGGGCAAATACATTTCTCTTCCCGGAGTTCCCAAAAGATCCTCCAGCGTCATATGTTCGACCTCACCCATAGGTCCAGGAGTCGCCTCCTCTTCTGGTTCTTCATGCATCGCATCTGGCATAGGAGGTTCATGAATGGGAGAGGGTGCAAAAGGCGGTGGTTGCATCACTTGTACATTGATACGCGATGTCCTACTGAGAGGGGATTCGGATCTTTGTTGGGGAGGCACAAAAGAAACTGATGCTCTCGATGTCGAAGGATGATTGGTTGTGGCTTGAGAAGACCCTGATCTCCCACCTCCGCCACGGCCTCGAAAGCTTCTAACACCAGAAGTCATACGAAGACAAAAGGAAAAAAAGTGGTATCAAGACAATATCTCAAAAGTGGGAAAATAACAAAGCTGGGTATTTATATACATGAAACAAATATTTAATAAATTTTAGTTATTTAAAAAATTATATTTTTAAAATGGTAGGTAAAGATGCTAAAAATGCAGTTTAGAACAATTTAAAAGGAATCAATTATGTCAATAAAATTGTATCTAATAGCATTTTGGTGATTTCTGTGTTATATTGGTGAGAATAGATTCCATAAACATTGAACTATTTCGATTCTAAACTATATATGGCTCTTACATCATGATGCTATGTATATCTATATGGAGGGAACTTCTATATAACTTATATGGAGTGAAGTATATTCCACGTATATATATATAACAAAATAAAAGAAACAATACCAATAGATAAATAGGAATCCAAATCTATGAATAAACCTCCTTACGGTATTATCAATAAGTTGACGTCTCTTCATATCTATCATTCTATAACTTCTTAGTAAGTCTTTTAATGGTTTCGGCACATAACATAGAAAAAATTGTTTGTGGATTAAACAGTTTTAAATTTATTATTGATAAGTTGTAAATCATAATGCTATAGATGGAAAATAATAAAAAAATTCGATGCACCCATATTGCAAACAATTAAAAAAATATAATTGTGACAGATCATTGTCTACCTAAAAAAATTGGACAGTTTAGTTCACTAATCATTTGATTCGTTATATCCACCATATCAACTTAAACCAACAAATATCTATCAAAAAAGTTTTAATTGTATAAACTGAATTCATTAGGTAAGTGATAAGATATTATTTCGAAATAGAAATGGAAATGAACGGAGCATTATACATTAGGTAAGTAATAAGAAAATTTTCCAAGTGGTGAGAAGCACAGAAAAATCACTAAGGATATAATTTTTTTTCACATACCTTCTAACTACAATAGAAACGGAGATGAGCTTCTTTCGCCAACTTTGTTGTTATACCATGCAACCGATTAGTAGACAAAAAGAGTCTGCGCGCACAAGCATCACTATCAATACCAGTTGCTTAAACCAACATAGGCAAATATGAACGTATGCAATAGAAAATCCCATAATACTTATAGTTTTCCAAACCAAGCTTTAGAGTGGATTAAACCAACATCATGGAATAAAAGCAAATGCAAAACCCGGATTTTGTTTTTACTAAAAAAAAACTGCATTTAACCTTAACAATTATAAACAAGACACAATCGTTTAGAGTTCCGTGTAAATATTTTTGCAATTTCGTAATCTACAATCGGGTTATGGCAATCTCTAATGTATTTCGAATGTAGACAAATGATGCAGTGTAAAGCACCTTCGATATACGAAATCATTAAGCCAAAACGTAAGTCGGTGTTGATTTTTAATATATTTGGTAGGAGAGACAAATTTGATAGATCTGCTACTACTCTAAACAAACTACAACAGAGCAAGTTTCGGCGAATTTGAGTCAAAGAAACTGGGTTAATTTGAGACATTTACTACACATCAAACTATTGATCTAGAAAACACGAAACACAGGTAAAACCAACCAATTGATCACCAAATTTACCTCGAGCTCCTCAGGAAATGGTGAAGCGATCAAATTTGGTTCGAATTAGATACAAGGCTGAAAGTAACCGGATCGGATCGAGTATTGGTTTTGGGAGACGAAGTCAGAGATTCTTCGTGCCCCTACAAATGCTTGTGAATAATCAATAAATTATAGCATGCAAAACCCAGATTCCGGGGTTCTTGTCGAAGAAGAAAGCAATAGACAGTGAATCGGAAAATGGTAAAGAAGATGGAGGAGATTAGTTTCAGAACGGCGAAAGGGGGAAAAATGGGATAAGTTGTTCTTGATATATAACACGCAGTCGCCTTTTAGTAGCTCCATTTAGCGACACATAAGCGACTGAATTTATTAATTCCGTATTATTCACTTACAAATGTGCATAGTCGCCTTTATGTAGCCTAGTTTAGCTACTAAATAGCGACTCTATAAATTATTTTATGGAAAAAGTTTTTTATTCGGAAATAATAACTGTAGTCGCCTTTTAGTCACTAAACGATGCGACGAAAAGGCGACTACTTAATCTTTTTTGAGCCAAATTATTTTTTTATTGCTGGAGTCGCCTTATCGTCACAGAGTTTAGCTATTAAATTGCGACTCTCATATTTATATATTTGTTTTAGTTTTTGTATCGGTTAATTTACATAGCAGTCGCCTTTTAGTCACTTAAAAATGTGACGAAAAGGCGACTACTTGATTTTTGGTGAGGCGAACTATTTTTTTTTGTGCAGTCGCCTTTTCGTCATATCATTTAGCTACTACATAGCGACTCCCTGATTTTTATTTTGCTAAAATTTTTTGAATCGGTAATTTAAAATGGCAGTTGCCTTTTAGTCACTAACTTTTGTGACGAAAAGCGACTGCAGAAAAAAATATATATATATTGGCCTCACAAAAAAACTTGTAGTCGCCGTTTGGTCACATTATTTAGTGACTAAAAGATGACTCTCGGATTTATATTTTGCTAAAACTTTATGTTTCGGGAAATTTACACATATATGATGCTATTATGCTATTATATATCATTTTATATATAATAGCCAAATAAGATGCAATTAATCGTGGCAAAAACATAATTGATTTGGGTAAAAACATAAATGATTTGGGAATAATATTAGATGAATCATTTATTTATGATGATATTATTTTATATATTTGTAATTTTACACTTTACTCACCGGTTACTAGCTATATAATGCGACGAAAATGCGAAAATCATATTTATACTTAGCAAAATTTATATTATACGTTGAGTCGCCTTTATGTCGCATAATTTAGCAACTAAATAACGACTTCTTTATTTTATTATGCTATTAATAAATCAATTAGAAATTAGAAGAGTCAACTTTCTGATTTAAAATGAATATTTTTTATTTGATCACATTGTAGTAATTTAACGAGGTATTTATATTTTATTCTAATATAAATTAATATAACGAGTGTTCTAAATAATATATCAATATACATATAAATAAATATTTGTACACATATAATCAGTCAACTGATGCGGTTCAATTATATCACTTATATACTACATATAGTTTTTGGAAACATAAAAGAAGTCAATATTTTTTCCATAACTGCATTTGAGGTAACGGCCACATATAGATTGTTGATTAAATAACATAAATTATTAAAAGGTTTATATGTATATAACATAACGTAAAAAACATGAATAGAGTAATTTACTGTCCACTTTCATTTTCTTCTTCTTCTGATGTCGATCCTTGAATTATAAATTCGTCGTCAAATTCAGCATCACCGCCTTCTAAATCAAGCAAAGTAGTCGCGTTTCTTCCATCTACTAACGTTTGGACAACAATATCTTCAATTGTTGTGAATTCCACATCCCGATCATCTTCTTGTTGCATTAATACCACCTCATTTTCTTTTAACTTCCCAATTATGTTTGCCCTCGGGTTAACTTTTACGACAGTAAGCCACACTTGTCTTTATTGTCTTACAGACGGATAAGGTATGTAGCACACTTGATCCGCCTGAGATGCTGTTTATTCATGATTAAGAAAAAAATTGAGATAACTCAGTTATGTTAAATATGTATATATATATATATTATAATGAAAAGTTAATCTAATACCCACGATGAGTGTGATTCTTGTGATTATAATCCCCCAATACCCTCATATATATATATATATATGAAATTCACTCTAAGACACTCATATATATATATATATATATTATAATATGATAATATTTTGAACTTACCATGGATAAAAGGCTCGTATTTGCTATATTTGCATGTGGCAAGTACATCAACTATGCCTCCATTTCTCTTTCTCGTCCCCCTTCCGATGGTTGGATCATACCATTTACATTTAAACAAGGTGATCTTTAAGGAAACTAATCCTATATACTCTAGTTGGACGATATCAGTCAAAGTTCCATAGAAATCGGCTTCGTTTGATGCATCCGAATAATTTCCGCCTCTAACACAAACACCATAGTTAAAAGTTGACCTCTATTGTCCATGCCTTTGTGTATGAAACAAATATCCTCTAGTAAAATATATGGGCCAAGTTGTCGCCTTGTAGTTGAGACCATCAACTAACTCTTGCACCCAAGTAGAGAAAGGTTGGTTTTGGTAAAATATACCTGATTTAACCTGAAAAGCAAAACATAACCACCTAAATACCTCCCACATAATATTTGTCAAAAGTTCTAAATAAAAGGTATTAACTAAAACATAATTGTAGCATACATATTCTCGAATCCATAATGGAAATTTTGTATCCTTTTTACTAAAAACTTCGGTGTCTGAAAGGTGTGGATATGTTGAATGTATCTCATTCTCGAACAAGCTGTAAATACAATATGTTAATGGTTGGTATGCTAATAATTTAAATTTTTTTTAACAACATCGAAGCCAATAATATATGTTACCTCTCGAATGGCCGAAAATATTCACAATTTCGCAATGATTATGACGAAGACTATAGCAATATTTTTTTCATTAACTGGACACGATGTTGGTTCAATGATCTTGCACATAAGTCTCTAAAAAATAAACTTATCCTTGCATAATTACAAATGTCATAAATATTAGTATATTTTAACCCGGCTTTTAAAATTTAGAATCTGTTATCATACCTGATACTGCTTGGTCGACATTCCAAAGGAAAAGTTCTCTCAGTACAAAAGGAAGTAGTCTCTCTATGAATACATGACAGTCATAGCTTTTTATGCCCGAAAATTTCCCTCTTTCTATATCAGCGCATGTTGCTAAGTCTGCGGAGTAACCATCAGGAAATTTGATATGATGTTTAACACATGTTAATAGCTCTTCTTTTGCTTGAGGAGTTAGTCTAAATTTTGGTAAAAGAGCTCTTCCATTGCTGTCAACATGAAATTATGGATTTAGGGTTTGTATTTTGTGATTTGTGAAGAACGAAACTCGACGAATTTAAAGGAGATGCGAAATGAGACACGTGGCGAAAGATGAGGCGTGTGAAGTGGAGAGTTAGCGAATTGAGAAGAGTGTGTCACGCTGGCGTGTCTGCTCTGCATGGAGCTACATTGACACGTGCTTATTAATTCTCAACGTCAACGTCTTTCAAGCCCATTGGACTACTATATATGGGTTTGTTGTTGTTAAGTTGGATGATTCTTTTCGAATAATAGATAATAGATACAACACATGGGTGGACAAAACCACTGAACCATTTTTTTAGGGATAGGTTATAGTGTGCTGCGATTTTTATTTTTTTTTGTAAAATTGGAATGTAGTTAATTTGTAGCGGTTTTTTTTTCTATATTACTACAAAATATAACTTATGATAAAAAATGGTTTAATCGACATATAGTTTTGTCAATCATGTCCATTGTATGTATTAAAAGTCTTAAGTGTTAAAACGGACAAAATTTGTGGACATCGACTATTTTATTAAAATAATTTATGAAAATACCATAAAAACCTCCAAATTGATAATATTTTCTAAAAAAAACATACAACTATTTTTGTTTCTAAAATTAAGTTGATAAAATTTGTTAACAAAAACTTCTAACTATTTTTATTTAAAAAAAAACTCCAAATATAAATATTTGCTTATTAAAACCAACAAATTCTCAATCTTATCCCCATCGAAGGTCGATTGACGGTCAACGATAAATCTCATTAACACACTAAATGCATGTTAACTATTCGTTAACTTCGTCAGTTTCGAATAAGAACCCAAGATGAAGAAACCAAATCTTGAGCCTGACTGAGGGTTGACTGATGATCAACGATAACTCCAGTTAACACAGCAAACACCTGTTAACTATTTGTTAATTTTGTCTGTTTTGAATAAGAATCCTAGATGAATAAATCGATTATTTGTAGTAGTAAAAAAAAATTCTTAGTAAATAACAACAAAAAACACGTGAAAGTAAAGTAAAAATGTCTATTATAATTGTGGAAGCATACAAAATGTTAATCATTTAATTATATATTTTATTCTCTTTCTTTACTAAACACATTATTTCTTCTTTCTAGAAAGATCCACCAATATTAGTTGGTTTGTAAGTGTATGTAATTTACTATCAAAATTAGTTGTAGTCAGTAAATATATCTCTAAAGATGAAAATTTCATAGTTACAATTAATTAAACTTTAATCACATATATTTGTTCACCGTGTTATGGCTGTTGTGCTTGCTACATCTCTTTGCTGGTTATGTTATGGTTGTTGCTCTTGTCTCTTCTGAGTAATATTCTAGAAGCGGATCCGAGTAGAGTTTGTCAAAATGGGACGAATTATGTTAATTTAGAGATTTTTAGAGAATAATATTTTTTGAGCTTATTACGAAAGTTTTTATGTTATTTATAATATTTAAATGAAAAACGTGAACAGTATTTTTAAAAGTGGATATTTAATTATTTTTGACGTAATTTAATATTTAATAATTAATGCACATATAGTGTTTGATTTAATAACTAATTTGAGTGATGTTAAATCCAGATTATATTTAATCACTAATTTGAATTTTAAATACTTCGGATTAGAATATTTAGGAAACCATAATTCAAACGGTGAGTGAATATTTTGTTTTTGTGAGATTTTTAGTTAGTTGTTCATTCAACACCCAAAAAACGAAAAAAGGAGGATTTTTTTAGGAAATGGGTGAAAAAGAAAATTTAAGAGAGATTTAAAAGGTTGGTTAGAATATTATAGCACGAGATAGGGGCACATCACTGAGAGGTTTTGAAATTGAGTTAGAAGTTTTGAAATTTGTTAATATTAAAAATTAAGGGTATAATGGAGTTTATATAATTTAAAAAAAATATTTTACCAAAGTTGGTAAAAAAAAAATATAGATGGTTAAATTTGATGAAAAACATCATATTTTAACAAATTCCCCTTGTTTTTTTTATTCAACACCCTAATTTTCACTTTTTAACACTCGGCATCATCATCTATCTTCCACCTAATAATTTATTGTTCATTCAATTTTTACACTCTACAATAAAATTTAATAAACAAACCACTCTAGAGTGTAAAAATTGAGTGGGTATTTTTGGATGCTGGATTTCATACCCAATAATATATTGAATTATTATTGAAGTAAAATATAATTTATTTATAAAAATGAACTGAAATAGAAAAATAGATTTCTAAAAGAAAAATATGTAAAATTGTATATATTGATCTCGACTGACAAAAAGATTTATCCGCATACATGACCATGGGGTCTATATTTATATACGAATTAAGGATTAAATGCTAGAATAAATACTAATAAATTCTATAATTCTCTTTTAATCCACCGGTTTTGATTTGGTCTTTAATGTTATAACGTCTCATACTTTGAATGATTTCCTCCTTCAGTTCGCAGATTAGCCTCGCTTCACGGACACTCCTTGCTTCGCTTACTCCTTCCTTCCGCGAGACTTCACTACTGGTTAGACTCCAGTTCGCTCCATCGATCCCTTGTACGGTTCGCCCGTCCTTTCTCGCTCCGAACTGACCCAACCTTTACTTTGATCTGCTGAAGTGGTTGAAATGTGTCATGATTGGAGAGAGTGGATCATTGGTGTGGATCCGGTATCAATATTTGCCCCAAGTCTTGTGAGCTGCTGTTCGGGTCGGAGAACTTCAGTGTTTTCTTTGCTTTTTGCATTTTGATCCCTTAAATTTGGGGGGTTCAGCTATCTTGACGCCTTGACACGCATCTTTATTAAATACTAATTTTTATCGATACGCGGAAAACCCTTGCACTTCTCATTATTACCGAGATGGTTTTATTTTTGAAGCAGATAGTTCTTTTGCCGATTTCTCTATCTTCATATCTCTTTTACTCGATTGTTCTAAGAAATTTTTTTCTTTTTTTGAATAACTGTATTCCTCAAATTATTGATTATGAAGAAATTTCTGACGAATTCTGCTACTTCCGTCGGGAAACGTCCGAAAACCCCATCAGAAAACTATTATGGTCGCAAAGATCGATTCAGTCCTCATCCTCCATCATGTTCGACGCGTGAATCTAAGGAAGGTATTAGAAGGTTCTATAGAATTTCACCAGAAATTGAGTTTGTCATTCCGAATCCTAATGAATCTCCGAAATCGATCTGTGATGGCTATATGTACGTTTACAAGATTTACTTTTATGGATGTGGTCTGTTTTTTCCAATCCCCGACGCACTTCTCTTATGTATTTTTTCTCTTGGAATGGCATTCCCGCAAATGTGTCCGAAGATGCTTCGCCATATACTGTGTTCACTAACCCTAGCTGCGGAGGCGGGTTTTTTTGTTAAGTTCAAGTGACCTTTTCAAATTCTTTGCCATTGTATGTAATAACCAGGGTACATATAGCACATACCCTCGTGCCGACATAACCTTGATTTTTGGTCTTCCTGATGATGAGGATCATTAGAGGGAATATTGGTTCCTTGTTAAGGTCGATTCCTCTTCTGTTTGCGATCTTGCCAATATGCTTTGTCGAGACTGGACTAGTGCACTCGGTAAGTTATAGAAGATATCTTTGGCTTAACTTGTTTTTTTTTTTTGGGGGTCCAAATCATTTGTTTGATTCAAATCTAGCAGTCCTTTCCCCGAAGCCTTCTCTTTCAGAAGATTTTTTGAATCTTTTCGAATTTGCATTAGAGAAGGAAGTTTCCGGGGAATCCTTTTCCCTCTCTCGCATTCGTATTGCAGGAGTCTTTTGCACAACAATGCTCTCCGACCGTTCAAACCCAAGGTGGTTGAAGTTGATACCCTTAGATTTTCTATGCTATAGAAGAAATAGCTTGAGAGTGTAAAACACACCATTGAGACCAAGCTGAAAAAGAAGATTGATTATGTAAAATTTCTCTGCTTACTCATGACCCTTTACAGCTGCGCACGAGAACAGGATGACAATTGCAGAGTCTTTTAGGACATTTACGTCTAGTGGCGTAGAACCCCTTCCTTCCTTTAACCAATGAGATCGGGAAGTGTAGGATCTTTATGTTAGAAATTTTATCCAATTAGCTAAGGTATGTACCTTATGTTGTTTTTGCAAAGTCCTGAGTGTATCCTTCTAATTGCTGGTTCTTCTAAACCATATGCAGGTCGCCATTGGTCATAATGAAACAGTTCATTTTTATGAATCAGCTATTAGAAAGAGAGCTTCGCCAGGGGATTTGATAGCTCCGAATAAGCAAATTTTAGATTTTGAATTGAAGCTTAAGAATGATGCCGCCAAGGTTGGCAGAGCTGTGTAGCTAGAGAAAGAACGAGACAACACCCTTGACTCTTTTAAACTGTCGCAAGAGAAAGTAGTTACGCTCACACACTAACTGCACGCGATGTGAGCTTCATCGTCTCTGCGTCAAAAGCAAAAAGATCTCGATGAGTTAAAGCGGAAATACGATTACCTTTTAGAATTTTGCGAGACTCATCCGAAGCATTTGAGCTGCTCAGATTGGAATAATACGAAAGATCGATGTCGTGGTATAATTGAAGAGATAGCTGGGCATATTAATTCTTTGAAGGCAAAAATGCTGCTTTAATCCGATGTTAATGAGCTGAAAAGCAATCAATCCCTTCTCGCTTCTTTCGAAAGGGTTAATTTTGACTTAAACAAGGAGAAGCAAGAGGTGAAAAAATCACTAACCGAGGTTGAGGCCCAACTACGAGCTATCCCATCTCCCAAACCAAACTTTGAGCGGTACAGCTCTCTTTTTGCTGATGTATTGTCTTACGGTGATCCTCCTCCCGTTTTATCCGAAGCGACCCATGGTCAAAATTCTATCGAGGCTGCTGGAGGTCCGTCTTTGCTCCATAAGAAGGTACAGTTTAATCAATTCGGCTCTAATTTTGCAATTATAAGTTCCAAATACACGATTAAACTTAGATTTAGAATTATTTAATCTTTGTAGAAAGATGGAGACTCAGCCCATGAATCCTCAGGCCAACCTTAGTGGCAATTATTCCGAAGATGATTTTTGGCTAGGACGCACATTTACAGTTTGTTTGTTGCTTAGTATAGATATCATAATTATGTTTTGTCTGGATGACTTTGTCCTTTGGAATTTGTAAACATTAGTATTACTGTGATAATGTAAATATTATTTAGTGGTTCGTCTCTTTATTTTGCCAGTGATGGCTTACAAATCTTGACTTGCGATTTAGGTTTCAATTAGCCCATGGGGCTTTATTTTAAGACTTTGTTTACTTTTGAAGTTAAACGTCTTTTTAGAATAAATATGTCAGGTTTGCAAAGTCCGACTTTGTTTTTTTAACTCTCGATTGAGTTGTATTCAAGGGAATGGGTTGATCAGACCCTTACCATTATTAAAGGAATACTATAATCAGTTATCCTCGATAAAGTGCGAGGTTTGAACTCGGCTTCGGAAATGACATGCCTTTACCATTTTTAAAAGAAAACTATGTTCAGTGATCCTCGGTAAATTTATGCGAGGGTAGAGCTCGGTTTATGAAATATCCAAGGAGACTGATTCTTTTTTATGTTCCAAACTCGTCAGTTCGATTATAGAATCATGATGCAAGGATTGATCCCGACTTTAGATAATGTGAAGCTGTGCTCGACTTTAGGAAATGAAAGGTTGCAGTCTATTTAACTGTTGGTATTTTAAATCTGCGAACCATAAATCAGTACGTAGCACATAATGACACAAAATATTTCTTTATTTTATAATGACTGAGAGATCAGTTAATGTGATTTGGCGAACGATAGTTGGGTTCGCGGATCAAGCCGATGATCCTTTCTGAATGATGGTTCTGAATTTTGATTGACCTCCGGGCCTACTACTTAATAGGCCTAAAACCTATGACTTTCTTAGGTATTAATTACCAGACACGTGTGAATATATCATTCTCGAGTATCACAATCTGTCTTATGGGAAAAGTAAACTTATGTTCACATGCTAAAGGATTAATAATTACTAGTCCTTTATTATCCCCGTAATGATTATATATCCGGTGGCGTAACCCTTCTAGTATTCCCCTCATTGGAGAAAGAAGAAAAAAGAGATTAACTTGTACTAAGAGGGAATGTTCCTAGAGATAGAACCTTCAATGGAACCTATGACAAACTGTTCCGATTTCCCTCCAGCCAGTAACGGTCCTGAAGATCCCTTGAGCCCCAATCCCACTTCTGGGGATGGATTCGAAGTGCATAAGGTTAAGTTACCTGATTATATATTGACATTATATGGGAAAGATGAAGAAGAAGCAAGAGACTTTTCTTCATAAGGTAAATTTTTGTTAGCATGCTTAGTGTTATTTAGAACAATTTAAATAATTAATCACTACTTAACTGTCTCTGCCATTCAGTTGACTATTTGTCATCGCCTAGAATGCGGAAAACATCAACTTCTTGGTGAGAAGAGGAAAGATCTCGAAAAGTGGATTGCTCGAAGCGAAAAGCGGATTCGTCGCTACGAATGTAACCCTATTGACTGGGAGAAGAATTTTCTTGACAAGATCGCACCGATTCCTCACTGGGTTTGTCAATACATGATGGATCTAAGAAAATGTCAAATAGCGGAAACAAAGGCACGGGATGATGAAGAAGTTCATCTGCCAGCTGAGTTTCTAGAAGCCGAAGAAAGAGAAGGCTTCAATTTTGTTGTAGCGAAGGAAGAGATTGTTCGCGAAATAATGTAACTGTTAAGTTTAGTTGGCTTAGTCAGCTTATCAAGAGTTTTAGTATTTTGGAAATATAACTTTATTGTTTTGCTTTAAATACAAGGGTATTTTTGGAAACTTGAACCAATCTTGGAATTCAAAAAAATCAATTAATGATAATAAATCGATTTTTAATTAATTTCCAACTGTTGAGTTTATTGCTCTTTAAATAGTTGTTCCTCACCATTTTGTAGAGCAAACAAATAAAATATCGCTACACTTATTCTATAATGGCAACAAATCTTCAGCAAAATGGAAAAGTTCCGGCAAACATATTGGCAAATATGGCAATTTTCCCTCACCCAAACCCCCTTCGATCTCTTAACATAGGGGGCAGTTCTCAGGCTTATCATCATTCGATCAGGTTACCCTGGTGATAATTTCTTGATAATTTTTTAGATATTTAATTTCTTTTAGATATAATTAAATATTTAAAAGAGTTCTTTCTAGCTTGTGGCGAGGCATACGTGGATTAAAGATGAAAGAGAGATTCTTCGAGCGGAAGTGAGAGAAAAGGAAGCACAAATTCGCCAGATTATTTGTGAGATGGGAATCCTGGAAGCTTCGCCTTATGTTGGCTTGCTCTTGAATCTGAGGAGTTTGACTATCATATTCCGCATTGCGTTCAGAAGATGGTAAAGCAGATAGAGAGTGGGACTCACATATTTTGCGAAGACGCCTAGTTTTAGGAAGTTGATAATTACTTAGAATGTATTTTGTTAAACATATGTAAGTTCATCAAATCGAAAACTAGTCCTCCAAATATGCAAAAAAAAGTTATGCTGAAATAATTATTTTGAAAATTTAAATAGCTATGTCTGAAAGATCAGACTGCCTACGTACCCATGTTGGGATCAAGCCAATCCATAGTTCGTACAATAGTATATTTTAGCAAGAACTAGAAACTAAACACAAGAAAAGTAAAAAGAAAACATGCGTGCCGAACTTGTTAGCCACTTCGCTAATGATTTGAGAGTGAGTGACTATACCCCTAGTCAGCCCCCCAATAATTAATGCGAAGAGTACTTAAGCTTTATTATTGAAACCAGATTTAGAGTGCTTGAACCTTTTTGGTGGAAATTTGAAATGATAAATAACTATGTTCCCCGTCTTGTGCTTTGATTCCTTCGGCGAGGCGGAGCCAAATGACGAGTACTTCACACTTGGTTTAGAAGCATTAGGAAACTGGAATGACTGTTCGAGCGGGGTCTTACATTCGTCGCATGAAATTGCTTTGCTGATTGGAAGTTTGAGTTCGATCTCCCACTTTGTAAGAAGTTCTGACTTGCAAGGGCCATGTAGGATTGTTTGCAAAGGGCTTGATGTGAGAAAATATGGCTTTATCTCCCGAACATAAACCATCACAACAAGTGTGAATTTTTCCATCATCGTATAATGAGTTTCTTGGCCTGTCAAGCCCTTACTTATATAATAGATATGCCGCTGATGGAAATTTTGAACCTTTTTGGTGGAAATTTGAAATGATAAATAACTATGTTCCCGTCTTGTGCTTTGATTCCTTCGGCGAGGCGGAGCCAAATGACGAGTACTTCGCACTTGGTTTAGAAGCATGAAGAAACTGGAATGACTGTTCGAGCAGGGTCTTACATTCTTTGCATAAAATTGCTTTGCTGATTGGAAGTTTGAGTTCGATCTCCCACTTTGTAGGAAGTTCTGACTTGCAAGGGCCATGTAGGATTGTTTGCAAAGGGCTTGATGTGAGAAAATATGGCTTTATCTCCCGAACATAAACCATCACAATAAGTGTGAATTTTTCCATCATCGTATAATGAGTTTCTTGGCCTGTCAAGCCCTTACTTATATAATAGATATGTCGCTGATCTCCTTGATCTTCTTGTATAATTACACCGCTCACCGCATGTTCAGAAACTGAAATGTTAAGGTACAATATTTCGCCAGTGTTTGGTTTAGAAAGAATCAGAAGACTAGTTAGATATACTTTGAGTTTCTTAAAAGCTTCTTTGCATTCATTACTCCACGTGAACTGTTTGTTTCCTTTCAATAGTTGATAGAAAGGAAGACACTTGTTGGTTGACCAGGATATGAATCTATTGAAAGCTGCAATCCTTCCAGTCAAGCGTTGTACTTCCTTAAAGTTACGCGGTGAAAGAATTGTTAGAAATTCATTAATTTGATTTGGATTCGCTTCAATACCTCGTTGTATCACAATATAACCAAGAAACTCTCCTGACAATACACCGAAAGTGTACTTCGCATGATTAAGCTTCATGTCAAACTTGTTTAATATTTTGAAGCATTCATCGAGGTGTTGAATGGGCTTGGACTCTTTGAGAGATTTAACCAACATATCATCAATGTAGACTTCATGGTTTTCCCTAGTTGCTTGTCAAATATCTTGTTGACGAGACGTTGATAAGTTGCTCCGACGTTCTTCAATCCAAAGGGCATTACTACATAGCAATAAATTCCTTTATCAGTAATGAATGAAGTTTTTTCCTAATCATCCGGATTCATTCCGATCTGGTTATAGCCAAAAAAAACGTCCATAAAACTTAAAAGTTCATATTCTGCAGTTGATTCGACCAAGCGGCCAATATATGGAAAAAGAAAGCTATCATTTGGGCAAGCCTTATTCATATTAGTGAAATCAACGCAAACCCTCCACTTTCCATTTTTCTTCTTAACTACCACAAGATTGGCGAGCCAATCTGAGTACTTGACTTCACGAATAGAACCGGATTTGAGAAGTCTATCCACTTCGTCATTTACAGCTTTTGCTCGGCCAGGACCGAGCTTTCTCCTTTTTTACTTGATCGGCTTGAAGCTTTGATCAACATGCAATTCATGAGAGATAATCGCAGGGTCGATTCTTGGCATATTTTCAATTGAACAAGCAAAAAAACTTTTATGTTTTGACAGAAACTTGACTAGCTCGTCTCGCAACTTTGACTACGCGCTCGGGGTGTTTCAGATCAATAGAAACATCGATCGAAACCTTGGTAGACTGTTGTCCACTGGGAAACATCGAGTCCTTCGGTACCCCAAAGCTGGTTAATTGCTATTGACTTTTCAGCCTGTGGCTTGTCAGGTAGCAAGATCTTAACATCTCTTGATCTCCGTTAATCGTTCCTACTCTGCTGGGTTCGGAAATTTCAGACACTAGGGATAGGTTGAAGGTACGACTTTCATTTGGTAAATCCAAGGGGTGCCCAAAATGACATGTACGCAGCCGGTCGATCAAAAACTATGAGTTCGATGATTTTTGATATTTCTTCGGCAAGCACAGGTAGTTTTATCGTGCCAAGTGACATTGATTTTCACTTGTGAAAGCGATGAGTGGTGCAGGTAGCCCAACTATGTCCGCCCTATTAATCTCCATCCTTTTTAAAGTACTTAGGAAAATGAGATCAACTGAGCTTCCAGTATCAATTAAGACTTTGGAAACTTCATAGTTTGCAATATCTAGAGTTATTACCAACGTATCATCATGCAATGTTGCAAGACACTGAGTATCAAACTCTTAAAAGGTAATCTGTGAACTGACATTGACTTTCCTTGGGTCTCTACTCACTTTCATTATGGCGGCTCGCTTATGCTGCTTGATAGTGCGAACCGTGTCTCAAAACAGCTTCGAACCCCTGATGATTACATCTATCCTCCCTTTCCAAGGTTTGGCTTCTTTGCTAGCATCTCTGAGTCACGATCTTGAAATCTGTGAGGTCACCAGAAGACCATAACTCGGCCAAGTATTTTTTGAGGACACTGTAGCCTTTGGTACTATGGCCATTCACTCGGTGGATGTCGCAGTAAGCGTTCAGTTGATGTATTTGCCAATCTCGAGAAACAGCGGTGCTAAGAACAACAAGAATTGTATCTGGCTTCACCACGGGGCTGAATGTGTCTTGGTAATCGATGCCCAGCCATTGAGTGTAGCCTTTAGCTACTAAGCGAGCTTTATATCTTTCTATAGAGCCATTAGGTCGTCGCTTAATTGTGAACACCCACCTGCAACCTACAACATTAGACACATTAGAAGGATTGACAAGATCCCAAGTATGATTTGTAATACGTGAATTGATTTCTTAACTCATGGCGTTACGCCAATGTAGATACCTAAGGGCTTCAGCGACGGTGTTAGGAATAAAGTTTGGAGAAACCGACACCGAGGCATGAAGATTAAGCTTCTGGACAGGTTTGTATATCTATAAGAATATTGTGTTGTGTTATTTCAAATGATAAAGATTACATAGCTATATATGGTAGAGCTACATAATCATATAATAAATAAGAAAATCATATATTCAGTGAGAAGAATAAATAATTGAGTGATTGTTGTGATTGAGTGATTGTAGTGGTTTTAGGGATTGAGTAATCACAGTAATTGTGATGATACTCTTTCCTTAATATGCTCCCTCAAGCTCAAAGGGTGATGGAGTGAAGCGGAAGTGACGGCTTGAGGTTGACCATAGATAAAGACGAAATCGATGGTAGTGAAGAAGCATTGCGCGTGAACCTTGAGGTTGGATGGATTTACCATATTGTGCCAATTTTGACATAGAAAAACACCTTGGAGAACACATATCTAAGTAGGATGAAATATCGGAACGACTTTAGCCATTTGAAGCATAAAGCTTAATGAAGTCGTGATGACTTGACAATATGTAGAAACCAAAAGAAAACTAACTATGAAGATTTTGATGAACAAAGTTGATTAGAAAGAGGAAGATTTATAAGTAGGAAGCACGTAGGTATATATATTTTTGAAAAAAGGTTTGAAAGCTTAGATTCAGAGTCATAATATATGCTTGAATTGAAGAAGCACATGGCTTAGATTCAGACGTCTATGATAGACTTGAATAAGTGGAAGCTCGATGGCTTGGATTCAGAGGTTCATCATGAACATGAATTGTGGAAGCACTTGGCTTAACAGAAAAATAAATAAAATAAAAGAACCTCGATGGCTTAAAGAGAACAAAAATTAGAAAAAAAAAAAGAAAGAGTTCGAGCGTTGGATCGAAACTCGAGCATAACCTGCTATGATACAATATTGAATAATATAAATCGATGATCTTATTAAATAGGTACAGTAATGTTTATATACTACAAGGGATACTCTAGAAGAATATCTATACAAGGAATAAGATATACGATAATTATGAATTGATATTGTGCCGTTGGTGAGTAGAAAAATTTGAGGATTTGATCTAAGATATTTCATATCTCATCACTTCTTAGCCTGAGTCTTTTCCTTAATCAATTGGTTTGCCTCATTTTGCATCATAGCTATTTTGTCCAATCGATCATCCAACTCTTGTGCCTTGAATTGTTTGAATTTATTTCACTCTTCATTGACCACTTCCAAGGCTGCGCATTTACCTTTCTTTTTAGCCTTTTCTTAGCAGCATATATTCTTGTTGGAGTCACTAGCATCACTCTTGTGGGCTCTCTTAGATCCACTGCTTCTAGAGCCAGTATTTCCTCCTACCTGATTACCATAACATGGTTGATCACAGATATTGAGCCATTCTTTTATATATTTAAAATTTCCATTACCAGCAATGAATATAGTTTATGCGCTTTTGCCAATACATTATCTTTCGACCACCCGCTTCTTTGCATACGTTTAGCATTATCGAAAGCGCCAACCCATTTGCTCAAACTTTTGTTTACGTAGTTGTAGTGATTTATGCACGATTCTCCATCACGGGGAGGATCAAATGAGCAATGCTCATTACAAAACTCAAAAATTTCTCCCCAATATGATTCACCTTTTTGTTTTTTTTTTCCAGCAATGATGTATGTTCCATATTTAACCCACCCACTCAATAGTACCAAATTTTGCTCAGTGATCCATTTGGAGCTTCTCCAGCGAGCATGCATTGAATCCTATGCATCCAGAATGGCTTCATGAACACCGTTCATACCACCAAGAGCAATTTGTGTAGAAAACTCGGAAAAAATCAGTTGTTCCAACATTTAATTCAGTTTTATTACTGGTAGATCAGAAGAATAAGGGGGGGGGGGGGGGGGGCTTGAGATGAATATGACATTATCGATCCATAATATGGACGATAGTTTGGAAAATCTGACGGCATGAAGAAATTTGGTGGATGACCATAATTTGGTATATGCTGGTTGGGAGATTGATTTTGAAACTGATAATTGTTGCGATTTGGATAGTTAAAAGGATAATTAGAAGAATTTTGGGTGTTGAAAGGGTTATTGTTTGGATCCATTTAAATAAAACGATATTTAAAACTAAAACAAAAGTTTATTAGAGATTAATAGAAAAAGTATATTAAAAAATAGGTTTTTTTTTCTGTGTCCAAATCAAATGAAAGAAATCTCTATTTATAGAGAATAAAAAATTATAAAATTTGATATAAATCTTTATATGTGTATTTAAAGATGTTATGAAATAATTGAAGTTATATAATTGAGATAAGAAAAAAATCAAGAATCTGAGCGACCAATTAATGTGTTCCTCGTGTCCCAATCTATATATTATCACACAATATTTTTTTTGCCCAATCAAAACCTGCCACATATCAAGAGAAACCCCTCCCCCCACCCCAAACTTTTCTCGGTGTTGAAAACTTTCAAATTGATTATGTCACACGCCAATGTGACAACACCCACTTTTTTACTTTTAATACTCCACATCATCTTTTATTTATTCCACAACATAATTCAACACACATTCAATTTTTATTTTCTACAATAGTTTTGCTGAATAAAATTATAACACCATACCCTGCCAATTTTATTTCTGTCTAAATCAAATGAAACAAGTATCTATTTATAGAGTATGAAAATGATAAATTTTGATATAATATATATATATATATATATATATATTATATTTTATGAAATAATTGATGTTAAATAATTTGGATAGAAAAAAATATATCAAAAATCTAATAGACCAATGAGAATTCAACATATATAATAATAACTTATAATATTATTATTTAATAAATATTTGAACCATTTAAAACGTGACATGTGTCACAGTTGTCTCCCTTTAATACAAATTCACACTGTTGATACTTATCAACACCAAATTTGCCACATCATATTCAACACTCATTAATAATACTCATTGCACTCTTTCATCTGTTGAAATTTTTTACAACCATTGCAAAAAACTACCATGGTAGTCTAAGTAGTCTTAGTAATCATGTCACTAAATTTAATGCACATGATTTTAAGTCATAGTAAGAGGGCTATTAGAAAAAGAAAAAAATAATTATTAGAGACACGACATATTTCTCTGATAATTAAATACAAGGAAAAAAATAAAGAACATATAGTGTAAAAAAATTGTTTTTCAAAATACAGGAGAAATATGTGATTTAATCACTAAATTGAATTTTGGTAAATCCGGATTAAAATATTTAAGAAATTTTTTTAATATATATTTGGTATCTTTTAAATCAATGCAAGTGATTTTTGAATGATCTATTGGTTTTAAAATTACTTTTCAAAAATAAATGATATGTATTTAAAATTACAAATTTAAGAGTGATAATTGTAATATACATTTTCATAAATAACGAATATTCAAATTAAATTAATACATATAGTTTAGGAATTAAAATATTTATATATCTAATTTTAATATATTTTGGAAAATAATTCATCTCCTTTTAAAAAAATTTAAATCATAACATATATAGAAAAAATCTATATAATTTTATTATAAAGATAATATTATTGTTTAATTATTTATAAAACATATATATGATCAAATAAAAATGAAGGTGGAAATAATATTAATAAATAATTAGAATGATTTAATTGGAAACTAATCAGAGTGAGATAGAGTAATTAATCTGAATTGTTTTGACTTAATTAGTTTTTTTAATTGAAATGTTCTTTAGTAATGCATTGGCCATTGCCGTAAATATGTTCGATTTGAATGGTTTTTTATATATATGTTGTTTGTGTGAGTAATAATACATATTTAAAATTTAAAATAAGGGTTAGTTAGGAGATTGAGTAGTTTTTAAGTTTTAATATGGGGTTTGGGTAGTTTAAGTTTTAATATGGGAAATAGGTAGTTTTTAGGAAAAAATAGGAAGTAGTTTTTAGAGAGAGAGAAATAGAGAGAGATAGAAATAAAAACTTAAAAACTTACAAAAATTTAAAACTACTCAAATTTAAAATTAAAACTTAAAAACTACCCATTTCCCCAATTCTCCCTTAAAATAATTATGTAGAATTTGTAATTTTAGAAAATAAAATTAATAATTAAAAATATATATGTACTTAGCCGGGTTTGGATTGTGACCGTGGGCATTAATATTTGGGCCAATGCTCTCGTGAGACAAATTTTGAAAAGATACTTCAATGCAAATATATCGACACGTGGCAGTCTCTGGATTCGACCGTTGCTGCTTTGCTGGTTTACGTTTTTTTTTCCTTTTTAAATGACACAATTGGATCTATTTGTTTTGTAAAATTCATCTCTCTTCTCTTTCATCTCTCTTCTCTTTCATCTCGCTGCGATTGAATCTTGGCTCATTGATCTCTTCCATGGGGATTTCTACGGAACCGCAGCAAAAGGTTAGAAAACGAGACTTGGTTCTGTGTTCATGAATTCGAAATTTCATGATTCCTCTTTCGTTCATCGAATTAGGGTTTTTAAACATCATAGAAGAGTCTCGTTTCGTTTTAATTCGATCTTTCTCTGTTTAATTTTGAGGAAAAATTGTTGGGAAGATCAAATTCGAACGTTTCTGTGTCCAGATTTTGAAGATTTCGAGTAATTTCATAATATGATTTGTGGATTTAGCGTCATTTACAGTGAGAACATAGATTTATCGATTAATCCAAGGATTAGGGTTATGGATCTAAACTATCTTTGATTTTTATCGACATATTTTGATAACTTGTTCTATTTTGGAGATTTGATTCAAGAAAGATAGGTTTATTGCGATTAAATAACATTTTGATTACTTCTGAGAGTTGGATTGGTTTCAATCTTTGTGATTTTTGTATCAGGAGGCTTCAGAGGCTGCACAAAAACGATGGACTATAAGCGATTTCGATGTTGGAAAGCCTCTTGGTAGAGGGAAGTTTGGTCATGTTTATATAGCAAGAGAGAAACGGGTTAGTATCATCTTCTTCTTCACCAATTATGTTAAACAAAACTTGTTTTTGAGTTTTGAATCAATCTGACATATATATGTGCGTATCTGAAACAGAGTAATCACATTGTGGCTTTAAAGGTTCTTTTTAAGAGTCAACTTCAACAATCTCAAGTTGAACACCAGCTTCGAAGAGAAGTAGAGATTCAGTCTCATCTTCGCCATCCTAATATTCTAAGGCTCTATGGTTATTTCTATGATCAGGTGTTGTGTTATTATGTTTGTTTGTAAGAACTTTCTTGTTCACATATAGTTTTTGTTTCTGTGAGGATGACATGATACCTTTTGTTTTGCAGAAAAGAGTTTATTTGATTTTGGAGTATGCAGCTAGAGGTGAACTTTACAAAGAGCTTCAGAAATGCAAATACTTTAGCGAACGTCGAGCAGCAACTGTAAGTCTTAGTGATACTGACCTTCTTAACCTGTGTAGTACAAGCTCTTACCTTTAGGTTTATTGTGGCAGTATGTTGCGTCATTGGCTAGAGCACTCATCTATTGCCATGGAAAGCATGTAATACACAGAGATATTAAACCAGAAAATCTATTGATTGGTGCTCAGGTAACAACTCTAATCTGTTTATCTTTTTCCATCAATGCTTATGTGATTGAAGTTATAGCTTATATATTTATGTATTTGTGGATATATATTTTCAGGGTGAGCTTAAGATTGCGGATTTTGGATGGTCAGTACACACATTCAACCGCAGAAGGACTATGTGTGGAACTCTGGATTACCTTCCACCTGAGATGGGTAAGAGAAAGTTCTGTAGTGTGTTTCTGAAACTGAGTTTCTCTTCTGCGACTGATTTTTCTGCTTTTGGGGTTTTATAGTGGAAAGCGTAGAACATGATGCGAGTGTTGATATATGGAGTCTTGGAATTCTCTGTTATGAGTTTCTCTATGGTGTTCCTCCTTTTGAGGCCAAGGAACATTCAGATACATACAGAAGGTAACATGTTCATTAAGCTTAAGATGAGATTAGTACGGTGCTGTGGTTAGCGGTATGTACACTAAAGAACAGTTTTTGTTATACAAATGCTACAGGATTGTGCAAGTGGATCTCAAGTTCCCTCCAAAACCCATTGTGTCTTCATCTGCAAAGGACCTGATTAGCCAGGTTTCTACTCTCATACCTTGTAAATCACACACTCTTAAGCTTTTGTGCATTGAAGGGTGTGTTGTGATTATTATTGTGCTTTCTAATGAAACAGATGCTTGTTAAGGAGTCTACACAACGTTTGGCCTTGCACAAACTCTTGGAGCATCCATGGATTGTGCAAAACGCAGATCCTTCTGGCATCTACAGAGGTTGAAGCTAGCTTCATGCTCTTCTAAAACTTCTTGGCACCAAATTATTAAAAGGAACTTGAGCAATTCATAGTCTATAAATATATCGGGCTATGTATTTGTATTATATTTGTCAACATAGTTTATAGCAACAAGATTCGTGTAACTTTGACCACCCCAATTAGATTCGTGTAAGACCATGTCGTCATCAGTCATCACCTTTGAATAAATAGTTTGAATGGTTTCAAGCTTTTCGTGTAACAAGATCTCAATTAGTCCTTGCGGTTTTAGGATATTTTACAATTTCTGATGGAGGGTGAGATTAAGTTGGCGTTTTTAAATTCTTTTTTCTTATGACTTATTGGGTAACTCATGTTAGCTGTTTTGTAATTTCTGTTTGCTATTGATACGAATATTTTTGTTGTACAAGTCCTAAACCATTGAAGGTTTTATCCTCCAAAGAAGAAAACGAATAAAATGAAGAAGAGATCAAATTGTGATTTCTATTTTAGCGTTTAAAAAAATATAATTTATTAATATAATTAATATAATATAATTTATCCAAGACTAGTATTTAAAAAAAGAAATATATTAATTTATTTGAAATATAATTTTATTTCATTGTATTAATAAAATTAACTTTTTTCTTTTTTATTCAATAAAAATAATAGATTATTTGTAAAGGGTTTCGAAAATTAAAATACTATCTAAAATCTTAATTATTTTTCTGTTTATAGATAATGTAAACTACTATCTAAAAATATGTAAAATAAAAAATAAAAATCTACATGACAGATTTTTATTGGTCAAACGACTTGTGTTTTATGGATTTTGATTTCTATTTTTATAGGCCAAGTGACTTGTGTTTTATTTCATTCTCTTAAGAGTGCTTTGTCTTGGATAATTCCCTAAAGAGCCTTTTAGGTTTTCTTATACAACTCCTCTTTCTCGGCTTTATCTCTTGTTCAGTGATTTCTATCTCTCGTTCTCTTGTGTAAAATTATTAACGTAGAAGAGCTTCTTCGGAACCAATGTCCAATGATAACGTGGTGGCTGCACAATCTTGCGGGTATGATTTGGTTATAATCTGCTGTTCCATGGCTCTTTTGAACAGGTTTGTTTTTACACAATATATTTGCTGGGCTCTCTGCTTTCTTACCCTAAACCTCTCTGTATGGTTTTTCTTTTTATTATTTTTGTTCAGGCAAAAGCTACTTCGTCTTCTCAGGATAAGTTTCTTCTCGTCTACTTCCAATCTCCCACGGCATTCAATTTTCTTATGGTTACTCTCTAACATCTAGAGGTGTCCTATCTTGTTTTTGGTCTTTTAGTTAAAATGAATTTTTCTTGTGTTCCTTTCTCATAGTTAAACCGAGAATTGTGGGCAAATGAGGTTGTTTTTCAGATTATCAAAGCCAACTTCATCTTCTTGCAGGTTTAAATTTAATTTACTTAAACTGAAACTCTCTTTACAGAATTGGTACTTTTGAATCCTTCCTATTCTGGTATTAGGTCTTTGATGATACAACATTAGGAAGAAGTTTTTCCTCAAAACGGACACAATTTAGGTTTGCAAATCCTAAGAAATAGTAACATTTTGATTTTCTTTTTGTGTTTTTTGGTCTGATGAGATGTTGTTACTACTGTCTCCATTGTAGCTTCTCTGGTCTTTCTGCTATTCTCATCTTGAGGAATCAGAGAAGAAGAAGCCAATGAAGCTAACACTGCCGAGATGTGGTATATCAAAGAATATTACATTGGAGTATGAATCTAACTTAACCTTGGAGCAATCTGGTGTTGCCGGTTGCCTTCTCTTGGGAATGAATAAAAAATCTTATCTATTATGCTGTTACTTAGGTTTTATCAGATTAGCTGTTTTTAACTCATTATGATATTTAAATTTGCTATAAATAGAAAAATCATCTAATATTGGATTTTACAGGTTTTATTAATGGTTTCAAGCTAAAACCAGTTTTTGTTCGATGTCTATTGAGCTTTCACATATTGATTGTAGAATTGATCTTGGTTTTGGAATTTATTCACAACCTGGTCATAGCTGGAAGGGGGCTAGATTGATGATATGGGGTCAAGTTGTACAAATACAAGATGATATGGATTTGTTCATATGAGATCAGAGCATTAACATCTGGCGCAAACGAATGCAAATTTAACTAACTAGCACAAAAAAATTAGAGACAGTAACTACTTAAATAAATATTGTCTCTGCAATCAAATCATTTTTCCTTCAAAAGGTGAATGAGAGAAGAATGCACGATGCTTTTATAATGACTGCTTAACCTTAATAATGAAAAGTTGATTTTGGTATATCTTGTTCAAAATTTGAATCGATGGAGGTGGAGTCTCAGAAGGCATACCGGTGAATGGCATCAGCAACACCGTCTTGATCGTTGCTCACACCGATCACATCAGCCACTGCTTTTGTCTTTTCAGCACCGTTGCTCAGAGCAACTCCCAACGAGGCCAGTTCCAGCATCTCTATGTCGTTTTCTCCATCCCCAATCGCCATTATCTGATAAACAAATCCAGTTTGCTTCATCAATTGTCTTACCTTTGAACAAATAAATCAAGCAAATCGAGACTTTGGGGCTTGTGTTCAGGGGTGGGCAAAAAGATGCTAAACTCTGACCTCATCTGGTGAAACGCCCAAATGATTGAGTAGCATTTTGACACCGTTCCCTTTGGAGGTTCCTGGTGGGACGATCTCTAGCATGTCTGATTGAGCTTGAACAACGTTAGCACGGCCTCCTGTTGCTTCTGACCAATACGGACGGATAACAGATGAGACCCCCTCGGTTGTGTCCATAAATATCACTTTCTTCGGATATACAAGAGAACAGAACATCAGTTTTTAGGCGTGTACAGATGTAAGAACTAAGAAAGAAAAATCTAAGTTCTGACTTTGGGAATTACCTGAATGTCAGATTCAGCTATAAGTCGATCAACCGAAGATATGATTTCAGCCTGTTAAACACAAAATATGTAGAGATTGTGCAAGAAGCTAATAAAAGACTATAAAGGGAGAGAGCATAACAGTTTCATTAGTTTCATTAACCTACTTTTGGTTCATGGTAGGTTGTGTGAAGAGAGTCGACAAGAGGGTGGTCAAACAATGTCAAGCAGCGATCCTGGCTGAATGCAATGAGAGGAATTCCATGCTCCAAAGAATAAAGACACGTCTGCATATAACAAATCATCATTTTGACTTGTACGAAATAAAATTTCTAGCACTCAGTTATTCAATCACGATACGATGCACACAGATAATAAGTTGAAGCATTTCGTGGTAGTTAACTAGTTTTTTACTGTTTCCCATGCTAGAGAACTATGATGCAAGAAGACTGGGTTTCCAGAATTAAGTCTGTGCTGGTCGTTTTAGTCAAAATCCTAAGTGGATTTACCTCTCTGCAGACATCTCGGTCCAAGTTTCCTCTATACACTTCTTTTCCCTGTCTGCCATAGACAAGTAGGCCCTGTAATTCAACAGATATTTAGTAATATTACATTGAAATTGGTGCATCACAGTTCTCTGATGTTAAAGAAAGTAGAAGACCTGAATGAAAACACCTGGAGAGGACTCTGAGACAATGCCATCGCATCCAGTTAGGTTAGCCTTCTTCAGGATATTGATCACACCTGGGCGGGACTGTGATAAATAGATAAAGTTAGGAGCAGATCCCATCTCCAAAACATTTCGAAGAAGAACAAATAGCAGAACAGTCCAATTTATGAAGTCTTTGTAAGACTGTTCTCTTCACACCTTTCCCGTAGCTATGACAACTTTAAGTCCTCTCAGCATGGCTTCTCTTAACGCTTTTGCATTTGCCTCAGAAATCTGGCTTTTACTGTTAAGCAGTGTGCCTAGTAGCGTTCACATAAAAATCCTATTAGAAAGAGAAGAAAACCGAAAGCAACAACTACAAAATGTTGTTTAATATGTAACTTACCATCCATATCGCAGAATATATAGGAGAACTTTGGTTTGTACAATCTTAGACCATCCCCTTTCGTCCTGTCTTTTAACAGTAGTCAGTAATGTTATCTTAGCAAAAACAAGCAAATAATATCTCAACTAACATGTGAACAGAGGAAATATACCATCTGATTTCTCCGGCTGAGGTTTAGCTGTTCTTTCAATGTCATATGCACTCTGAATAAGTCCTTTCCCTTTCCAACCAAGGCTCTTTAGCAACAACTCCTCCTCCTCCTCCATTTCTTTCTCAGCCTCGTCGCTGATCTCATGATCAAAGCCCAGTAGGTGTAGCAACCCATGAATCTTAAAAAAAAAACATTAAGGTATAAGCAAATAGAGGCTACAACACAAATCATATGAAACCACTTCCTGACTAAAATACAAATAGGCTCCTTCCCTTTTTATATCTTCTAGACATTATGGAAACACAGCACTGCCTTCTTAAATAGTTAAATGGAATAACAAAGATGAAGAACTATACTTCTAAGAAAAAAGAAAACTAAGGTATCCAAAAAAAATCTTAGTACTTCTAATTTACACAAGGGAAAATCCCAAAACCCACCATTTTTTACTTATATGTTTTGCTTCTAACAGTAAGTCAGCAACAAATTCCAATTCCATATCTATATTAACCTACCATGAGAATCCGTATCTCATCAAGAAGAGTGTGACCTCTCTCCGCAGCCTGCCTTGCAGCTGTGTCAACAGAAATGACGATATCTCCCATCATAAGCTACACAAAAGAAGCACCATTTACAACCATACTATTAAAATAAGTGAATGAACTAAAAAAACAACTCCTACTATTGGAAGCTTCAATTCAGGGACATGTTGTGACATGGAAAGCACATCTGTAGCATGATCTTCACCTCTCCACTCTTTGTTTAGTTTACAGATAAAATCATCATTACAAAGCATGACCGATAATTCGATATTTTCAAACCCACCAAGATCTTCTATATCAGTTTCTCTTGTTTTATACTTTGAATCTTTCAAACCATCAAAAGCTAGCTTCATTGCTGTAGGTACATTGAGACGAAGCATTTCCGCAATATTCTACAGAAAATATCATAATTTGATCAATCACTGAAGCCTAAGCCGTAACCTAATCCAAATTCGATTATCAAAGCAATCCTAAATAGACGAACCTGAATCTCAAGATCATCAGGAAGCTGTTCTTCGATACAGATACTAACAATAAGCTCCAATTCCTGTTTCTTCTTAGGCGCTCTTCTTCTCGTCTTCCTATATTCTCTCCTCTGTGCAAAAACCCGACCTGATGGCTTCGGAAGCTTATAATCTCCTTCGGTGCTGCGAAGGGCGTGGAATCTCCGGCGGAAGAGTGAGGAAAAATTCGACGAAGAAACATCGAGATGATTGGCGGAGTTCAGGAGAGAAGTTCTCGGGGAAGACCGTAAGAAGTGAGGTTGGAGGAGACGGAGAGTGGCGCGTGACATTTCACGCGCTTCTGTAGAACAGAGACGGTTATGGCGGAGGATTGGGCAGACTCGAGAGAGCATTGGAGACTCAGCCTCAGACAAGATGCGGAGGGGAGGGAAGGAGGCGTCTTTCGCTCTAGTCTGCAATTTTGCTTAAAGGTACAAACCAAATCTAACCGGGATTATTCTAATCTGAACCGAATTGAGTTTTAGCAGTGATAACATTTGTAACACTTTTTTTTTTTCCATAAGTCTTGATTTATTAGAAAATGTTTACAAAGTCTTTAACTAAACAACTCCTAATACAAAAAAGGATAATATTAGTTTAAGAATTTTTTTTTTTAAATGGGTTAGCTTAACTAATTTATCTAGACATTGAATAACATTATTGTTGCACCACCGAAAAAGATATTGTGGTGATGCGATCCGTTCAACTACGAATATCAACAAGAGTTTGTCCCTTGTAGTATTCTTAATTTTTTTTAGGATGAGTTCTTATAAAGATTTTGCAGCCGTCTTTAAAGCGTTCTTAGCTTAGTACTTCCGGAAATATGACATGTACCCTTATTAACACAAACTATATATGTTGGAGATGTGTGAACCAAATTTGGAATTCATGGATTAAGGATTGTCATTTCGGTTTAGTCCAAATAAGGTGTGATTAATTTTTCGTTAAACAATTGGACTTTGGTATTGAGTTATAAATTTTGAATATGGAGGTTATATACATAGAGACTAAATCAAATGTCATTTATATTCTATGACCGATTAAATTAAATGACAATAATACAAAACCGGTTAAGTGATGGTTTTGTGATTTGGTTATGGTCCCTAGCTCATGTATGGTTAAGGATATATAATTTTGGTTTATTGTATACCATGAAGTGGGGAAGTATATAAGGTCGAGAGATGAGAAATAAAGTGACGGTGAGATTTGTCTTCTCTTTTGGTTATCTCTCATAAGCATACTTCTCTCTATTCTCTACATAAGCTCACATCTCTTGGTAGAAGAATACTTTGGATACATAGAGCTAGAAGACCATCTACCACTCATCTTCTTGTAAGATGAATTCAAGTAAGTATTTATTACTTCCTAAAGTTTTGTGTAGATATATTCATATAGTAGATCTTGGGCCAAAAGGATTATAAGGATCCAATCCCTAATCAAGTTCCATCAAGTGGTATCAGAGCCTCCTACTATGTGGATATGTTTGCATGTTTTGTTTTTCATAATTTGGTGATATGGTTAATTTACTCAAAATTCGTGGATTTAAGTTTATTGAGATTAATATGTTTGAGATTCATGACTTAAAGAGTTAAATTATTAAATTTTTCATGAATCGTAAGGTTTATTAAACATATTTTTGGATTTAAAATCTCAAGAAAACTTGTTTTCATGATAAAATAGTCTTTTGGCTAAAGGTTGAAGATAATGACATTTTGGTAATTAATTAAAAATGAATTTAATTAATTGATTAATTAAGTTTGCATGGGTGACATATGTCATTTGGTTTGGACAGCTAAAGTGTCATGAGTCATTGACAATGATGAGGTATCTTTTGGTTAATTTTTCCATGCATTTTAATTAATTAATTAGTTTGTTTTATTTGGGCCATCATGTTGGGCATGTTTTAATTATATGCCATTGTTTTATTTAAGTGGATCTTTTATTTAATTAGTTTGGGTCTTTAAATTTTGATTATATGACATTTGTTTTTATTTAAAGCTCAAATTTAATTAAAAACATAAAATAGCAAGATAAAGTTAATAAATTTTGCTTAAAGCTCCAAAACTAATTAAAGTATGTGATTACAAATATAATTATTTCTGTTGATCAAAATATAATCACAATTAAAGTTAAAGAATAACAAATTAATTTTGTGAATAAGGTTTAATTGAGGAAAATTTATTAATCGAATGTCTTCAATTGGTTCAAGTTGTGAATTATTTCAACATCCTAATAAAGTGGGCTCTCATGAGATAATACTCAATGAATATTGAATCAATTCGAGGTCATGAATTTAGTACATGCGAATTGCGATAAGCCCAAAAGATACTCGTTATTTGGCAGTATTAAATTTATGGGGTGATTATAAATAAATGATGATTATTAGGTTTCATGTCTATGATGGTAAGCCCAAAGGATAACCCATTGTAGTACATGGTTATTATCATTTGTTTATAGTTGCATTGAGTCATCTACTGCGAGTCATGACCGATGTCCAAAGACTAAGGAAGTGATGTTGTATTGATGTCTTGTTAGAAAATTTAAAATTTCCGCATTCGATTAAATTGCCGTAAAAGGTTAACATAATTTTTCCTTGATTTTCAGTTATGCAGACCGCATCTAGTATCTCCCTCAACCTGAGTTCAGTTCCAATGTTGAATGGTTCTAACTTTCCAGAGTGGAAAGATAGCTTGATGATAGCCCTTGCGTTAATGGGCCATGACCTTGCGCTAAGGGAGGATTGTCCCACGATAACGGATTCGAGCACTGATCAGGATCACAGTAAAGTTGAACGTTGGGAAGCCTCAAATCGCATGTGTCTTATGTTAATCAAGCACTCTATTCCATCAGTCTTTAGGGGCTCTGTGTCTGATGAGGTGATTTTGGCTAAGAAATATCCCGATGTCTTGGAGAAAAGTTTTGCTAAGAATGATAAAGCTGAAACAATTACGCTTTTGGTGGAACTTATCTCCATGAGGTACAAAGATACAGAAAATATAAGGGAGTACATTTTGAAAATATCTAATATTCAATCTAAGTTAAAGGCACTTGGACTTCCTTTGGCTGATGATGTCCTAGTGTGTTTGGTCCTCATTTCGCTTCCTGGACAGTTTACTCAATTCAAAGTGAGTTATAATTGTCAGAAAGACAAATGGAATCTTAATGAGCTTATAGCTCATTGTGTCCAGGAAGAGGATAAATTGATGAAAGAAAAGACAGAAAGTGCTCTTGTTGCCACAACCTCGAAGGGGAAATCACCTAAGTTTAGAATGAAGAAAAAGACTGCTGATTCATGTCATGATCTAGGACAAAAGAAACAGGCATCAGGTATCGCCAAAGAACAAACATGTTTATTTTTCAATAAGAAGGGTCATCTAAAGAAGGCATATCCCAAGTATCACACTTGGCGTACCAATAAGGGTATGATTCTCGTTTTGGTTTGTTCTCATATCAATTTAGTTTCTGTACCGAAAGATACTTGGTGGGTTGATTCAGGTGCAACAACTCACATAAGAGTGTGTCAATGCATGGATGCCTCCATTACCGCAAACCCAATGAAGCTGAAAAGCTGATTTATGTGGGTGACGGTAAAGGCGTTAAAGTGGAAGCAATAGGAAGTTTTAGGATTTTGTTAAAGACCAGCCGTTTTTTGGATTTGGAAGGGGTTTAGTTGGGTACTCTTGTTCTTTTGGAAACCATAAGGTTATCTTTTCAAATCATTTGGACGTAATAGGCATGGGTCATTTGACTAACATAGAAAATCTTTATGTACTTTATTATGTTGCTTCCTACCCTGAAAATTTGAATATTAACACACGTGGTACAAAACAAAAATTGATAAATGAGACTTCCGCTGCACTATGGCATAAACGTTTAGGCCATATCTCTGAAAAGAGAATTAAGCATCTTATTTCAGATCAAGTTTTGGACACCCTTGATTTTTCGGATATTGGCCAATGTGTCAATTGTATCAAAGGGAAACAAACAAACCAAAGAGGAAGAGATACATATCTATCCTCAGAAGTCTTAGAGTTGATACATACATATGTGTGTAGACCATTCCCTACGGCTTCATGGAATGGACACCGCTATTTTGTATCATTCATAGATGATTTTAGTCGATATGGTCATCTTTACCTGTTAAACGAGAAATTAGAGGTCTTGGATGTTTTCAAAGTGTTTAAAACTGAAGTTGAACTTAAACTTGGTAAACACATTAAAGCTGTCAGATCTGATCGTGGTGGTGAATACTATGGTAGATATGATGGATCAGGTGAACAACGTCCATGACCGTTTGCCAAATACCTAGAAGAATGTCGAATTCCGCAATACACCATGCTGGTTACTCCAAGTATGAACGGTGTAGCGGAAAGATGAAACCGTACACTTCAGAATATGGTGAGAAGTATTATATCGTTCTCTACTCTCCCAAAATCCCTCTAGGGTGAAGCAATAAAGACAGCGGCTTACATTCTAAACTGATTACCAACTAAAGCAACAACTGAAAAGCCTTTTGAGTTATGGACAAGGAAACTTCCAAGCTTGAGGCATTTTCATGTATGGGGTTATCCAGCGGAAGCTCGACAATATAATCCAAATGAAAGAAAATTAGATCCCAGAATGGTTAATTGTTACTTTGTTGGTTATGCGGAGAAATCTAAGGGGTATAAGTTTTATAATCCAGAAAGACGGACGTTGTTTGAGACAGGAACTACTATGGTTTTTGAGGATATGGAACTTGGAGATGGGAACAAATAAAATATGGATTCTTTCTTTGAGGAGGATAAAGTAAATCAAAAATCAGGATTCCATAATAAAATGGTTTTGATTCCTCCTATTGCAGTGGGAGCTGAAAAACATGTGAAAAATGTTGGCTCAACTGCAAAATCAGGAAAGTATACCTGAATCTCATGAGGAACAAGTTATCCGGCCTCAAGAACAGATTCTTGAAGGATCTCAAGAATTAATGTCATTAAGAAGATCCACTAGAGAGAAGGAAAATGCCATTTCAGATGATTATGTGGTTTTTCTTCAAGAACATGAGGATGACATTGGGTTGACAAGCAATGATCCATTAAGTGTTTATCAAGCCATCCAAAGTGTTAACTCTGATAACTGGACTGATGCCATGAAGGAAGAGCATAAATCCATGATGGACAATGGCGTTTGGGATCTTGTCCCATTACCAGAAAATGTTAAACCCATTGGTTGTAAATGGATCTTTAAAACCAAAAGGGATGTTAATGGTAATGTGGAAAGATATAAGGCTCATCTTGTTACCAAAAGATTTACTCAAAAGAAAGGCATCAATTATCAAGAGACTTTCTCTACAGTATCATCGAAAGACTCTTTAAGGATAATAATGGCTTTGACAGCTCATTTAGATTTAGAGCTCCATCAAATGGATGTAAAGACTGTGTTTCTCAATGGTGACATTGAAGAAACTATTTACATACAACACCCAAAAAATTTTGTGGTTGGCGATCCAAAGAAAGTTGTATGTAAATTAAAGAAGTCTATTTATGGGTTAAAGCAAGCGTCTCGTCAATGGTATCGCAAATTTCATTAGGTCATTACTTCATCTGGTTTTAAAGTAAATCAAGCTGAAGATTGCGTGAACCAATGGATCAGTGAGAGTAAATTTATTTGCATGCTTCTGTATGTTGATGATATTCTAATTACCACCAACGATGTAGGCTTGCTGAAAGACACTAAGAAATTTTTCTCTAAGGAATTTGAGATGAAAGATCTTGGTGAAGCATCTTTTGTATTAGGTATAAGTATACATCGAGATCGTTCTCGAGGTATATTGGGTTTATCACAAAAGTGCTACATCGATAAATTTTTGGAACGGTATGGCATGAAAGATTGTAAGTCGATAAATACCCCGATTTCTAAAGGTGATAAATTTAGTTTAAAATAATGCCCCCAAGACTCAGTTAGAAATTGAGGAAATGCAGAAAATTCCTTATGTTTCAGCAGTTGGGAGTTTAATGTATGCACAAGTATGTACACGACCAGACTTGTCATTTATTGTTGGGATGTTAGGGAGATACTTAAGTAACATGGGGATCGATCATTGGAAAGAAGCCAAACGGGTGATGTGTTATCTGCAAAAGACTCAGAATCTTATGCTCGTTTATAGACGAGGTAACCAGCTCGAGATCACTGGTTATTCTGATTCTGACTATGATGGATGCCTTGACAATCATTGATCCACTTTGGGCTATGTTTTCATGCTTGCTGAAGGAGCCATATCGTGGCGAAGTGCCAAAAAAAATTTTGTGGCTTCATCTACTATGGAAGCAGAATACATAGCATGTCAGCAGGCATCCAATCAAGCTATATGGCTGTAAAACTTTGTCACAGGGCTACATATAGTTCCTGGTGTCGAAAGACCCCTTAAGATTTTCTATGACAATGGTTCGACAGTGTTATATGCGAACAACAATAAAAGCACAACAAAGTCTAAGTATATAGACATAAAGTATCGTGTGGTGCGAGAAAGGATCCAAAGTGATGTAATTTCAATTGAGCATATAGGTACAAACTCCATGATAGTGGATCCGCTGACTAAAGGTGTTACACCTAAAGTCTTTTGGGAGCATGTTGCTCATATGGGTTTAGACGATATATGGGTTTAGGGGGAGTTTTGTATCTATTATGTTATTATGCTCATACAGTTAATGTATTAAAGTCTCAACACTATTTGATATAGTGTTTATGGTATCATCACTTTGTATTGGTTGTTCATAAGGTTGATCTCGTTAAGGTAGGAGCAGTTGGAAAAGAGCACAATAATCACATTTGGTGTGCCATTTTAATGTATTGTGTATGTGATCATTGTGGATATAATTACGCTTTATTGTAGTTATATCTCCTTGGTCCTACATTGATATGGTAAATGGACGAGACTGTTTCAATACCGAGATTAATGGCAATCATAAAGAGCGCTTATTAGGATTAATCTATAAAAAATTTTGGTCACATTTAGGTCCACAAGTGGGAGATTGTTGGAGATGTGTGAACCAAATGTGGAATTCATGGATTAAGGATTGCCATTTCGGTTTAGTCCAAATAAGGTGTGATTAATTTTTTGTTAAACAATTGGACTTTGGTATTGAGTTATAAATTATGAATATGGAGGTTATATGCATAAAGACTAAATCAGATGTCATTTATATTCTATGATGGGCTGAATTAAATGACAATAATACAAGACCGGTTAAGTGATGGTTTTGTGATTTGGTTATGGTCCCTAGCTCATGTATGGTTAATGGTATATAATTTTGGTTTATTGTATACCATGAAGTGGAGAAGTATATAAGGTGGAGAAATGAGAAATTAAGTGACAGTGAGATTTGTTTTCTCTTTTGGTTATCTCTCATAAGCTTACTTCTCTCTATTCTCTACACAAGCTCCCATCTCTTGGTAGAAGAATACTTTGGATACATAGAGCTAGAAGACCATCTACCACTCATCTTGTAAGATGAATTCAAGTAAGTAATTCTTACTTCCTAAGGTTTTATGTAGATATATTCATATAGTAGATCTTGGGCCGAATGGATTATAAAGATCCAATTCCATAATCAAGTTCCATCAATATATACCTTTATTTTCGAAAATTGTTTAAAAAAAAAAATCACCAATGATAATTTGAACTTAGCTTATATTTTGTTTAAATTTAATAGGGTTCTAATTTTAATATTTTGTGTTTAGCATGTCGAAATTAAGGCTTAGAAGGTAAAAAGGACTCAGCGGCGCAACTTCTAAGACTAGTGGATGATGTACAAAGTGGTGATCACAATGTGGTGCAACAGAATTGCTATTAAAGTGGTGCAACAGAATTGCTATTAAAGTGGTGCAATAAAAGTAATGAACATAGCTTTTATTTTTTAATTTCGATGTTATTTGGATTGGTTTAATTTTGTGTTTAGAAGGAAAACAATTGAAAAGAAAGAGGTTAAAAAAAAGAAAATATGTGTCATTTATAAGTAACGTGTGGCATCATTTCAGAGCTTTACTCTAAAAAACCTTATAAAATATTATATAAGATCTACATGCACTTATTAAATTCAATTATGAATCTTATGATGAATAGAATAAGAAGAAATAATGTAGAATGAAGAACAAAATATTATCCAAAAGAGAATACTTGATTTATTCTAATGAACAGAGCTTTTATTTTAAATTTTTGATTTTTTTAGTTGGTTTGATTTCGTAATGAACATAATTAGTTTTCAATGTTATTTGGATTGGTTATTTAGATAAGATTGGTTAATTCTAATGAACATAGCTTTTTGTTTTTAGTTTTGATGGTATTTGGTTTGGTTTGGTTTTGTAATGAACATAGCTTTCTTTTTAAAAAAAAAAATTGATGTTATTTGATTAATTTTTACAAACGTGCTTTTATTTTTTAATTTTAGTATTTTGTTAGTTAGTTTGATTTCATAATGAACATAATTTTTTTTTTATGGTACTTGGATCGATTTGATTTTTTAGTTAGTGGGAAGACGATTGAAAAGAAAAGGTTAGAGAAAGAAGACATGTGTCATGTAATCATGTTATAAGTAACATATGGCGGTATTTTTGAGATTTACTCTGAAAAAAACTTACAATATTAGATAAGATATGTATACATGCACTTACTGAATTCAATTATGAATCTTATGATGAATAGAATAAGAAGAAATAATAAAAATGAAGAACAAAATATTATCCAAAAGGAAATACACAATACACTATTGACCAGTCCAAAAAACTACAACAACAACAATAATAAAAAAACAACACTTTATCACACAAAAAAAAACAAAAATAACAACAACAAGAAGGAAAAAAAAAGATTTTATTAAAAAAAAGAACAAAAAGACATAATGGTTCTCGGAAATCATAATTTTCTCTTATCGATAATCATATTTTGTTGTTTTATTATTTCTATCGGACATGACTACATCATAACCTTAGTGACAAGTCGATGGACCTTGAGTTGTCGCCACCGTACTCCGTCACAATATCCTCTGATATTGGTTTCTCCAACTGGCAAAGAAGCGGCAGCGTACGAATAACTTCGGATGACGTTGCCGGAAAATGATCCATCAGCTTCTGCTTCTTCGGCTGCAAAAAGTGATTTTCTTTTGCCGGAGCTGTTGCCGGCGATGGAGGAAATCCTTTATGAAACCTTCCTTGACCATCAAAAAAACCACGACGGTAATAAGTGAACTTAAAATTATTCCTCACCGGAAAAGCAGGATTAAGGTTCCGGTTTGGATTCAGATTGTGGTGGGTGGTGGTGGTTGCGGCGGCTACGGAAGAGAAGGTGGGAAAATGGCGACAATTGGGGTGAAAAGTTTCAAAATGTGAGATCAAATCTTGTGGTGTTAAGAAGATTTCCTTACAAATTGCACATTCGTGGGGCTTTGAAAATCCCATGATTAGATTTTATGTATGTATTTATGAAGTTGCAAGAGATTTAAATCTAGAGGGAGAGATAGCAATAGAGATGGAGTAGCCAAGACACATATATTCGACTATTTATATACAAATTATACGTGTGAAAGAGAGAGAAGATGATGTCAACAATATATTTGACAATATATTTTTTACATATGTGTAAATATTTTCTTAATTTGATGATAAGGATAGATTTATTATGTGCATGAATTTAGTTTAGGATTTTTTGGTAATTTGTTTTCCATAAAACAATTCATCTTATGAGAATTTTGGAGAAAATACCCCCTTTAAGTTTTGTAATTTGAAAAAAATACCTTCTCCTTATTTCTTCTATTTTAAAGATAAAAGAATGATACTGTTTTTTTTTACTAAAATAACCTTTAAAAACTGAATAATAATTTCTAGAAAAATCAATTAAAAAATCGACTGTATCGCTGGTGATGTTTGCAACTCCGTCTGAGTTACTTCCGACTTGAGTTGTTGTCGCCTAGTTAATCGGAGTCCGAAGGCTGATGTTTCCAGTGGGATTCATCGGAGTTGGAGGGTTGAAATTTCTTTGGGGCCGAATATCACACGAGTGCTTCGACTCCCAAATGAGGTTCCTGCCGTCATGAAATCCAAACGAGCAAAAATGGTTGAGTGACTATTATATATGCTTACCTGATTATCCTTCAACGAGACAAGATATTTTTCCATGGCGTCAAGCTTGGATGATAGGTTGGTTGTATTCTTAGCTATGGTGGCCATGCCGGCTCAATATTTTCATGGCCATAGGGCAAAAAAAAATTGTTGGCCTTTAAATTTTGTTTTTAAGGATTTTTACTAAAATAAAATTTTTTGAACCACTAAATATTATTAAATGAGTAATATTTTTGTAAATTTTATAGTTAAAAAAATATATACATATAAAAAATTTTGAGCCTCCTCCAATCTAATTTTTTAAAATATTTTTTTTATATATAAAAACAATTATTAAAAAAATTAGGCCCCCTAAATATTAACACCCAAAATTGGGCTCCGGGGCCGTCACCCATCCCGCCTTCCCCTCTAAGCCGGCCCTGATGGTGGCGAGAGATGCTTTGATGGAATTTATGCCTTCAGACATGATAGATTTCTTGGTGAGGAGAACTATTCTAGAATGGTAGATTTGTAGATTGAAAGTCTGATTCTTCCCACAGATGGCGGCAAAATGTGGATACAGGATCTAACACCCTTAATATAATACTGAATTTTTTAAGTAAAATGGAATTTGCTACGAAAAATAGAATGTAAAGTAAAAAAAATTGCTAAAAGAGAAATGTGTAAATTGATATTATTATTAGAATAGGAAAAAGATCAACCCCTTGCAAGACTATGAAAGTCTATACAGTAAAACCTCTATAAATTAATAATATTGGGACCAATGTATTTCTATGATATTTTATTAATTTATCGAGTTTCTTAATTTATAGAGGTGTGGGTAAAAATAGCAATTTGGGGCAGAAAATTTTTATTAATTTAGCGAGGTATTAATGAATCGAATATTAATTTATAGAGGTTTAACTGTATTTATACATTATTTCATATTAAATGCTGTAAATAAATTCTAATCAATCCTATGATTCTCTTTTTATGTGTTGGTTTTGATTTGGTCTTGAATGTCATAACGTCTTGATTGTCATAACGTCTTGACCTTTAAATGAATTTCTTCCCTAGCTCGTGGGTTTAGATTTCTTCGCAAACTCCCTTTGCTCCGCTTGCTCCTTATATCCGCTAACCTCCATTGTTAAGTGGACCTCTCAGTTCGTTCTCTCAAACTCTTTATCGGTTCGCCTATCTCAACCACTCTGAACCGAGCTATCCTTTCTTTAGGTTGACGAGGCGTCAAACACGTGTCATGTTATGAGAGAGTAGATCTTTCGGTTCGGGATCCGGTATCAACACTAATTCATGCATAGAGATCATAGATGATAGAAAACTAATCAAATAAACCCTAATCTATAATGACTCCTATTCAATCATCAATACCGTTTGAATAAATCTCTATACCCAACAGGAGAATTACTCAGACATAGAAACACTAAACATGATGAATGAATAATATGATTGCATAAACGAGATCCAAAGTAACAAAGAAAAAGGGTGCAAAATCACTTTCAAAGAGTAAATATTTATCTCCCCAAAAAGCTACGAAAATAAGAATGAAGAACTCTAAAAACAAATTGTGTATGCTCAGAAACACGAGCATCACTATTATATGAAAACCCTAGGTCTAAAGTCGAGAAGGAAAATATTTGGAAAATCTCCACGTCTGGGATCGATCGATCTCTTGTGGAAAATCTCCATGTCTGGGATAGATCGATCTCTTATGAAAATACTAAAAAGAACCAAAAAGACTCAAAACCTTGTCCTAAGCTCGATAAGGACTGTAGAATACATATGAAATCAAATATATAAAACCCTTAAAATCACGACACATCACCAGTTTTGATACCATTCTTGGAATGACCAGCTCTAGCAGAGCCAGTCTTAAACACCATCAGAATTATATCTCCACCTTGCCTTGGTTCTGTTCTTTACACATTGATTGCCTCTGGCCTCAAGAGTCTAGATAGCGCCAAACCAAATTTGATAGCCGATGCCATGATTTTCTCTCCATGAGCATTCTACGGAGTAGACTCTGTTTTTCCAAACTGGAACATTATTACTTTCCCTTTGTCAATATTCTTTGTATACGTTATAAGCTCTTCTAAGCGCAACAACAGTTTTTGTCCCTGTGGATTTCCTTCAAGCTCCAAACTGATTGGTGAAATCAAAAGATTCTCGCGTGTCTCTCTGAAAGGTCTTGAACTTGCTGGTAATTCTTCCACACATCTAACACCTTGATAGTAGTGTTTTTACTCAGGGACTACTTCTGTGGGCAAGGGAAATCTAGCAATAGGAACTTGTCCTACTGGATGTAAATCCCCTGTCAGTTATGCAACCCCCAAGTAAAAATAATGCAATACTTAGCTTGTAGGCAAGGGAAGCCTAGCAATAGGGTCTTGTCCCACTGGATATAAATCCCCTGCTACTTATGCCTTTCCTAAGTAAAATATCATAAAACCTGAATATAGGAAGCAGTAAGCTATGAGTCTATCAATTCCTACATAGCTAACATGTCATTGTAGTATGTAGGAGTCAATCCAAATGGGTGTGATGCTAGCAATCAAGATGTGATCAGATACAACTAAGTCAAGCCAGATAGAAAGGAAATGTTTATCTAACAACCTAAAAACGAAATGCAGTAAGATGGGTGCTTGACTCGGGTCCTAGACCGAGTCAATGCAGAAAAATGACAAAAAGGTGCACTCGACCACTCTGAACGAGTCAATGAGATCGAGTGGAGCCTGAAAATGACAAACAACTATGCACTTGGGTTCAAGACCGAGTTGAGAGACCGAGTCAAAAGAGATGAAAGGCAAAGTGCAATTAAACAATTAAACAGCTGTAAAACAAGATGATATAGCAATAGAAAGTCAATAGGGATCTAAGGATAGGGTAATCGATCAATAGCAGCTTATGATCATCACTGGTGTTCAACAAACATCAACCACAAAGGCTATTCCCTAGACAGCAAATATCTAAAACAGTTTAGTCCACTCTCATGGTAAGAAACCTTAAATCTCATCACTGACATACCAACTTTTGCTTGAGCCACCATGATGAGATAACACAAAGCACTTATTTGCTAAAGCCAAAAAGCACCCTAAACATCTAATCTCTTAGGCTAGGATGTGCTAATCTCTGGAAAAAGTTGATTCTGATGATTCCATCACACTCTCATGTGGAAATCATCTCAGATCTTGTTCCAGTTGATCAGAAAGCAACAAGCTTTATGCACACTCACCCAGAATGGAAATTTAACAATCAAACCATCTTAAACACCAGATCTGATCATAAGCAAGCTACTAACCTATCCCATCCTCAGAAATCCTAAATCACTACTCAAGAACACAAATCATCATCAAGAACATGAACCCAGAAAAATCAAACATTTCAGAATTCATTGAAAATAGTTTAGAAAGATAGATTAAGATGAGAATAGTAAGACTGTAAAGAATTAAAGCAAACTAAATACTAGATTAAGAGAGATCTGAATTACAAAATGAAGAACACCAAGAACAAAGTCCGAGGCAGAGAAAAACCCTAAAAATAAAAGAAATATCCTCTAGATAATACCCAACAGTGGTATTTATAGTAAAATACGGAAAACCCTAAAACGGAAAAAAACAAAAGAAGTAGTTGAGTCTTCGCGGGTGGTGCAGCTCGAATTGGGAGGTCGAATGTGTTGGACGTCGAGCACTTGGGTGGTGTCGAGTTGAGATGGGTATATGTTATTGAGTGGTGACACGAGTGGTACGTAGAGTGCAATATTGAGTGGGTACGGCGAGTGCAGCATCGAGTGGGTACGTGGTGAAGCTGAGGTCGAGCACGGGCTCGAGGTGGAAGGTCGAGCACGGGCTCGAGTTGGGAGGTCGAGCACGGGCTCAAGGTGGTCAAGTGGTTTGTCGAGCTGGAAGACGTGGTGTCGGGGGTGCGATGTCGAGTGGAGAGCATCGCACGGCAGGGCTCGAGTGGGGACTCGAGGGCAGAGGTCGAGTTGGACATCGAGTTGGACATCGAGGGTAGAGGTCGAGTTGGACTGCGAGGGCAGAGGTCGAGTTGGACTGCGAAGGCAGAGGTCGAGTTGGGAACCCGAGTGGTGTCGAGTGGGTGAGTGCCAGACGTCAGATGGTTAGGTGCATGAGCTCAGTTGGGGGATTGCTCGAGTGCATAAACTTTGTTGGGGGAGTGGTCGAGTCTGTCAGCGTGTTGGTCGAGTCCGTCAGCCTGTTGGTCGAGTCCGTCGTTAGGCCTGACCGAGTTGAAGTAATTCGGTCATAACTCCTTCAAGGCTTATCCAAATGATTCAAGACTGCCTCCATTGGAAAGCTAACTCACTCCTCTATAACTTTTATGAAGACTGTTGAGGCTGAATCCAAACTCAAAGTCCTCGTCCAGCCACATCTTTCCGGCGTGTCAGATGAATATTATATCCTACTTTATTCCATGACTCCAAATTTCTCCAAATGCCTCCAAAACACCTAGAAGCACTCCAAACATGCAATATATATGCAAATCTAATGCAAATCCTAATATGAATTCTAAATGAGTGAAAAGGACTCTAAATGAGGTGAAACATATGATGAAACTACATCTAAATGATGTCAAATGCATGCTAAAACATGCTAAAATACAGAGACATCACACCTCTTTAGCAATCTTCGGTCTTCCCAGTGTTTAAGTTAATTCCCACATCATCATCCGTTAAAACTTCATACACTGGATCATCTGGACTGATTTTAGAGATATGCAAACCAACTCTCTCAGCCACCAAATTAAAACCCCTTGTAGCAATAATATGCCGGTTGAGGGGATTCAAAGGACATCGAGATTTATCATGAGTTAATTTCTTACACTGAAAACTTCTCTTACGAACACGCTCATATTCAATGTTAACTTGAACCACTTCCCCAGAAGGAAGCTCAACTGAAATTAAGTTCCTCAATGCCCTCAACGTATCAAACCAAATAAGGACTCTCTCGTAGCCCATTCACCGAGGTTTAAGCAGATCAAAAGCTACAGTCTTCACCACACCAACACGCTTTGCAATTTGTTCATTAAACTCAGCAGTGTCATGATTCACCAGAATGTTTCTCAGCATGATCCATATCGGGAGAGTAAACAGATAATCCACAAGAGGATTTTCCACCCACTTTTCGAAAACCATGCTCCCATCATCATAAGTCCATGCTCCAGCTTTCAGCATTATTTGTAACTCTTTTTACGACTCAAAAATAAATAAAAGTTATCATTAAACAACCCGACACAACGGACCCTTGAGTACAATTTCCACACATGCGGCATGTCAAGGATCACACTCGACATCCTTTGATCTTTAGGGTTTAGCAGCTTCCTCATGATGATGCAAGCGTTTTGTTCATGAGAACAAAACTTAGGTTCGTTCTTCAACACCAATGGTTTTTCATCTTCAATTGACATCACCTTCAAGGCTTTACCAAGAGCAAATTCCATTACTCTCCTTCACATAACACTTTTCCTTTTCACAACAACCACAATCGAAACATAGTGTCCAAAACCGCTACAAAATCGAGTAATCTTACGAGCTTAAGCTGAGCCGCCGCTACGAACACGAAGAACTAGGTCAAGCTCTTCAAGGTGCTTCAAGATATTCCACAAAATATCGAGATAAAAACCGTAAAGATTTCCTTAGCCGGCGAAAATGAATATTTCCTGGTGAAATAGCCCTATTCAACTAAAGGACGAAACCCTTTAATTGAAAGGAAAAGGGAAGTCTCTAAACCAAAACAAGAGAAATCATAGGGTATCTCATATATATATTATTATGTAATACTTTTAAATTAGTTTTAAAATATTAAAAATAAAATCAACAATTAAGATAATATAGGAATAATTATTTGAATTTGTCTGAATTACTCAATAAACTAAGGAAAAATATTTGACTAAAATATGATTTGTTGAAAATATTTTAGAATTAAAAATAACAATATAAAAATAAAATAAGAAGAACTAACAATCCTTGGAATATAAATTTTTTTTAAAACCATGAAATTTGATAATTCAACTTTATCACATGATATTTTCCTTGATGAATTTTTTTTTAGTTAACAATTTTATAAAAAAAACATAATTCAAAATTGTATATCAATCTAGTACACTATTAAAAAAGAGTCAATCTAAGAGAGTGCTTCCAAACACTCATAATAAAATAAATAAAACAGGATTAATGTTATATGTGTATCCAAACAGATTAAAACAACAATATTCTGAAAACTAACATTAATTTTAATTTATCCAAAATCTATCTACCTAATTTAAATCAATGTATTGGAAAAATAATTATGATTCACATTTCACTTTTATTTTATCTTATTTTCAAATTATTTTAAATTATTACATAATGCATTTAATTAATAATTTTTTTTTTTCTACATATGTTGTGATTCAAATCTATTTTTTCAGAAAATTACATATCCGTTTTTTGCAAAACAATTTCTAAATATTTATTTTGACGAAAAATTATGGATTTGTAATTTGTGATAAAAATATCAGAGTCGAGTTTTTTTTTTGTAGGAACCAGATCAGTTTTGGCGGAAAAATTAATTATAATTAAGATTAACAATTGTATTGGTTTTCATTTAGTTAGGACTTTTTTTTAATTTCAATTAATTTAATATTTATAAACATTAAAGAACCCAAAAAATATAATTTATATCAAAATAATAGACCTGTGGGCACAAATCTACTACTATTATTACTAAACTTGTTTCCAAACATACCTACTAAAATAAATAATAAATCAGGAATCCAAACAGATTAAATTAGCAATATTATGGAAATTATCATCGATTTTAAATTGCCAAAAATCAATCTACCTAATTTAAATCAATATATAGAAAAAATAATAATGATTCTCATTTTACTTTTCTTTGATCTTATTTTAAAATTATTATAAATTATTATATAATTCATAAAATTTAATTTTTTCAACTTATGTTCTGATTCAAATAGATTTTAGGCAAAAAAATTACATATGCGTTTTTTGCAAGAAAGTTTATAAGTAACAAATTTTATATTTTGTAGAGATTTCAAATAAGATAGGTTTTAAAAATAAACATATATTATTCAATCAATAAGAAAAAAAGTCAGTGTTCAACGTTCCATATTAATAGGAGTGTCAATAAGGCCTGTAAAACCACGAGTTAGGTCAAAGTAGATCCATCATGGTGTAAAATTATGTTATGTCCATTAAAAGCGGATAATATGGATAACCCAATAGTGAGCCGCAGATTTAGCAGGCTTTGTTCGCGAATTGGCAGATCGATCCCCAAAGTACCAATTTTTAATAAAAATAAATAAGTGATATATATATATATATGTATGTATTAATAAGTGTATATAGTTGATGAAATATAATCTATGATATATTAAAAATTTTAAAGAGTTTTTATATATATATAATTAGAATATTTACAAAAAGAGATTACATAAAAACTACATATAACGAAAAGAAATTAATTATAAAAACTAAACGAAAAAAATCTAAAAATCTAAAAATTATCTGCAAAACTGTACACAAAATATTAAACTGTAAAATATAAATATTTGTTATAATGTTTAAGAAAACATTGACATGCACAAAAGATTAAAATGAGTATATACATCAAACAACCAACAACACTAACACTTTATAATTTAATGAAGTTGAAATTACATATCTAAAAATAAATTAGGTATAAAAACTAAACGAACAAAATCTAAAAATTAAAAATTATCTTAAAAATTGAACACATAATATTAAACTGTAAAATATAAATATTTATTATAATGATGAAGAAAATATTGACCTGCGGTGTACCGTAAATACAAACTTTAGTCATATAATTTTAACTCAAACTAGGAGCAAGCTGAGCAAGCTTTGAAGAAGAAGACCGAGAAGAAAGAAGAGGGAAGGCTGAGTTTTGAGAGAGAGGAGAGGGCCCATACATATTTTTGGTGGTTTTCAATTAATATTTTAAAAATTTAATTATGATAAAAAAATTTAAACTTAATGACACCAATAAAACTTGATTTTGTGAATTCCCCACTAACCAATAAAACTCGCGTGTGTGTGTCCTTTGGCTTCTCCATCTCTCTCTCTCTATCTCTCCTTTGAACAAGTCAAATCCATTTTAATCCGTTTGATATTTCTCTCGTCGTCCCTCTTTCTTTGACCTTCCTTGAAATTTCTAGTCGCTTAGCTTTCCCCTATCCATCAATTTAGGGTCTTCGATTTCGCTTTTCTCGCTCTTCTCACTTTCTCCTTCTTTTGCCTCCTCTCTCCCTTCTCCAATTTCCCCGCCATGACTCAATTTCCTCTTAGATTCCGATATTCTCATGGTCTCTGTGTTTGATCCGATCTTATTCTTAGATCGCCTAGGGTTTTCTTGTGTTAACAATGGTAGCTACTCAACGCTTAAACGATGGCTCATCGCCAACGGTAAAAGCTCTAAAAAGCTATGGAATCACGAAGCCACTTTCGATTGCTGAACCTTCGCCGGCTGATGTTAAACGTAATTTGGAACTGGAGAAGGTTAGCTTTGTGTTTGTTTTTTTTTCCGATGAAAAAATTGCTTCTGCTAATAATGTGATTTTGATTTACGTTTTTGCTGATTCTGATTTTTTTGTGACTTATATGAAGTTCCTGGTTGATGAGGGGCTCTATGAGAGCAAGGAAGAAACTATGCGGAGAGAGGAAGTTCTGGGATGTATTGATCAGGTGAAATAAGCGTGTTTGGTTGATTGCTTTTTTCATGATGATCATGCTAAGACTTGTTTCTAAATTACTGAAGGTGTTTAGGCTAGACATTTCTGTATCCTAATTATATAGCAGTTTTTCAATATGATTGGAGCAATATGTAGTATAGGCCTTTTCTATATCTAATGGCTAAGCAAACTCGGGTATAAAAGCTAATACTTGGTTTTACTTTACGGGGCTGTAGATTTTTCGGGTTAGGTGCTTTCTTTTTTGATGTTAAATAGGCATATAAAGGAATTTATTGTGTCTTATAATGGTCCAGTTTTGTTTAAAGTACTAGCTTTTTCATCTAACATATCTATTTCCTCAAAAATTTTGTTTGTAGATTGTTAAACATTGGGTGAAACAATTAACTCGTCAGCGAGGCTATATAGATCAGATGGTGGAGGATGCGAATGCTGTTATTTTCACTTTTGGATCTTACCGCCTTGGAGTAAGTGCTTTAAGCGTAAAATTTAAGTCTAACTGCATCTAATTCGTTTGGCAAAAGATTATGGATTGCTTTGATCACAGATTTTCTGCTGAGCCTTGTGAATATTCTTGAATTATCACTGAAATAAAGAGAAGTGCAATTGTATCTGTCTTTACGTTACTAGTATTTAGTGGTGAAAAAGCTTGATTTTGATGACGTGCAGGTACATGGACCTGGGGCTGATATTGATACTTTGTGTGTCGGCCCATCTTATGTTAACCGAGAGGTAATTCTTGAATCGCGTCTCACCTATGAAGTGATCTGGTATGTACTTTGAGTTTCTAACAGGTTATTTTTACAGGAGGATTTTTTCATTATCTTGCGTGATATATTGGCTGAAATGAAAGAAGTGACTGAGCTCCAACCTGTTTCCGATGCCCATGTCCCAGTCATGAAATTTAAGTTCCAAGGAATATCGATTGATCTTCTGTATGCTAGCATATCGCTTCTAGTTGTCCCACAGGTAACATCAATATAGCTTTTTCCAATTTACCTTAACATTTAGGGGGTGATTAGTGATACCTTATGTTATCGTGGATTTAGTTTGGTAGAACAAATGCTTGTATTGCATGTTGATGGTCACGTACAGTGTCCTACTCTTCCTGCAAGGGATGGGATATCAAAGAAACTTCTTTTCAGAAATTGTTAGCCGTAGTGAATACGGGAATGTGGAACTGCCGGTTTTAGCACTGGCAGGGTTGATTTATATATGAGTACTGAGCCGAGTTCTCCCCAAAGTTTATAATCTCTAGCTGAATCAGATCCCGTGTTTTTCTGGATTGAATTTATTTACAGGATTTGGATATCTCCAACTCTTCTGTGCTGTGTAATGTGGATGAGCAAACTGTCCGCAGTCTGAATGGTTGTAGGGTTGCCGATCAGATTCTTAAATTAGTTCCAAATTTCGAGGTGAACTCTTTGAATGCCAGCTTTTTATTTGTTAATAAACTAACGTATCCTGTAAGCCATCTCTGACCTTATGTGAAAATGTAGCCCTTCCGGACAACATTAAGATGCCTGAAGTACTGGGCTAAGAAGCGTGGAGTCTATTCAAATGTAAGGTGGTTTCTTTCTGAATATTACATTTGTTGACAATATTTTTACGCTCAAGCTTTTGTCATCTCTATTATTTTAAGTAGGTTACTGGATTTCTTGGTGGTGTAAACTGGGCACTTCTGGTTGCACGCATGTGCCAGCTTTATCCAAATGCTATTCCTAGTATGCTGGTTTCTCGGTTTTTTAGAGTATATACACAATGGCGCTGGCCGAATCCAGTCATGCTTTGTGCAATAGAAGAGGATGAGCTTGCATTGCCTGTCTGGGACCCACGAAAAAATCATCGTGACCGCTATCATCTTATGCCAATAATAACTCCTGCATACCCATGCATGAATTCTAGTTACAATGTTTCTCAAAGCACTCTTCGTGTTATGACAGAGCAATTTCAGTTTGGTAACAAGATTTGTCAGGTTAGGGAGCAAAACAACCGATTTTCTTTATGAACAGTTTACCTAAGATCTGTTGCTAAGTATCATTTTGTATGCAGGAGATTGAGCTAAATAATCAACACTGGAGTTCCTTATTTGAGCAATATATGTTCTTCGAGGCATATAAAAACTACCTTCAGGTTGATGTAATAGCAGTAGATGCAGAAGATTTACTGGCTTGGAAGGGTTGGGTGGAGTCCCGGTTCAGGCAGCTGACCTTGAAGGTAGATAGCTTTGTGTTCATTTGATGTTCAGCATTAAACCTGCTGTATCTTCAGTTTGTTTTTCAATTTATTATGGGTAGAAAAAACAATGATTTATGAGTTCTTGTTCTTTCTTTTATCCAATAATGCAGATAGAAAGAGACACAAATGGGATGTTAATGTGCCATCCTCAACCAAATGAGTATGTGGACACTTCCAAGCAGTTTCGTCACTGTGCCTTTTTCATGGGCTTGCAGAGGGCAGAAGGGTTTGGTGGACAAGAATGTCAACAGTTCGATATACGTGGTACAGTGGATGAGTTTAGGCAAGAGGTAAACATGTATATGTTTTGGAGACCTGGGATGGATGTGTTTGTTTCTCATGTTCGTAGACGGCAGCTTCCACCTTTTGTTTTTCCAAATGGATATAAAATGCCTCGTCAATCAAGGCACCAGAATCAACAATGCAGAGAACCTGTTGAGGAGGATGTTCGTTCTATATCCACAACTGTTGAGAGAAATGCGAAGCGAAAGAAAGATAAAGAAATTATGGATACGAGGCCAGAGAAACCTGAGAAGCGTGCATCTATTAGTCCACATGGTCTGAATGCAGTTTCTCCTGCCAGTAGTGTTATCACTACAGGCGGGACTCCTCAGAATGACATTGTGTCAGTTCCTAGAGCGGAACGCTTAGTAACTAGTGATCTTGTTTGCAACGTCAGAAGTGTTCCTAACGCGGAAGTTGAGGCTGAAAATTTTAACAGTAAAAGCACAGAACTCATTAAACTTTCTCAATATGAGCACAACTTTGGTAGCGCGCAAATCTTGGAAGTAGATAATAAGGCTCATGGTCAAGGTTATCATGAGCTGGCTGAGCCAGTAGGAAAGCATGTGAGACCTGACCCTAGTACTGTTGTAGCATGTGAACGTGGGCAGGATGAAGAAATAGGTCATGATATGGGCTCTGGATCCATCAATGACGCTGACATGCAACATCTTCCAAGACAACTTAATCTGAAAGAAAATGTTGATGAAGTTGAGAAGGAATCCAAGTCGGGAGAAATTGCTAATGGTGTTTTGCGGAATGGTCAGTGTGAGCGGAACTTTGATCATCAGTAAGTGTTTCCTGTTCGTTGGTTATGGTATAAGAACAGTTACAAATCGGTAAAAAATGTCTTGAACGCACATAGTGATCATGGGCTGTTACAGGGTTTTTTGACTGGTGCGAATATGGATTCACTGTGGAACATAGAAACTTGCATTCAAATGGATTGTTCAAAAGTGGCTTGTCAGAAGAACTTCAGGTTTTTATTCTGACTCATGTTATTTAGCTTAAAGTTTAGTTGTCTGTAGGTTTTTCGCATTAGGTAATTGGTTTGAGATTTATATTCCATGATGCCAATGATTTTTACTTATACCTGTTGAAGGGTGGCCTGTTTTAGAATCAAGAAACATGAGATAACTGAGCTTAAATTAGAATGTTGTGCTACCTGATATCTAAAGCATGTCTACCTTTTGCTACTTATGTGATCAGTTCATCGTCTCTTTCTTTTCCTGAGAATGGTTCAATCTGCTACCGATTTGTGTTTCAATGATTTTTTTTTGTTTCCCTATATGTACTAACTAGTGCATATATATAATTGACAGGTCCTGCAGCAATGCTTTATTCTGTATCTTTGTATTTCTTTTAATTAGATTTTTTTCTCGTTCCTTCACACAGTCTGACTTCTCTCCGTACTTTTTTTAATTTAATTGTGTCTTAGTCAAATCCTTTGATCAGCGGGATGGGGAGGCCGGAAGATGGAGCTAGGTCAGAATCTTTGCAGAATGCACTAATGAGGCATGTGTTTTTGCAACCCATTACTGATTTATGCAAATCATGATCTCTTTATGCTCTTCTTTTTGTTTTCTTTGTACTTTTTATAGCAGCAACAGGTTGAGCTTGAAGTCAAGAAAAAAGAAAAAGATACCACAAAAATACAATAAGAAGAACCAGAGCAATCTACAGTTGCTTTGAACGACAGCTTCAGAACTCGACACTATTGGTAAGTTCACCTAAATATGAAAACTAAAAAGCTTAAAAAGGAAAAAAAAATGTTTTGAAGAAAATCCAAAAAAAAGAAGATAACAGGAAAAAAAAAAAAAAAAAAAAAAGATAACAACTCTTAAATGATTTTGTTTGCTGGGAACTTCTTGGTGGGATTGTGAATATCTAAACTCTGGGAAGTGTGAGCCTGAATAAGGAGTTTGGGACTACTGCAAAGGCCATGCTTTGTTTGGTACTATGCTCCAGGAAGTTGGGAAAGTGAGATGTGGAGCTGTGGTGGCTCAAAGCTTTTGTCTGAGAGTTACAAAATTACAAAGAAGAAACCAGTGAGATACCATAGGACAAGGCAAAGTTAATGAATTAATGTATCTCTCTGCCTTTTCAAGGTATTTCAGACTTGTTTCTGTAATTTATATGCTTTCAGATTTTGGATATTTAAATACTATACTAGTCTGTGCATAAAAATGGCTCTCCTGCTTTCCTTATTGCTGCTTACTAGAGAAAGTTTGTTACAACGAGTTTTTATGAAAGCGGATTTGACCCAACCCTTATCACCAAATGTTACCTTACCTTATCTCTATGGTTTATGAAAGTAGTTGTGACATTATGATACTAGTACGAAAATTAATTGAATAGATAATTGAAGTGATGAACAGTTTCTTTGTTTGATGTTGTTTCTGTAACCATTGCTAACTGAACACAACTACTTCAGTATACCAAAAATGCAAAGTGGATCCATAAACCAGAGGAAGATATAGAGTGAGTCTAAAGTGATTTTGCATTGTGAAGAAGATGATATATTATTCTATGTTATAATGAATAAGTTTGAGAGAATTTTGATCACCTGTGATGAGATATGAGATATGTTTGGTGATATGTATGAAGAGCTAAATCACTGAGAAGTTGGTGTTTGCAGTGGTGATGAAGAATCTATTGATAGCCATGGTTAAAGCTAGGAGGTTTAAGAGAGAATTTTGCACATTTGTTAGACTGTAATTTGATGTGGTTTAATCAATGTTATGTAATTCCTTCGTTTACTTGCAAACCACGGCTGCCTAAACTTTTTTATATTTTTTTTGTTAAATGTTTTCCATTTTTTTCATTGGAAAGAAAAAAACAAGAAATTCATGAAAATTAGTTTACAAAAACCATAATCTGAAAACAGAGCAATGCAAATTCGATATACAGCTTTGCCTGCTTTGGTTTAGTTGGCTTAAACGTGTTCACTAAATTACCAAAGAAAATTGGTTTAATTGAACCGGTCTTGTTAACGTCTCAGGTGGTTTTGAGACCAAATACTTTCAAAAAAGGAAAACAATCTTACTGATTCGTTTAATTATTACCGATTAGGAGAAAAGGAAATTATAATCGATCAACACAACGGCTTTTCTATATATTATAGAGAAGACAAAACAACAATCTCTTGTTTTTCTTTGACTGACTCTGCCAGTGAAATCGTAGAAACATAATATGAGAGGCATAAGGAGAAAGATTCCTTCAGAGAAAATAGAGAAGAAAGATTCGAGAGCTGTTGCTTTCTCAAAACGTAGTAAAGGTCTTTACAGTAAAGCTTCCGAGCTTTGTCTTCTCTCCGGTGGAAAAATCGCGATCATAGCAACTCCGGTGTCTTCCAATTCTAATGTTTCCTTTTACTCCTCTGGTCATTCTTCTGTTGACATCCTCGGGAAGATGATGATCTGGGACTAGGGTTTTGGTGGAACGACGAGAGTCTTTGTCGAAGGAATTGAGAGAAGCGATGAACTCTATGTCGAAGATGTTGCAAGATCTCAAGGATATGGAAAAACGAGGAGACCATGATTCATGAAGACGTAGAGAAGAAAGTGTGTTTTACACGCAACTTATCAAAAGCAAACCCTAGATCTTCAATCGTCTTCTACAAGTGCAAACTTTCAAGGGTTTAACAAGAACAGTGAAGACCAGATTCTAGCGATTTCTGACAACAAAAAACAACAACTCCGGTTTAACTGGTAACTTGGATGGGATTGGTGCGAATCTGGTGGTCTTGATCAAATATTTGATTTTGTGAAATCTCAAAATCCATCGATGAATTTGGATACGGATGATGTCTCGATGGTGACAACGAATCAAAACCCATTGTCTGATTCTGAAGAATTAGTGATGCAGAACAGAGATTGGTATGAGAACAATCTCATCAACTTGTCTGATATTGATGAGAATCAGATCCTATCGATTTCTGACAACAACAATGCTTTACCTGGAAACAACGAAGGTTGGTGTGATCAAGTGCTGGAACTTGATTAAATCATTGATTTTTAAGCTTTTGAAAATGGAGGATCGATGACTCACAGAGATTTGGATGAGGATAATCTCCACTTCTCTGATTTTTGCAATGAGTTAGCCTCCATTACTACACTTTAAGGATTGCTGCAGATTTCTGAAAATCAATGTTTTATATCTTCAATAGATGTTTTGTGTTTATTTTTTTCATTCAATGTAAAGGAAACAGACAATGTTGATTAATATTTTTGTTAAGTGATTAATATAAAAGTTTACAAGTTATGTAGCAGGCCAAGCGATTGCATAAGCTGCTGAAAAAAACAGGTTAGCTTCTTCCATAAATCATTCACCTTGTTGGTAAATAATGCATTGGAGGAGGTCTAAAGCGAATTTTGAATCAAAAACAATATCTTTTAACATTTTTTAGTAGCTTGTTGAAAGTTTTAGGACCTTCAGAAGTAATGGCATTGCTTTGGTAATTGTATCCGGAATCGACCATTTTTGGTTGAAGTATGAAGTTTCCACAAAGCTTGACATAGATTAATGCCTTAAGAGTACTGAAAGCTTTATATGATTTGTACAGAGCTTTATAAAAGCTTATAAAATGTTTCATGAAGTTTCCATAAAACATTTTTTATAAGGTTTAAAGAATCTGAACCTAACTACTAGTTGAAGGCAGATAATGCTGCAAGTATGATCCCTTTTTATTGTTTTTAGTTGATGAGTTAGTTTAATGAATCGGTTTAGCTTTAGCATTTATCAGTGTGAATCTGCAGTTTTACCGGTTATGTTGTCTTCTAAGTTACTTCCGGAGATGGAAACTTATGATAATGTTATTGTAAAAAATGTAATTATATATAACTCAGAATCAAAGAATATTTGAAAATGTAACTCTTTTTCTTTGTAACTTCAAAAAAATGCCGACCACAAAACTAAATTGGAACTATCGCCTTGGATAGAATCCCATAGCTTGGTACACATTGCGCATTGTAGCATCTGCTAACTCTGTGGCCCTGTCCGCACCTTCTGACAGTACTTTGTCTAAATAATCTGTTTCCGCTGTTATCTCCTGATAACGGGCCTGTCACGATGATACGAAACCAAATATCACATTAACTTATGCACATGAAATTCCCTTCTAACCATTTGGTTGTCGAAGCTGCAAATGAAATGGTACAAACTCGAAGAAAGGTATTGAATTGATTAAGGCTTTTGACTTTCACAGACCTGAATTGGACTCAAATGTTCGATCAAAGCATCTGTAAGGAGAGGCTTAAATTTACCCCAGCTCATATCTTTGCATTCCAACATCACTTCCTGCAACCGATTAAAAAATATGTTTACCGGATTAACAGGCTATATAACTTCTTGTTTGGTTTATATCTTATGTAATTATTGTGGCATGTGAAAGCATCTCTATGGACCCAAATCTTTAGAGTCAAGCCATTATCTCTTTCACCATACCTCTTTTGTCTTGCCCGAAACAATCTGATATACCGAGAGGAGATTGTTGCATTCAGGTCTCTCAGCATTGTCAAATTCAAGACTGTTGGATCAACAAGAAGCAGAAACTTTCAATATAAGATATCTTAACTTTAACAAGAAAAAGAAACAAATTTGTGCATAACAAGGAAATTTTTAGCGACATAATTAGCATTTACCCTGCAAATGAGTCTGTCTTGCACCGTTTTATCTTGTCCGCAATCAACTACACAATTTTCAAAAGGAGGGATGAGAAATGGATTTAGTAACAGAAGATGAACACATACAACCAACATGAAGAAATGCTATTTCAGAAGCCTTTACAACCATCAGTAAAGTCATTTTACTTACATCTTTTGAGTCAAGGAGATTGATCCGGGACATATCAGAAGGTGCAGACTTGGACATCTACAAGATTACATAACAGTAAGACCTCAGCAACAACTAGGTTAACCTAAATAAATTTCTGATACGATTTGTGAACGCTATTCATCTCCTTTAAAATTTGATTTATTTAAAACCAATAGTGAGTGATGAAACTGCAGAATACGGAAAGAAAAATAAATGACAAGAAGATGGAAATAGTTTACCTTGGAAAGACCATCAGTAAGAGACATAACACGGGCTCCAGCTTGTGGTATGAGTGGTTCTGGTACCTGGATAAATTTGAAAAACAATTAACCATCTATGATAAACATACAACGCCACACAATGAGGATAGACAAAAGCATTTGGAAACTCCCACCTTAAAGAGCGAACCACCACGCCTGGAAATGAAAATCGACAATGTTATCCAGATGAGGGTATATAAATGAACGGAAATCAAGAAATATGAAAAGCATAGATCATAAGGACTTGTTTAAATACACAAAGCAAAATTCTATACCCTCCAAGCTTCTTCCACTTCTTTCCACCATATAAATGATTCACACGCTGTGCCAATTCGCGTGCAAGTTCTAGGTGCTGCTTCTGGTCTTCACCAACAGGAACTAAATCCGCCTACAGATGCATGTTGCAGAATATAAGATTCACACAATTCAGCAAATCGGTCATCTCACATGCACTAACTAAACATCAAAACAATCCCAAAGACGGTAGGGCTTAGCTATAATAGATCCTTATTTTACTATTTTAAAGCATCACCTGATACAAGAGGATATCAGCAGCCATCAGATCAGGATAAACTAACAAAGAGACACTAGCATTCTCACCCCCCTGCGAAAAAAGAATGAAAATGGAATCAGTAAACAATGTCCTCTATGCCCATAATCACATACTAGACATAGCTATGCAATTATTATTATCAGGTTTATGTAGCAGAAAGACTACATTGACTCTGCACACAATGATGAAAGAGTACAATGTGATAAGACCAAGAAGCAAACCATATACGCACCTCCTTGCGTGATTTCTCTTTGAATTGAATCATTTTCTGTAACCAACCAATAGGTGTGGATGCACATAAAAGCCACATTAACTCCAAATGAGAGCGGACGTGAGATTGCACAAATACAGAAGCCTTAGAAACATCGATACCACATGCTAGATAAAGTGCTGCGGTATCCCTAGTCGTGTTTCCTAGTTGTCGTGTATCATATGGAAGTGTTATCTACATAAGGTCAACACCTATATAAATTAATACTTCGGACACACGAAATAGTACCCAAATCAAATGTAGATAATTCATACCGCATGAAGGTCTACTATAAAAAAAAGTGCTTCATATGTATCCTGCAAACATAAAAACACAAAACGTCTCAGAAAAAGAGAAACTTTTCTTGTAGCAACTGAATCCTTTTTTCTTAAAGTCTTTAACTTTATAACAAAGCATATATAATTGATGAATGTCTCATACTTACTTATAGACTAATTAGACAAAATCTAGCTGAAAAATTAGAATCAACACAAACCTGAAGAGCTACCCAATTCTTGATAGCTCCAAGATAGTTTCCTAAGTGAATTGAACCTGTAGGCTGAACTCCAGACACCACTCGTTTCCTGCTATATAGTGTGGATAAAGTTAATCAAAAGACAAAATTGAATCAAAATCCTATATACAGAAGTAGCAATTGCATGTAGAAGCAGGTAAAGATAAGACTTTTACTTTACAGAAGGAGAAGTATTTACTGTGGCGGCGGAGCAACAGCATCGGAAGCCTTTTCCGGTGACCGGAATGGGAGAAAAAGAACCGGAGAGAGATGTAGGTTTTGTGAGGAATCTAGTGCGAGACCCGAGACGAGAGAATCTTGACGAAGAGAGGATGAGAAAGTGAGAGAGAGCTGCGTGCGCCATTGCTGTCTTCTCTCTACTTCTCTATGGGGTTTTGGTCACGCGGCAGCACAACGGAGACTTGTCATTTCCGGTTATCTCATTTCAGTTGGTTTATCTCTTTGAATTTGATTTATTTCCGGTTACAGCGAAGCGTGTGAGAATGAACGGAGACCATGGAATATGATATTTAGACCCGACTCGATTAATTTAACCGGTCTATTTGGTCACGGTATAACTGGTCTGATTTCTCTTTGAGTAAAATCAAAATTTTTATAACACCCGTTTTTAAGACTTTTTATCATATTTATTTTTTCTGAAACCTCGGTTAGTAAACATATTTTCTATGAAATATTTCTTTATTAAAATCCATTAAAAATAAACTTGTCTTCAAACATCTCGAGAAAACCTTCAACAAAAAAGTTAAATAAAATATCCAAGATCATCGGAAATAGCACCAAAAGCAAGACGAATTTGAAGAGAAAATTAAAAGCAAGACAAATATGTATTATGAACTGTTCTTTTCTTCAGAACAGGTTGAGGACCGTGAGTGCTATTTCCGATCAAAATAAATTATCTGAATGATCTTGAACATCAGTTCATAATACATATTTGTAATTTATATAAGTTCTGTTCGTAATTTCTTTTTCCCAACATAAAATTTACGGAAAAATATCATAAAATAACTTCAAGATGACAAGCATTTCGAATTTAAACCTTTAAGATTTTTCACTCCCATTTTAAATTTTCATACTAAAACTTTTTTTTAATTTAAACCTTCAAAGTGACATTCCAGTTCGAACCAACATTTGAATTGACTATTTATAGACCAATTTTAAGCATTTTAACTATTTAATTTATCTTCTTATGGCTTGTTTTAAGCATTTCAGCTCAAGAAGAAGAACTAGATACTTAAAATGCTTAAAATACGTAAAAATGGTCCATAATAGTCATTTGAAATGTTAGCGCAAACAAGAATGCCAATTTGAAAGTTTAAACTAGAAAACATTATCGTATGATGGCTTACTAGACTAATTACATTATATGCCATTGGACATTAAAAATTACCCTAAATAAATATTCAATATTTTATTCAAACTAATTCAATTTCAAATAAGTGTATCTTTTCAAATCTGAGATTATAGTCATGCCTCATAATTATCAATTAATTAGAAATTTCAAAATTGTAACAATTCAATTGTAGCATCAATTTAGTTAGCTTTAAATCTATATTTCCAATTTTCAAATATTAGTTTAATTTATCAATTATAACAAATGATATATCAATTAATTTATATATATATATATATATATATCTATATTGTAACTTTTAATAATTCACTAACAAACATATATTTAGAATCGTAATCCCATTAACTTTGATGTTATATATTTTTATAATATCTTTAATCTTTTTTAATCTTTTTTAAATATCATCTACGGTTTTGTGTAATTGAACAAACTACAAATCTTTACAAAATTCCATGAATTTAGTAAATATCTAATTAAAATATTCAAAATTCTTTTAAATATAGTAACTGCAAAAATCCGATTTAACACCGCTAATCAAAATGTTAGTACAACTATATAGTATACCTTAAATTTAAATATCAAATAAGTTTTTTTTACAAATATAACATCGCACGTACGTGCGGATCCGATCCTAGTTTTACATTAAAAGATCTTAATGTGTGTTGTATAAAATTAGAAATACTTAAAAATAATTAAAAAAAAACAAACTATTTCAATCTCAAGAAATCAAAAATCAAAATTGAGCCCTCTATATGGAGAAAGGTTTGAAAATTTAACATTCCAAATAGATTAGAATAAAAATATTTTCATGTATTAGGTACCTAAGTAGCATGGAAAGGGAAATGGGTACGCAGAAACGAAACATGTGGAAACGTAGAAACAATATTTTTCCAAAAATTAGGAAACGGATACATGTTGGAAACGCGAACACATATAAATATAAATATATAATTAAAAGTATATAGTAAAACAACAAATACATATTTAAAAAAAATATTTGAAACAAAACAAATTCAACACATATTAATTAAGTAGTTTAATGGGAGATAAAATATCATAACCATCAAAATAAAAAATTTAATCAACATCTTCATTCATATTCTTAAAATATTTTAATTTTATTACTTTACTAATGATGAGATATTTTATGTTCTTCAAATTAGTTAGGATATTTTTAAGTAAAAAATAATAAATATCATATATATCTCATGTTTCCAAACTATCTACTTAATAAGTTTCTAAATAAAAAAATAAGTTTCCATTGAGTTTGACGTTTTTGTTAAAAAATTATAGGCTGAAACCCAGAATAATTCTCGTATAAAACCTCAAAACAAAAAAAAATCAGTAAAAACGTTTGCAGATAACCAAAACATAAAATTGAAATCGCTGTGGAAAAACTCGAATCTTGCCAAAAAAAAAAATACTCAAAGTGAACTAAATCTTCAACGACTGATATTAAATTTGTTATGAAGAGATTTATATTTAGTTGACCAATACACTCTGTAAAAGGTATCAAAGTATATATTAGATATTTCTGTTAAACAAAGTATATATATTATATATATATATATACATATATGACACGACGGGTAAAAAACAAGCACAATTATCACATGGTGCAACTCTTCTTTTAAAATCTCCTTTTCAATGAATTGATCGTAACAATAGAAAAAAGAATATAGTAATGCGCGTAGTCTTGCATGGCAATACTGACGAAACAAGATTTATCAAAAATAATTACCCATTAAGCAAAAAAAAAAAATTATCAAACAAAATATAATGTCTAAACAAGCATTACCGACTTGTGAATTATATGCATTTTCAACGTTGGCGTGTGAAAGTGAATCATTAGTTCATGAGATGCCATTTCAAAATATTCATTTTTAAAAAACCTACCAACTCAGCCATGTTAACCGAGATGCCATTTTCTGTCAAGGCCATCCTTGCACTGTTGCACACAATCCGTTTTGCCTTAGATCCTCCCACATCTACTGGTCGAAATATTTGTTTTGTTTGAATGTTAAATCCATTTATATTTGAAGGTTATGTACATGAAAGCAAAACAGAGAACTTTTGGGAAAACAGAAATCATAACAAATTTTTATCTAACATGAGAAGCACAACAACCTTGGAGATCACATAACTTATTTCCTTCCGGATAACCTAACGAGATAATACAGTCGATCACTACCTTTCAAATGGCACAAACTAAAAAGGCAATTGTATAGCGACCTTGATTGTGACGCCTACCATTTCTTCCTCACCAAATACGGCATATTGATGCTTGAAACAACAGTCCATTGGTCGAAATATGCATGCCTATCATAGAGGAATAAACCTAGCCTTCTTTTGGGTGGGATCCAAGTCGATATGGTCAAGGAATTGCCATTCTTCATGATTAGAGTAACCTCTTGGACATTAGCCAGCTATCTATGGGCGAAAGGAATCTCTAGTTCTTCTCCTCCATCCTAATAAATTACATGGTCGATGTTTCTAATTTGCGCTCAAAATCGACCATATAATTTATGAGGAATTGTAAGGTCTAATTTACATCGACCATATAATTTATTAGGAATTGTAAGGTCTAATAATTTTTATAGCTTCGGACTGGAAACTAGAGAAAAAGTGAAATGTAAGTGTATACCAAAACCATCCTTGCTTCTTAAGAATATATGCTAACATTTCTCCTGAGTTTTCGAGTTCACTGATCTTGAAGTGGCGACTGGCGATTCCTGTAATGTTTTTTCTTTCTTTCATATTTGGTCGATATAAACAGCATCAACATCATCAAGTTCTAGTAGTTTCTGCATAAGCTCTTTGTTTAATTCCCTGGCCTCATCATCCACCTGCAACAATCCCAAGTAATCACATTTTCTGAGTGAATGACTGATAAAGTTGTGACTCTTATTGGGCGGAAAGATACAAGTTAAAATGACCAAATCTCTCGATCTAAGTTTATCTATTTAAGATATATATCCTGTAATCACAACAACCAAGAACCAGAGGTCATTTGGGGACATGAGCTTTATTGCCACTTCCAATATTGCCTATGTAGCATATGCAATCTACAACTTATTTAATACGCTAAGAGAGGATAACCACATGTTGATGATAACAACTAACAAGAATAGAATTAGACATGAGGAAAAGGGTATGGCACAGAGGTTACACAACAGAGTGAAGGTTCGTTACCTCAACTGTTGTCAGAGGGAGCAGTTCAGAGCCATTGTCAGGCTCGAAGTTCACTCCTTCATCACGTAGCTTTGATAATATCGTTGAGTAGTTCTCAGAAGTAGTTACAATTTTGTAGTACCTGAACAAACATAGAGACAAGAAGCAGATGAAAATAAATGCTGAGAAGAACTAAGGTTTTCAAAGAGATTTGGACGTATTGTATTCTTTATATACCTTTCTTCCTCTTCATCAGTATCATCTTCATAAGTTGGGGGCTCTATGACATCCTCTGCTCCAGCATCTAAAGCAATAATAAGGAGCTGATCTTTGTCAGCTTCTGTGACCTTTATATTCACTACCCTAACTCGTCTAAACTTGAACATGACAGATCCTGAATCAGCCATTTTTCCCCCATAATCCTTAACAACCGATCTAACAGCTGCCACTGATCGATTAATTTTGTCTGTTAAGACCTCAACTACCATACTAACTCCACCATAGCCATATACCTAAAGCATAGAAAACAAAATTATTTTAGTGTCATCAAAATTTATAATTAAACCCCAAAAGAAATGGTAACGAGGAACTAGAAGTTTAGTACTGTAAAAGCAATAGTAACATTGAACTAGATACTGAGTACTGAGGTTGTGAAGTTGAGTTAGATTCAGTAACCAGTAACCACATACTTGGTCAGCTTTAGTGATGATCTAAGACTAATTCATAGGTTTTAAATTACCAGCCTATTTCCCCAGCTTACTAGGATGGTTCACCATAACGACCCCACTTGCAAACATAAAACTAGAACTAAAGCTCACAACCTAACCTCATAAATCTTCTCCATAAAAGCTTCTTGCCCCTTCTCAGAAGCCCTTTTAATATTACGCTCCACAATGTCCTTTGGTACATCCAGTTCCTTTGCTTTATCAAGTATGGTAGCTAGAGCCGTATTTGAAACTGGGTTTGGACCACCTTTCTTGACACTGCATGATGATAACCATAACGAATTAAGAAGTTGAATCCAGAAAAACTAAACATAAAAGATGCAACTTGAAGACTTACGCAGACACAACCTCCTTGCCAATTCTACAGTATAACTTAGCCTTCTTTGAATCTTGAGCCCCCTGTATTCACAAGAAACTTCAAGCTCAAAGTCCTTCAATACAACATAAGTATTTACTACTTCACAATTGCTAAATTCCGTACTACATTAACAAGAGACACTTCCATTATAGGCTTCACGATTTATAAAATGATACATAGACCAGTGTATAAATCCACAATTTCAGTGAGGCATTTCATCAAACAAGTGGTGGGCATTAACAATTACCAACTCTAGACACTTCAAAACGACAAAATTGTTTATTCCAGAAACCTAATCATGAAAACTGGAACTATTTTATCATATCGTCAAAGCTTAACGAACCTTTCGGCCAGCGATTTTGGAAGAACGACGACCCATACATAAAGGAGTTGAAATCGAAATCTTTCGAACTTGAAGATTGCGGAAACAGTTCTGGTCATCTGATTGTGACGCTGTGAAATGCGAAGTAGTGTGAGGTGAGATTGAGGAAAGAGAAGAGAGAGAGTTCTTCATTTGTAGAAGACGATGGTTTGCGGAGTTGAGAATGGATCTTGAAGAAACGCCATTGGAGAATCTGAGGAGGATTACTCTCATGGAGCAATGGGAGGCCATAGTCTTCAAGGTGTTGATGGATTGAGAAGAGAGGGAATGAGATAATTCAGTTTTGCAATCCAATTCTTAAATCTAGCTTTCAAGGGGACCGGTAAATTTTCGACCCGTATTTTTTTCAAAGTATCATTTTCTACCTGCACAATTATACAATGCTAATTTAGATCCAAACATCCAAAAAATTCAATTTTCCAACCCATACTTGTAATAACATGTTAAATTCTTAGTCGTCGTTAATGGAGCTTGCACGGGATTGATGATGTGGCATAAACGATGCTGTTTTGCTTGTTGAAATTCAATTTTAAAAGAAAAGGATTTTCTGAGATTTGAACACTTCGAACCCCAAACGCTTGACTTTTACCAATTATCTACAACCATTGTATGTGTATGACTCCAACATTTAAATATATAAGTCCAAACCTTTACAAAATCAATTTTTAAAAATTACCGGGGATGATAATGGGGGCGTTTATATCGGGTCTCAGAAGAAAATACCCAAATTGAAACCGTAGGTTTGATACTTTGATTTATAAAATCGAAGACATATAACTATGTAGATATATAGGTGATGATTGACTTATACACGATGATGATTGTTGATCAACTGATAACTGGCTAGCAAAACATATGTAAAGGTTCAGGGTTCGAGCCTTAGAGTTTACCAAAAATTTTAAAAATTGATTTTGTAAAGGTTTTGGCTTATATATTTAAAAGTTGGAGTTATACACATATGATGGTTGTATACAACCGGTAAAAGTCAAACGTTGTTGAGGGTTCAAATCTCAGAAAACCCATTTTTCCAAAATTGAATATCAACAAGCAAATGACCATTTAATTCTTCAACTTTTCATTCCTCAACTTTTGCAATGCGGCAAAATAATTTTTCAAGTATATGTTGACTTTGCAAATTTAGGCTCAAAAAGAGTCAATGGTAAGTAGTTAACGTCTACTGTTAAATTGTTAATTAAATAAAAAACTCAGTTTTTTGTATCTTCTTCCCCAAATGCTGAATTCGAAACTAAGAACCCTAATGTGAAATCACCCGATTCTGACATACGGCGAGAACACAAGTCGAGCTCATTCTTTTACTATGATTATGTCTCATATCTTAATCATAGATACGCAAAACACATATTAATTTTAGATATATGAATAGAAATACATGTGTATTATCATTCCGTTCCAAAATCCACCACAACAAAGTCACCAAATCGAACAAAGTTTAGCCACATTAACAAATATTAGTGATGTAGCAAACTTCAATGTAGCAGAACTGAACCACCTCAACAGACATTGCTAATCCACTTCCACCGAGTTCTTGTAACGAGTTTTCTATCATTTGCCACCACAACAAACTTCTCTGCTACAGTTTCCACCATTTTATCATGGAGTAATTTACCTCCATGACCGTTGACCAAATCCAAATTTGGATCTACCTCGCCTGCTCCATAACATGGAGATCGATTATCGGATGCATATCTAACGCAACAAGAGGAACACATCGATTATCCATTTTGTTAAAAGCTAAATGATTCCAATCTCATAAAGCAAAGTGAAACGACCCATCCCGGAATCGGTTTACTAACATAGAAAATGCACGGAAACAGCAATTTAAAATTTTTCTAAACAACTTAGACGATTTATTTATCAAATTCACCAATTAAATAAATAAATGAAATCTAACAACTTAGTGGAAGCAAACTACTAAACAATACCGTCTCAACAATAAATAAATAATCATAAAAGCAACATAAAGTCAACCCACTCACGGTCATCCATCCCCCATGGCCCCAACAAAAGAATCAATCTTTACTTGCATCATATAACGAAATGCCTCAGTATAAAAGATATTGAATGAGGCATAAAACTACAGAGCTAACAACACAGTCAGCTACACCAAAATAAACATGCAACACATGTTCACCACAAAATAACCACGCAATCACCAAACAACGCTATCACCAGATTATACTACACTATCACCAATTCTAACACGCAAACACTCACCTTGGCCTTTTGCCAAAAATTCCACTATAACTTTTCCGTGACTTCCGGAAACTTTCCGGGAACGTCTAAACCCTAGCTTCCCGAACACACCACCTAAATAAAATAATTAAATAATATTTAATTATTGATTAAATTAAGTTATCTTCTTCTTGACAACTCTGCAACAAACAAGGAATCATCCACGTCGTCAACGCCATCACCACCGACCAACCTCCACCATCGTTAACTTCCATCATCGATCACCACTACAAACCAACAATCAAACACCACTGGAAGACTCAATCTCACCGTCACGACAAGTCCGAACATCATTACTTCACCGCCGTGACTCACGCTCAACCCCCCATGGCTACTCGATCTCGCCTCCGATCACACCACCAAACTCTCACGTCACCACCACTCATCGCATCACCACACACCGTTGAATACTCATCACAACGCCATCGAGCCTCAATCCAAGGATCCGATACATATATGTGTATCCAACTTTCCTTATTACACCATTCAGTCCTCCAATTTCTACCACTTTCGCAATTGACCCCAAAACTATTAATTCGATCAATTTAACCCCTCCGAAAAACTTCTAATTCGATCAATTTGATCCTTAACTTTCCGAAATCACAAATTTACCCCAAACTTCCAAAATTATCAATTAAACCCGACTGCAACTCCTGGATTTAATCAAATCACCCCTAACTTTCGAATTCAACAAATACACCCCCATTATTGGTTTGCGGATGTTATACAAAGACTTGAGAATGAAATTTAAACTTTGTCTTTGGCAAGCAAAAACTTGTGTAACAACAAACCAATCAATGTATTTTCCAAAGGTTTAGAGGCAATGTAACAACACATACTCATCCGAGTTTCATTTATTGATCTATAATAAACTCAGGAAAATAGCACATTTATCATAAGACCAATGCATTTGTCTCTTAGTTGATATGATCCTAGATGAGGATCAACGTCCCTAAATATTCTCCAATGGTTGTGATGAGTAGAGTAAATGGATATGAGTGTGGAAGTGATGAAATGGAGTGAAGGTGATGAATCGGTTTGAATGAGTGATATTCCAAAGGTGATGAGTAGCCTTTGAACACTCGAGGCTTGCTCTATGAGTGGGTGAAAACCAAACTCGGCAAGAACAAGAGGTGGATTGATGTGAAACGTCAAAGGATTATGAAGCGATCCAATGATTTCAAACTTGTCAAGGTGTGGATGATGATTCTTTACACCAGAGAACAAGGCGATCAAACAAGAAAGAGTTTTGAGAATAAAATGTTTGATAAAATATAATGAGGTTCATATGCAGAATATAAAGAGAAGAGAAAAGAAGTAGCAAAAAAGAGTGTGGAGTTACGAGACATGCCTCGTAAATCACACAATGACCATGCAGAATTAAACACAACATTCAAAATTCAAATGAGATAGAGAAGAGATATGGGTCATGCCTATGATGAAGTAAATGGGTCTGGAGGTGGATCAAACTCAGCAAATGGCAAGATGGACATGAGACCCAATGCACCTCATTAAAAACCTTTCCCGGAAAACCTCTTGGGAAAAACCGAGGAGAAGGGAAAAAGAGTATGCATGGTCCTCATGGCCATTTACTAAGTCTCTTGGACGTGTATCTTGACCAGTGAAGTCTTGATACCCTCATGACAGCGCAAGTGATCCATATAAGTAGTCACATGAAGTGAGACCCTAAATATTTGGTGAAACTCTCTTGTTCTAGCCCGAGCAATCGTTCCAATTTGCTCCTCCAATGCATCCTTTGCTCCTTGTTGGATCTCCTTATCTTCATAAGTTTCCATTGCCTCTTCGAGCTCCTTAGTGCTTCCTAGGATCGCATCATCCTCTCCCAGTTGAAAAGGATTTGTCCTCAAATCTGTTTGACCTGCCGCAAACAACACTAAGTTAGAACCATCAAAGAGTAACATAATGGAATACTTACCTCGAAGATCAAGTCGATAGGCATTGTTGATGATTCTTCTTTTTAGGTGAAATGAACCATCAATCCTTGGTGTCCATACTCGTTCTCCAACATCAAAGATTATCCTAAAATAATCAATGGGTTTCTTATGCTGAATAAGTTCCTTGTTGTGTTCGGTGTTCATAAGTATCACGGTAAATGGGAGTGGTGTTGGATTCGAGGGTTTTTCTTGGACCAGTATCATGAAGAGATTGACACGTTGTTGTTTATCATGGTCTTGATCAGGTGGCTTGAATCGTTTGTCTTCCTCTCTCTTTGTGTCCTCTCTCTTTTCTGTTCTTCTTGTATGTTTCAAGAATACCCTAAAACCTTTGTTTGGCTCTTGTGACAGAGATAAGCGAATTATATCTGCGTGATCAGGGATAAAATGATTCTTGGGAACAAAGATACTTACCTTGTCGAGTTCAAGTTCTTTGTCTCTGAGCACAGGCAATGCGTCTGGTGGTTCATCTTTGAAATTTGAAGAAAATTTGACTGCGTTCCCATGTTTGTCGTTTCCTGCAATGTCCTTAGTTTCATTTCTATTCTTTAATTCAAACATCTTTTTCTTGTAAGCCTTAGGATCTCTTGCTTTTATCCTAATAAGACAAAAAGAAATTTCCATGTTAGTAATCAAGAAATCATCCATATGACCCGGTTGTAATATTATCAAAGTTAAGCCCTTTAAAATTATTTTGATGCTGAAATGAAGTCCTTGTTTCTTCAGAACGATCATGGCATGAACTTGTATGGATTCTTCAGACTCCTTGTGAGGAAAAACTGCATAAGTAAATAGTTTCTTCTCGCCAATATCAGCAAAGTTTTTGGCACCCAAATCAGCTTGGTAGTTCTCAAGTGCTTCATTAATCTTTTGTCCTCTGTTTTCTTTGAATTTAACAAGAATCTTATTATCATAGATCAGGATCACACTGTAGTCGTGGAAGTTATCAAAGGGAAGCTTCCGTGAGTTGTTTCCTAAAGACAAGTCCTGCAAAAATTTGTTAAGCTCACTCGGTGGCACCGGTGCAAGGTTAGATACACAAGAGAATTTATCCAAAGAGAAAAATATTTTATGATCAAAATATTCAGCATCATTAACCTTACTAACCATAGCAAAAAGATTAGATTTCTTACCTTGCTCTTGATTCTCTTTTGGTTTGATTTTGTCAAGGTAAAACTCATGAGCCGGCAATGGCACAAGAGTAGTCTTCTTTTCTTGAAAATGTTTTGAACTGACCATTGTACAATATGCACCAAGAGAAAGTAAGTTAGCTCTCATTCGTTTTTGAGATTCTAGATAGTTACCTCGGGTTTTAATTGCTGGTCGAGCATCCGGTGGTTTCTCCTTGCTATTGCACACATCTAAGGTATATGTATATTCCTTGGCACTTAAGGGCAGAATCAAGTGCATTATACTTGAAATTTCAACATTCAAAACAGGTTGTTTGAAATTACGAGTGAATGTGGAATTATTCCAATTCCGAATAAACTCGCAAGCTAAACTTACCTGAGTACCAAGTAAGATGTTTGGTAATATTTCAGCTTTGAAGAGGGTGAAATATGATTCACAGGTAGCTGGGGCTGGACATGGTTTAGTCACCACACAGTTTTCATAATTAATTTGCTCACACTTGTTATCTCGGCAAGCTTGTGAAGTGGTTGACACCGACTGTGGATTCTTCTCTTTTATGCTTCCTTCAGTTTTGTCATCCTTATGCTCCATGGTATGACCTGAATCAACATCCTTTGACAAGACCAAGTGCATCATACAAGAACTGGAAGTTTCTACCCCTTGATTAACTACTTCACTACTTGAGTTTTCTGAGCTCAGTTTTGATCCTAATGAAGTGATATTCAGCTCGTGTTTTTCAGGGCAAGTGGCAACAAAATGTCCTTTCTTACGAGAGTTATAACAAGTAACTTCCTTGGATTTTGAAGACTTACATTGCTTTGGTTCACCGCTTGAGTCAAGTGACGGATTTAGGCTTTGCTTGTGAACCACGACTTGTTCAGTGGCCTTCTTGGGTTGAGATGTTGACTTAGCCTCCATTTGCTCATTTAGAATGGTCTTGGAAACTTCTTTTGGCTGAGGGCTGTAAGCTTCTTTTTATACTAAAATCTTTCGTGCATACTTATTCCTCATTAGTTCCTTAAGATCTCTCCACGAGGTGATAGGGGGCTCCTTGTAATACAAGTGATCATCAACCTCTTGCACCCACCATTTATAGGCATTTCCAGTGAGTTGTCCAATTGCATGAGCTAATCTCTTTTCTTTGAGGATGTGGTTGTAGTGAAACAAATCGTCCATGTTTCTTTCCCATTCTAGGTAGTTTCTTTTTCCTGAAAATCTAAAGAGTTGAAGTTCATTAGCATGTTGATAATCAGAACTGACATAAAACGTGGATTTTGGAGTGTGAGAGGTTTTCTGTGAGCTGCTCCATGTTGAGCTCGATGTGTTGTCTGGTGGCTTGGGCTTAATCTCTTGTTCCCTCCTTTGTCGGTCATTGATGGATCTTTCTATTTCATCTCTCATGGTTGCCATACTTTCGTCCATTATGGCTCTTAAGGAATCAATGAGTTGTTTGTTTGAGTTTGACGATTCCTCTTCACCATTGCTGGTTCCCACCATGGTACCTGTTCAGATTCAAACAAGTAACAAGTAAAAATGCCCAAAAAAACACAACAAAGAAAAACTCAGCAAGCTTTCTAGAATCCTAAACGACTGTTTGACTTGATCGAACAGAATAAATTATCAAAACACGTTCAAAAATTTTAGAAACATTTTTATAAAATACTAGACTCTTTTTCAAAACAGATTCAACCGATCTCACGATTTTAGCAATTAAAACGGATTTATGAAAATCAAAACACTGAAAATCGCAGAAATCCTTTTCTCGAAAACACTTAAAGATGATCGGTCAGATTAAAATATCAAATCGTGTCCAAAAATTCCGAAATCAATTTTCACAGAAACTAGACTCGTAATAGGTTCTTAAGAAATTGATTTCACGATTTTATCAATCACCAAATAATTATGAAAATTCTAGCAATCAACAGACAGAATCGATTCAAATGATCTGCGGAATATGAAAAAGGTGTGATCGATTTGAAGAGACACAACCTGGTATGGAGTGGGCTCTGATACCACTTGATATAATCCTAGATGAGGATCAACGTCCCTGAATGTTCTCCAATGGTTGTGATGAGTAGAATGAACGGATATGAGTGCGGAAGTGATGAAATAGAGTGAAGGTGATGAATCGGTTTGAATGAGTGATATTCGAAAGGTGATGAGTAGCCTTTGAACACTCAGGGCTTGCTCCATGAGTGGGTGAAAACCAAACTCGGCAAGAACAAGAGGTGGATTGATGTGAAACGTCAAAGGATTATGAAGCGATCCAATGATTTCAAACTTGTCAAGGTGTGGATGATGATTCTTTACACCAGAGAACAAGGCGATCAAACAAGAAAGAGTTTTGAGAATAAAATGTTTGATAAAATATAATGAGGTTCAGATGCAGAATATAAAGAGAAGAGAAAAGAAGTAGCAAAAAAGAGTGTGGAGTTACGAGACATGCCTCGTAAATCATACAATGACCATGCAGAATTAAACACAACATTTAAAATTCAAATGAGATAGAGAAGAGATATGGGCCACGCCTATGATGAAGTTAATGGGCTTGGAGGTGGATCAAACTCAGCAAATGGCAACATGGACATGAGACCCAATGCACCTCATTAAAAACCTTTCCCGGAAAACCTCTTGGGAAAAACCGAGGAGAAGGGAAAAAGAGTATGCATGGTCCTCATGGCCATTTACTAAGTCTCTTGGGCATGTATCTTGACCAGTGAAGTCTTGATACCCTCATGACAGCGCAAGTGATCCATATAAGTAGTCACATGAAGTGAGACCCTAAATCTTTGGTGAAACTCTCTTGTTGTAGCCCGAGTAATCGTTCCAATTTGCTCCTTTAATGCATCATTTTCTCCTTGTTGGATCACCTTATCTTCATAAACTTTCATTTCCTCTTCGAGCTCTTTAGTGCTTCCTAGGATCGCATCATTAGTTCAATCAAATCATAAACATTGTGATTGCAAGTGTGCATATTATGATCAGCTTTGTCATGTGTGGGGTTAGGCTTTACAGCTGTTGAATCCAAAGGAGTTGTACGTGTAGAGATCAGAGGTGATTCCTCTGAATTTTTTCAAATCAAAATCTGAAGGATTGCATCCCAATTGTCTTCTCGCTGGTTTTATCGCGAATTGGGGAACTTTGGGGGAAAAGAAGGAAAATGTAGCTTCATTTGTTTTTTTTAAAATTTATGTTAGGGGTTAACTATCTAACGGTGACTTTTTGAGCCTAAATTTGCAAAGTCAACATATACTTGAAGAATTAATTTGCAAGTATGAAAGTTGGGGAATTAATTTGCCACATTGCAAAAGTTGAGGAATTAAATAGTCATTTTCCCGCTCTCAAGGTAATTATTTTGGGCTATTATTTAACTAGGCTAATATCAAATTTATATTTATCTATCTTTAATCATCAGATTTTCCTATATTTATCTATCTTAAAAGGTAACATATGTGTAAGTAGGCCTGGGAAAAAATCTGTACACAAAACCCAAACCCGATTCAAAATACTCGAACCGAACCTGACCCAAAGTTTTAAAATACCCGAACGGATCCTAGTCTTATAAACCTAAATACCTGTACCGATAACTAAATTGATATCAAAAATACCCGAAATATAATTATATATATACAAATAGTAATTATATTTAGACTTGATATAACCTAATTATCTAAAATTACAATTATAAGCCAAAGAAATCAATTATTTTAAGACCAAAATAATCAAAATATATAAAATAACTAAAATATCTGAAAGTTTCGAGTTTTATATATGAAATACCCGAACGGGTTCCCATATGATATTAGGTAGAAAATATATACAAATTTGTGGAGACATTTGGAAGGTAAAACAAAAATTTAGTGGTGTCATAAACTAAAACTTCCCATTTTTTCACTTAATCTAATTAAAAACAAACTAAAAAAATTACTTTCATAATCAAATGACACTCCTTAGGTGTTAATGTTATTGGATCCGCCCTTGAGGTGAATGTAGCTGTCGAGTAGCCCACTCACCGGGTTTTTTAATGGGCCTAAATCATGACATCATTTTGACTATCTAAATAGAAATGGTTTAGATAATTCCGCACTTGAATGAGATCGATCTCTAGCCTAGATCAACATGACAGCTCTTACTCAAGTGAGAACCACTAGACCACACCAGTTAGTTAATTTACATGATTTGATTTTTTTTTTCTTTTGATATGTTGATGTGTCATGATTTTAAGGGTTTTACACCTTTGATTTCATATGTTTTTATAGTCCTTATTGAGTTTAGGAATATGTTTTATGTCTTTTTGTGTATTTTTAGTATTTTTTCAGGTTTACAAGTCATAGAAGCTAAATGGAGCAATTGGAGTGGCTTTGAACGTTTATACACTTCAAGTATCAGTTGGAGATGCATTTAGATCAACCAGAATCAAGGAATATCAACCAAAATGAAGTGGTGCATTTTGAAGCAGAGATCGACTAATCCACGAAAGATCGATCGATCCTTGATGCAAAGATTTTCCACATCTTTTATTTTCGCCGACTTAAACCCAGGGTTTTTACTATATATACTCTATGCACGTGTTGAGCAGCCAGATAGCAGTTTTCTGATATATTTGTGTCCTTAGTTTCATAGCTTTTTTGGGAGATTAGATCTACTTTTCAAGTTGATTTTTGAACCTCTATTACTTTCTACTTTGGAATTTCGTTTTATGCAATCAATAGAATCATTCATCATGTACTTGTCATGTCTGAGTAGTTCTATTGTTGGAAGTAGGAATCCAATCAAAGGGATTTCAATGATTGATTAGGATATTGTTATAGATTTGAGTTTATGAATTAGTACTATATTTCTATGATTTTAATGCTATTGTTAGGTTGACGAATCTAGCAATTGATCTGTAGGATTCTCTAATACAGCTAACATTGGTTATGTTATCGGAATCAATAGTTTATAGGCTTAGTAATTATTATCCAACGAAAGTTGAGGTTGGATTACTAGGTGAACTTATCGGACTTGATAAAAAAACTAGCATAGGGTCATAACGGATCTATGTTAGATGGTTTTCGCATGTGAAAGTGCGGTTAGATTGTTCATAGTGCTTCGAGTTCTAGAACCGTATTTCATTAGACCTTAGTCAGGTTAGATGTCCAATTGATCATTGAACACCCGCGATTTCCTGAATCCCAACTCTTTATCTTTATTGAAGTTACATCAATTTATTTACTGCTTTCATTTGATTTTATCGTGACAACAAACCCCCAGCATATTTTATTCTAGCTCTGTTTGATCATCATAAGTCTAAAGTGCACTATACTCACTACAAGAAAACATCATTTTAACTACTGCAAAAACAGTAGGAAATCAGTAGCAAAACAGAGTTTTACGATTGATTAGTGACTGATATGTGTCGTAGTTAAAGGTCTCGTCGCTAAATAAATCAATAGCAAAATTGCTACTGATTTAGGACTGAATAGTGACTGATAAAATCAGTAGATAATCAGTCGCTAATCAGTAGTAATTATAACAACTACATAGCGACTCAATAGTGACTGAATTTTGCTACTAAAAGTTAAGTTTGTATTCAGTCGTAAAATATAGCTACTAAATAGCGACTGATTACCTACTACTTGAGCTACTATTTTACGACTAAACTGATCATCGATTTAGATGTTTTGGCAATGTTTACCTACCGGTTTACTACTGGTTTTTATTGTTTTTACTACTAATTTGCTACTGAATACCTACTACAAATTATCAATTTCTTAATGGTGTTTATTGATTTTAATTAAATGTTGAAGCTATACAGAAAAGAAAAAACAAATTTAAAGGAATTGATAAGTAATAAAAATTTTAAAAACTTACGAACAAGTTATTAAACACAACATAATTCATGTTTTTAAACATGTTTCAGACATGTTTCAAAAGAAACACACAAGTTTCAGACTGGGTTTTTAAACACACAACATAAAGGAACAAGTGTCTTAGGGATTAGCAGAAGCAGAAGAAGTGTCTTGGGCGAGGAATGCGAGAAATCGCTCATCGGTTTGCAAAAATTTGTGGACAATCGCAAGCTCGGCGGTCTGGGCGCTTTGAGCAGCTGAAACTCGAGCATTCTCTGCTTCTTGCTGTGCGATAAGAGCAGCTTGCTTCTTCAGCTTCTCTTCAGCCATTTGAAGTTGTTGTTGCATCTGCCGGAAAGAAGCCGAGGTTTCCGGGTTTTGTACATTTCCCTTGAGCAGATTCTTGAGGCTTCCAAAACCAAACATATCTCCTCTTTCATTTGTGAGTGTAGACTACAAAAAGAAAAGAAAGCCTAATAATGTTAGACACTATCACTTATCATCAAATAATTTCCTAAACATATCACTTATCACTTATCTTAGACACTATCACTTATCTCAGACAGTAGCAGTGATCATCAATCAATCTCAGACACTAGCATCAATCAATTTCCAAAACATAAACAACATAAACAAATCACTTCACCTGAATAAAGAGCTTGTTATCCTCTTCTATGGATAGCACTGGATGACGACCATCCGAAAGCTCTGTGGTTTCCGAGTCATGTCCATACAACTTCTCTTCCTTTTTCTTCATATAGGCCTCAGCAACTTGCTTCGCTTTCAGATCAACAAAGGTCCCATCTTTCTTGGTATGAGCCCTGATGAACACCTCACCGAATCTCACTGGTTTCCCCAATTCAACAACCTGAAATGGGAAAAGGATAAGATATAGTAAATGTTAAAAATGTTACAGAGTCAAGCACCAAGTAAATGTTAAAAATGATTAAGAACATAAACCATATATATCACAGATTCAAGCACCAAGTTAATGTCAAAAATGACTTACCATTTCTTGTTCAATTTGTCGGTAAGACTTCTGTCCAGAGGTGTGTTTGTGAGGACCGAGACCTTTACGATCAGACATCCGAGCTGCTGAGGTTGTTGCACTCTTTGATTGTTGTTCTTCAGTGCTCCAATGTTTTTTCATGTCTGCCCAGAGCTTATCATTGATCCATTTCGGTTGCTCGTCATTACATCTCGCAGTGCTCACCATGTCTTTCAAGCGAAGTTGAATTATAGACTCGAAATGCTCTTGAACCAAACCTGTTAAAGATGGATCCCATCTGTGTTTTTTCTACAAAACAACAGAGAAAAATCAATGTTAAAGCTATTAAAATAAAAAAACAGAGAAGTTTGGTGTTACAACAGAGAGATTCTTACCGCGAATTCAACGAAATACCGTTCTTGTCTTTCTCTAGGCACAGTCGACCAACTGTAGTAGGGGCCATCAAATTTGTTGGTGAAACACTTTGTAATCTTACGGGTTAGAGATGATTTGTCATAACCAAACCTACAAAGACACAAAAATATATCATTGTTATTGAGCAACAATCACATAATATATCGTTGTTATTGAGCAACAATCACAGAATCATTTCATTTCATTCTACTATACTAGAAGGATCATTTCATTTCATGCAGCAGAGCTAAAATCAAACCAAAATCCCAATCATTTCATTTCATTCTACTATACCGAGTACAATAAACCAAAAACCAGAATGATTTCATTTCATTTTACTATACCGAGTACAATAAATTTTCAACTGTATCGTACTCGGAAACAATAAGCTTCATCATCAATAAACTTCATCAAAAAAATAGCTAGATATTACAGAGAGAAACCGAGTTTACCAAGTTGAATCAGGCTCGAGGAGGTCAGGATCAAGGACTGTGATGTTCTTCGGCCGTGGCGCACGAAGCAGCGAGTTAAGAGACTCCATCTGGTCTTCGGAGAGATTGGGTTCAGGGAGACCTCCGAGATCAGATACATCTTCATCTTCTTCTGAGTAGTGTGAATTTTGTGCCTGAGAACTGTGAGGAGATTAAGCTCCTCCGATTTGAGCCGCCTGAGATGGTCTGGAAGGTGGAGGCGTTGGAGCCTCTCGATTTGCAGACGCTGCAGATCGCGGAGTCGTTGTGGCCGAAGGAGATGCACCACATGGCGGAGCCGCTGTGGCTGGAGGAGATGCACCAGATGGCGGAGCCGCTGTGCTGGAGGAGATGCACCAGATGGCGGAGCCGCTATGGCTGGAGGAGATGCACCAGATGGCGAAGCCGCTGAGCTCCAGAAAAGCTGCTTCGGAGGAGGGTAGTCTCTGACCGATGGCTGACGTTGGTTGTTGGGGAGAACCGGTGGGTCACTCGCCGCTTCCTCTTTCCACCCATGGAATCGAATGAGAAATAGATCGAGAATCGAGTGAGAGAAAGAGTAAGAGATCGAGAAGAGAAAGAGATAGAGAATGGAGGGAGAGAAAGAGGAATCGAAAGAGAAAGAAATCGAGTGGCGAGAAGAGAAAGAGAAATCAAGAGTTGAGAGGAAGACAGAGAAATCAAAAGAGAAAGAGATCGATTAGGGTTAGAGTGAAAGAGGAATGAAATTTTTTTAAGTGTTAAAATTAGAAATAAGTCTGAAACGAAACCCACCAAAAACAAAAGCCCACCAAATTTTTTCAGCCAAAAATATAGGCGGGAATTAAAAATTTGGGGTGAAAATTTCACCAAAAATATTTTAAATGGTTCATAATTAATAAAAACTAAACTTAAATAACATAGTAATGTCATATAAGATTGTATAATACATGGACCATGTGGTGTTGTTAATCCAAAATCGCCATATATGGTGGATGGTAAATGTTCTGAATATTTTCCTAAGTCTTATGTCGATCACATCTCAATTTTAAAATATGGTTTTGCAATTTATAGAAGGAAGGGATCTATACAATTTATAGAGAATAATAGTTTCAATTGTGTTAATATGTTGTGCCTTACAATCTATCATTATCTAAACATTAAGGAGCTCATATTAACGTGGAGTGGTGTTCAGTCTGGCTCTATAAAATACTTATTCAAGTATATAAGTAAAAGTAGTGATCGTGTTATAGTTGTTGAGCCCCTAAATAAAAGTGGAATTACTCCTGTTGGAAATCTAAAATTGTTGGGCTTTTGCAGGCCCAAGTCAATCTCCAATTAGTGTGAGACATTTTGGAAAGGAAACCAAAAAAATTCATGCGGACTTGATCAGTTGGCCCAAAGCGGACAATATCGTACTATTAGGGAATTGATATGGGCCTTTAAAAGCCCAACAATTGGTATCAGAACGAGGTTCAGAAAAGTGGACAGAGAAAGTGTTGGGGGCCAATATGTTTGTTGTGGGAGGAACCCTCAATATGAGCTAGCCATTAAGGGGTGTCAAGGTTTCGCTAGAGGGAAGTCTATGGTTTGTGGTCCTTGATTTGAGAGGAGAATTGTTGGGATATAAAACAAGGTCTCACATGGGAAGATTATAAAATAAATACTCAAATAAATAAGTCAAGTCAATCTCTAATTAGTATTAAGTTTTTTTGGAAAGATCTCAAAAATAAATTTGTGCGGGATTGGCCAGTTGGCCCAAAGAACACAATATCATTCTATTTTATTATATAACTTTTACAAGAATATCTTATTATATAAACTTTAGTTGCGCTCATGAGAGTTCGACACGTGTCAAAATTATAAATCACGAGATCATGACTTGTGTCATTTAATTGATGAGATTTTGACACGTGTACAAAAATATTATATTATTTTTGTTTTCCTTAATAAAAAAAGGAAAACTCAAGCAAAATTTTGTACAAAAATTTGGATATGGAAGAGGGATAAAGGTGGGTGGAGCTTTTACTGGAGAGTGAAGATGATTGTGGATGTGAATCTGAAGATTAAAAATAAAGAAAGCAGCAAATACTAAATAACTTCATAAATAGAATCCGAGATATAAATAAAAAAAATAGAGAGCTGATTAAGAAAGGGTTGAATTAAAGGATGTTGTAAAAAAATGCCAGGAGAGAAGAGATGGTGAATGGCCAATGGCTTTGGTGAGTAAAGGTGCTAGAGAAAAATGATATTCGGTTGGGAACCGAGATCAGATCTCAACCAGACAAGAGATATGGATCCGAAGACAAGAGGAAGGCCATGAAGCTTCTGCTAGAATTTGAAAATTATGGTGGATGGGAATATGAAAACGAAAAAGAAAGAAAACCACAAAAACAAAACAACTTCATAAATGAAACCAAAGATAGGAATATATAAAAAAAAGAGCTGGTGAGGGAAGGACTAAGGTAGAGAATGTTGTCAAAGCACGACTAGAGATAGGAAAGGCGAAGGGCTTTGACGAGTGAAAGTACGAGAGGAAAAATATATTCTGTTGGAAACTGAAATATGATCTGAAACATGTAGAGCATATGGACACCATCTATATTTCTAGAAGAATGTATCCCTCAGATATAAGCGAGAGCACAACCCTTAGTCACCAAATCCATTTTCCAGATTTTATACAGTAGTCTAGAGTTTTAATATGTTAAGAACGATATTGTAATAATATAAATTTCAATTAATTTATTCATGTTGAAAAAAAACTTTATGCAAATCACTCTTTTCTAATAAAACATGTTTAATTTTAAAAAACTCGTCCGATGGACAGATTCTAATCTAGTATAGAATAAACCCACGCTACTCAAAACCTAGTATAGAATATAAAAGCTTATTGAGTATAATAATGTCGAACTATAATTGATCCACGCTACAGCGTGGATTGATGTTTTCTTTTATTTTTAATTGGTGAGATTTTTTTTAATGACATTTCAACATTAGTAATATTGTGTGTAGTTGTTTATAGTATTTGTATGTGTTTGTTAGGGGTTTGGGTTGTTTTTCAGTTTTTATAAGTAAGATGTTTGGGTAGTCTTAAGTTTTAATTGGGGAAAAGAGTAGTTTGTTAGGTAGTTTTTAGAGAGAGATAAAGATAGAGAGGAGAGAGCGATAGAGACAAAAACTTAAAAACTTAAAACCTTAAGAACTTAAAACTACCCAAATCCCCAATTAAAATTTTAAACTAACATTGTATAAGATTATTACATCACTAATTAGTATAGGATTATTGAAAATCTTGATGAGTGCTTCAATTATGGAAAAAAATAAAGTTAAATATTGAATGAATGAAAAAATTGCTCCAAGGTTAAGTTAGATTCAGCACCACTGTTGTAACCGCTTCAACCGCTACTTGTTCAGTCGTTATCATCAATTGGTCATCTGCTAATGATCGTTGCACTTCTTCTATACAAGAATAAATCTGATTAAAAGATCCATCAATTTTTTTTTTTGTTTTTTTTCACAACAGACAGTTTAAAACTAACCTTTTTGGCTGTTTCTTTGAGAGAGAAGCAGCAAAGTGTTTACGAGGACCATAGTCCATGAAGGGCAATAAATCCTCTATCAAAACCTCGGGTATGAGTTTGACCTTTTCACACCACGTTTTCATCACTTGACCAGTGGTTGGATTGATAAGAAGCACCAAGGGAATGGATTTGACCTTGTAGAATTTGCAAAAACTTCTTCCTAATGTTGTATCGTCATAGACCTAATACCAGAATAGGAAGGATTCTAAAGTACTAATTCTGTAAAGAGAGTTTCAGTTTAAGTAAATGAAAGAGGATCAAGTTATATATTAAATTGAACCTGCAAGAATATGAAGTTGGCTTTGATAACCTGAGAAACAACCTCATTTGCCCAAACATCTCGATTTAACTATGAGAAAGGAACACAACAAATTCAGTTTTAAGTAAAAGACCAAATGTGACTATATCGTCAAGCAAGAAGGAAATGTTAACCATAAGAGAACTGAATTCCGTGTGAGATTGGAGGTTGACGAGAAGCCACTTATCCTGAGAAAACGAAGTAGCTTTTGCCTGAAGAAAACCATATAGAGAGGTTCAGGTTTAGGGTAAGAAAGCAGACAAGCAAAAAAAAGTATTAGTGTAAAAACAAACCAGTTGATAAGAGCCATGGAACATCAGATGGAAAGGAGTAGGGTACAATGAGGCCAAGATGTCATTAGGAGGGGATGCTGAGGCTGAGGGAGAGAAAGCACCTTCATCAATCAAACAAGTTGGTTGATGCTGAGAGTTTCCCACCGTCATAGCCCTAATGACAAATGCAAGTGAATTATGAGAGCATAAAACAATAAACCGATATATACATAGAATGGGGCATGATTAGAACATGTTGGAGATGCTGACTTTAATGGGATTATGATAGATGAAAACACACAACTTTTAGCAAATTCAGGTGATTTTGAGTTAACCGAATTAAAACATAATCATACCCGCAAGAAGATTGTGCAGCCACGTTATCATTGGACATTGGCTCAGTTTGTGTCACAGGCGGAAGCAAAAGACTCTTGTTTTTTTTAGTGTTAAAACGCTGAATAGCTTCTTCAAGTTTCCAGTTTGTTGCCTGTTGAAAGAAGAAACTAGTAATTTGACACAAGTGTGTAGAGATAGAAATCACTGAACAAGAGATAAACCCAAATTTATTAGTAAGAAGAATTGAAATCCGGAAAGAGAACCTCCTATGTTCTCAATTGCTTGGATGTATTTCAAAAAAAAGGAGACCACCTCTCAATTTCTAAATCACAATTTAAAAACGCTAAGTTAATCTCTCAAGTCTCACCACATAAACCCTTGATTACCAATTGTAAAATATCTTAACACCGCAAGGACTAATTGAGATCTTGTTACACGAAAAGCCAGATGAACCTAGAATCACCCCAGAACAAACAAATCGATCAGTTTCGAGCACGTACCTGTAAGAACTGTCGGGCAGTTTCGGAAGTCTGTCCGACGGCGATTTCAAGGAAAGAGGAGACTAATCTCTGTTGGTCATGTGAGATATGCATGAACAAAATATCCAAAACCAAAAATCGAACCGAATCCAACCCGAGAAAAGGGTACCAAACTCAGAATCCAAACCGACAAAAATACGAATGGGTCATAGACTCCTATATCCAAATGACTAAACCCAAACCGAAATACTCAAAATACACCCAAAAATATTAATTATATTTAGACTTGATATAAGCTAGTTACCCTACAATTATTAACCCAAAAATATCAATTATTTTTAAACTAAAATAACCAAAACCATACAGAGAGGTTTAGGTTTAGGGTAAGAAAACAAAGAAGCAAAAAAAAAAGTATTAGTGTAAAAACAAACCAGTTGATAAGAGCCATGGAACATCAGATGAAAAGGAGTAGGGTACACTGAGGCCAAGATGTCATTAGGAGGGGATGCTGAGGCTGAGGGAGAGAAAGCACATTCATCAATAAAAACAAGTTGAAGGTGATGCTCACGATTTTGAAACAGACAAAAGTTTAAAACTAACCTTTGGGTCTGGAATGAGGAGGAGTCAACGAGAAGCTGTATCTTGGCTGTTTAAAGTTCTTGCTAACCATTTTAAAGTTCTTGCTAACCATTTTTTGATATTTTGTGTATCCATACTGAACCAAAAATTATAAATATTCGAATGGGTCATAGACCACTAAATCTGAAAACTCGAAAGATCTTAATCAAAACATGAATTCCCATGCCTAGTATGAGATCTGGTGATCGGCGTCTATGCTCTCGCTCATATATAAGTGTTGTTTCTTCGATTCCTAAACCAAGAATATTATGCATTTTTCTAACCGATTTTTATATCTTTTGCCATTTTTCTAGCCAATATTATTGTATTGATGAAAAATATTTCTCACTAAAAATTTAATTTTATACTTTCTTGTGAAAATTGTGATTCTATAATTTATTAAATTTCATGCAATTAATTAATTCTTATTATTTTAAGATGATTAAGTTCTTACAAAAAAGAAGTTAACGTGTTTATGAGTCAATCTATTTGACCATTTGATCCCTGCAATTAAAGAGATTTATTAGTCAGTTAATTCAATCAATTTAATATAAGATTTATTTAACATTTAACCAGTTACAATATTTAAATATTTTGGATTTTACTCAATCAATTTTTACTTTGTTCAAATAATTAGAAACATGTAAATTTTTTTATTAGATCTTAAATAATCTAAAATTATAAAATTGAAAAATAAAATTTAAAATTTATTGAAATAATAAGATTTGTTATATATCAGAAAAATGGAAAGTAAAAGTATGTATTTTATTATTAGTTTTTCTTTTTGTTGAGTTTTTTTCGATTAAGGAAAACAAAATTAACATAATTTTTTACACATGTCAAAATCTAAACGATCAACCTACATGTGTCATGATCTCATTAATTATAATTTTGATATGTATCGAACTCTCATGAGAGCAACCAAAGCTTTGTATAATAAGATTGTAATAATTATTTGAAAGAGCGATGCATGGTAAGCAAGAAAATATACTAATCTTCTCATCAAGTAATAGTAAATTCATGCCTATTAGTTTGTTATCTTTTTGAAGTTCATGAATTCCCACTTGCGAAGAAGATGTACTATAGCATGAATATTATGGTAGAAATGCTTGCAATCCAATAGATTCAATGTCAAATAAATTTTAGTGATATCCATAATAAAGAGAAAACTTTGTGTGCTAGGTTTTTGTTTGTTTGTAGAAGTTGTGGTGGAAGAGATAATGAATAATTTGATTTATAGTAAAAGCAGGTGATGGTTTTTTATTTGGGATCTTGATTTACCTTTTGTTAATTTTATTATTAATTAGATAAATTAATATATTTTTGGTTTCCCTTTTTCTTTTTAAAAATTATTTTTTAATTTTAATTATTGATTAGATAAATTAATATTCTTGTTTAACTTTTTTCTTTAAGATAGGGTTTTAGGTTTTATTTTCGTTTTTGTATTTGTTTTAAAATTATTTCTTAATTTTAATTATTGATTAGATAAATTAACAATTTCTTGGTTTCTTTTTTCCTTTTAAAATTATTTCTTAATTTTAATTATTGATTAGATAAATTAATAAATTCTTGGTTTCCTTTTTTCCTTTTAAAATTATTTATATATTTTAGTTAGTTTAAAATTTTTGTTTTTAGATTTTTTTAAAAATTATTTTTTAATTTTAGTTATTGATTAGATAAATTAATTATTTTTTATTTTTTTTGGGAATTTTAACTCGATAGCAATATAGTAATCATTATTTAGTTGGGTGGAAAGTGTTTGATTCCTAAAAATATTTTATCTTTTGTTGACCATTTTACCCCTATAGAAATGACGCATTTCTTGCATGTTGAGGCCATTTTCTATATTGTTTTCCTTTTTTGAAACTTTTCATAATTTTTCTATATTGTTCTCCCCCCCCCCCCATATTGTTAACGTTAAACAATAAAGTAAATGTTAACGTCAGTTAATTTAGACGTTCCAATCATTTTACTTATAATTTACCATAACAATGTAAAATGATTGTTACCATTAATACACCTTTGGAAATAATGTTAATAAAGTTAACATGTAAATTGGAAAGAGCCGTTAACAATCAGTTTTCAGTTTACATTGTTAAATGCAAACCATGAAGTCAGTTACCGAAGTAGGCATGGGCTTACGGGTCGGGTTATTCGGTTCCTCTTCTTCTTCCTCTTCCTCTTCCTCTTCCTCCTTCAAATCACAAGAATGTGATGGATATGTGAGAGTTCTTCATCTTCTTTGCTTCTTCTTTCCTTCACCTTTGTGACATGTTTGATTCGACATCAAGCTAACCACATTGAGTTAACCAAATAAAATCAATTTCAGTTTCAAACATAATATCAACGAGCAAGCAATCGATTTAAGTTTTAATATCCAAGCATCAGTTTTTCAAAACACCAACACATTAATCGATTTCAACAAGGGTAATCATTTTAATCAGTTCCAATTATGAGAAATTTCCCATAATTTTTCTAAACATATTTAAATTCATCAAATTAACTCAGCGAATATGCAAGTTATGCTTAAAACTAGTTTAGGGAGATGTAAATTTCAAGATCTAAACATTATCAAGTGAATGATTCAATCTGACATTTAAAAGCATGAAATTTACAAACACAGAAAATTTCAACTATAGAAACTGATTTATAATGCAATATATATCCCCCTAAGTTCTCAATCATCAATTTTCAACAACATTAGTTCACCAAAATCCCAGAAATTTTCAAGAACACGGTTTGAAAACCAGAATTTATAAAATCGAAGCTAAGAGTTCAAGATACTTACTTGGGTGCTTCAAATTCGTATGTGGAGCTAAACATTGTTGCTAAATTGATGAAAATTGAGACTAAAAACCAAAAAAAAATCTTGAGAGGAAAACTTGAAATCTCGAGTTTGGAGAGAGATAAAATCGCGAAAATGAAGGTGAGGGAGAGAGAGGAGCGTATGAGAGATGTTTTTTAAAAAAAGAAGATATGGTTTTGGATAAGAAAATCGAGTGGACAAGGTTAAAACCCGAGATTTTGGATAGAACCTGATTGACTTGGTCAAGTTGACTCGAGTTGACTCGTCGAGTCAATATGTTGACCAGGTTGCTGTGACTTGACTCGACCAGCTTCATCGAGTGGGCATGTTGAATCAGTCCTTTTGCATTGCAAATTCTCAAGTATACCATAAGGACGTCTGATGGTTCTATCAGCTAGCACCAAGAAGAGCTTACTTGACTCGTAGTCGCAAAATCCCAACCTCTTGGCAACAAATAAAGGCATGACACTCACTGATGCTCTTAGGTCACAAAGAGAATTCCTGAAATCTAACTAACCTAAAGAGCATCTCAATGTAAAGGATCTCGGATCCTCAAGCTTCTCTTGTACTAGGTTTTTTAGGCCTAGATGTGAATTTCAATGTATCAGTTCCCCAACACTATCATGTCATTTAGTATATGAGGTGTCAATCCAATTGGGAGTGATGCTAGCAATCAGGATGTAATCAGTCCACTCTAAGTCAAGCCAAATAGAGAGATTTATAAACTAACAACCTAAGTGAACAGAAAAGCAGATGCAAGAAAATAAACTAAAGGAAGTACTCGACTAGAATGGTCAAGCTAAGAGGTCAAGGTAAATAGGAAAACAGAGTAAAAGAGAGCACTCGACTTGAAGGATCGAGTGGTAAAGGTCAAGCTAATAAAGTGACAAAAACAGGAAAAGTACTCGACCTTAAGGGTCGAGCAGATGCAATCGAGTGAAACAGAAAACGACAAAACAGAGAAGTTCTCGACTTTGAGGGTCGAGCAGATACAGTCAAGTGAAATAAACAAATGCACAAAGGTAAAAACAGAGCAATGGCAGAGCAATAACACGAAATTAAATCAATCAAAAGGAAGAAGGGATCTCAGACATGGGGTAATCGATTAATAACTACTTTTATTCACCCTGGGTACTTGACAAAATCATCCAATCAGGCTATTCTATTGACAACAAATTTCTAAATCAGCCTAGTCCACTGTTGTGATAAGAGACCTCAAATCTATCTGCTGATATATCTGATTCTGCCAGAGCCATACAGATAGATAAGCAATGCATACCCTATTTAAATCTAGATCCTTAGGCTAGTGTAACCAAGTCTCTGGAAAAAGTTGAATCCAACAATCTCATCAACACTATCGTGTGGAGATTGCTTGATATCAAGTTCCAATTGATCAGAGAAGAACAAACATTAAAAACACTCACCCAAAAGCGAAATTCAATCAATACTCAAAATACTCAGATCAATCAATAGCAATTACTAACCTAACACATGCCTAAGAACCCTAATTTTTCTACTCGCACACAGAAATCATGCTCAAGAACACAAACTCAGATATCTTTAAAACTGACATATTAGCTAAATCAGATAAAGATGAACAAGTTTGTAGAAGGAAGTAATTGCAAAATATTTATAAATCAAAAGAGATATGAGTTACAGAATCTGGAAAAAATGAAGAACAAGAGAGAGAGAGAAAGATTAAGAGGCAGAAATTAAGTTAAAGAGGCCTTTTTCGCTTAATGAAAGACAAAAAGTATTTATACTAAAGGGCTGGAAACTCTAAAACGCAAAAAGACAAAATACTTAATCAGGTCTTGGGAAGGGAAATCCACTTGAGCTCACATGGTCGAGTACTTCATTCCAGAAGCAGCATCCTCTACTCAAGCCCATTAGCTCGAGCGCCATGGTCGAGTGGTCTCGACTTCTTCTTCAACACAGCTGCACTTGATCCCTCAGGTTGAGCTGTGTGATCGATTCCTCGGCTTCTGTCCTTTACAGCTCTAGCTCGAGCCCTCATGGTCGAGTCTTTGGTCGAGTCAGCTTCAAATATCTCAGAATGTCTCCAGAGCTCCATAAGCACCTAATATCAACTCTAATATGGACAATGTATGCAATGTTTATGCAAAAAGTCCTAAGTACTCTAAGATGATAAAAATGATGCAAAGTGGTATAAACAAAAGATGAAACTACACTAAAATGATGATAAATAGAAGCTAAAAATGTGTAAAATACAGAGACGTCAACTCCCCCAAACTTAGTATTTGCTTGCCCTCAAGCAAACAAACAAGATTAAGCCTGGAGAAGAGGTTTGAAAGTGGGGACTCGGGACCAAAGCCAATTGATAAAGCATATAATCTCAAAGTCCTAGTTAACAGTTCTAGAATGCAATGCAGGTGAGCCTTACTTAAAAACTGTAGCCATTCTCATCACAACATAATCTAACTCTCAGCCCTAACCTACACAAGCATTCAAAGCAAATAGTCCCTTTGACATTCATTAAGAGTAACCAGTGAATCATGCAATGCATTACAAGTGAACTCATTTGGTTTGAGGGACATGTTTTAAGAAGCAAAAATGGCTTCTTCTTCCTCTGGTTTAAGTGCATGGTAACTGGGATCTCTCTTTAGAATAGACTGAACTATAGGAGAAGGATAAAGGTAAAAGCCAACATATGCATACAAGAATAGACTCCCATCTATCCAAGGACACACAACTGACTCATCCTAAACCTAGACACCGAAAATGATCATAATTCTAACTCTTTATTTTCTTTTCTTTTCTCTCAAGGCAATCATTCTTTTCTCAACTCTGGATCAATTCTTGTCTTTTTTTTTTTTGAATTTCTTCTAAGGAGAGGAATTTCTATCTTTTTATTACTTCTAGCAGATTTGGGGGGTTTTTCTTAACTGCTAAAGCTCTTACTTGACCAAGTAGGTCGAGTGGTCTGATCGAGTAGACCTCTATATATATTTTTTTCTTTTCTGATTTACAATGCACAAAGCCTTCTTTTTATATTTTTATTTCCCAAATCCTTTACTAGACACAAAAAACTTTTCACTATCCTCTCCAAAAAATTCTTTTAACACTCTCATTCTTTTCTTTCTTTTTCCACTCTTTTATTTTTAGACACAGACCCTTACCCAATCTCAAGCTTCCTAATCCTAGTCTGGTTCAAAAAATGTGAACCATAATCTACATGGGAAACTATTCCTGTCGGTCTAAACCTAATACTTTCTCTTAAGTTTAATCCAAAACAAGGCCTCACACTTAGAAATAGTTTTATGGTTTGAAAGGAGGGTAGGCTTGGTGTTTTAGGGGAACTGCTCCAAAGATGAGAGCAGCTACTTGGATTAACAAGAGTGGTAAAAAAGAGAAAGAGAATCCAAGTATTTTCGGGTAGCCATGAGTTGAAATGCAAATGTAAAGACATGATAATTACAAGTCAATTATAAGTTCAAATTAATAGGGACAGTTTATCAAATCACAGGAAGCTTCAGCTAAGACATAAGAGCTAAATTAAGATTTTAAGAATGGTGCAGTCTTAATTTTCAAACTCAAATACAAGCATTAAACAACTAGAATTGAGGAGATTGAAACTACATGATGAATCAGAAGACTTGTGAGGTCAATGTCATCATCATCCCGTATGCAAATTTAACAGCCCTATACAAGATGATACTAGACTCAATCCTAAAGATGCAAATGAACTACATGAACTAGATCCTCAGGCTAGTGTAACCAAGTCTCTGGAAAAAGTTGAATCCAGCAATCTCATCAACACTGTCATGTGGAGATTACTTGATATCAAGTTCTAATTGATCAGAGAAGAACAAGCAAACACTCACCCATAAGAGAAATCAAAATTCATTGATCTTTGTTAGGCCACAAAGCCTATCAAATTCATTAAGATGATCTAAGGGATCCTCAATTGGAAACCAATGAAATTTGTTGCTCTGCACCATTGAAATCAAGCTGCTCTTGATCTTATAGTTGTTGTTATGTACAGCTGGAGGGACAATACATTCGCTTTGTATGTGTGTATTAGGAGCATCTCCTGCCCCCAATCACTCTTGGTCTTCTGGTTGATCAGCCATTGCTTCTGGTTGATCTTCTCTGACTTCTCCTCTTTTCTGTCCAGGTTGAATTTGGTCTATGCGGTCAAGGTATCGAAGGAGGTTCTAGCTACCTTTGGATCTTGTTTGCATGCATAATAGAGGTTGACTCGATGAGTCTAGTCGAGTGTAACGGTACCTGATACAAAAAGAGAAAACCAAAGTTAGTAACCAAAGAAAATAGTAACAGAACTTGATCTTAAGAATATTAAAATCCTAAATGTAACTCAATAACACCCAATCGGCAATGGCACCAAATTGATAAATGTCTTTTTCTAAGAAAATATGTTTAAGAGATTATCAGGATTCAATTAACTCAGGCACTAAACATTCCATTATAGTATATGAGGTGTCAATCTATTTGGGTGCACTTGCTATGCAATCAGGATGCAATCAAACAACTTATGTCAAACCAATTATAAAAAGGGAATCTAACAACCTAAGTGTCAAATAAGGACTTAGCTCTACGTGTCAAGTCGAGTCAAGTGATCGAGTTAAAGCAGAAAATAAAAGAGAAGCACACACTCACCAGAGTGCTCAAGTCAGGGTGATCGAGCTAAAGCAGAAAATAAAACTAAAGACAAGGCACGAGCAAACAAGTCAAGTGATGCAGTCGAGCCAGACAAAACAGAGTAAAAACAGAGAGATAAAGCAATCAAAATAAAAAAAAGGGATCTCAGGCATGGGGTAATCGATAAATAATTACTCCTAATCAACATGAGTGTCTAACATACTCAACCAAAAGGGCTAATTCCCAGACGATGAATTCAGAACCAGATCAATCCACTGTCGTGGTAGAGATCCTCGAGCCTACCTGTTGACAGAACCGATTTTGCCAGCGCCATACAGATAAACAAGCATGAAGAATCAATTCACCAAAGCCAATAAGCACTCTAAACATCTAATCTCTTAGGCTAGAATGTGCAAATCTCTGGAAAAAGTTGAATCTGGTAATTTCATCATCACTTTCGTGTGGAAATTGTCTGAATTCATGTTCTAATTGATCAGAAAAGAACAAGCAATAAGATCACTCACCCATAAGGGATTTCAAATAATACAAAGCTTAAACATCCAAATCAATCAAGAACAATCACTAATATATCCAATGCCTAAGAACCCTAATTAAACTACTCACACCAAATTCGTAATATAAACAAAATATGATGATTACAAAGTCTAAAAATAAAGAACACAAGGGGACAAAGTTTTGAAGCAGAAATTAGGTTAAGAGGGGATAAAAAGTGTATCCCTTGTATAATGACCTGACAAGGGTATTTATACAAAAGACCAAAAGCCCTAAAAACACAAAATGACAAAATAACTAATCAGGGGAAGGAAGGGAAATGATCTCGACGTGGTAAAGTCGAGTGGTCAGGTCGAGTGCGCTATGCTCCGAAGGTGATCTCCCAAAAAGATGGTTTCTTTAATCTTCAGCTCGACATCTTTAGCTCGATGTCTCCATGTCCAGTGGGGAAGAAAAAGTCCAAAGCCGCTTCAGCTCGGGTTAGTGGTTGAGTCATTCATCTTGAGTGGGGATATCTTTGACACAACAACTTCAGCTCGAGTCCAGTGGTCAAGTCTATGCATCGACTCAGGTAAAAGCATCCCATATGATCTCCAAAGCTCCAAAAATACCAGATATCAACTCCAAATGCAAGGATATATGCAATGCTTATGCAAAAACTCTTAAGTACTCTAAGATGATGAATATGATAGAAAATAGTATGAACAATGGATGAAACTGTACTAAAATGATGATAAACAAGTGCTAAAAACATGTAAAATACAGAGACATAATTGTGCAGCAAGCCTAGAACAGGAGGAACTATCAGTTTGCGGTTGTCTGTTTCTACCCCGGGAATTTGAGCCACTTTGATTTTCCCTGGGTAAGTTACCTTGGCTAATCCTCCAAACCGAAACACGAGGAAAAGGCGGAGGCATATGCGAAGAACTCTCTCCTTTTTTGAGAACTCGAGACTTTGGCTTAGTCTCTCATAAACTAGGATCAAGGGTTACCAACTTTCTCTTACAATGCAAATTGGCGCTCAGATCATCAACGTCCTCATCATCTAGAACCTTGATTGAACGAGCTGGATGGGGATGCGAACTAGGATTTGGCCTAGATTCTGAAGAACAAATGGGAAGTTCTCGGACCAAGATACTTTTACGGTTAGGGTTGTCATTCATAACACTGTTTTTATCTCAAAGCTGCTTACCAACGTCGTCAATCTTTCTCTTCAGCTTCATATTCACGATGGCTTTTAGATTCTCAAAACACGCCTTTTCAAGCTCAGAGAAACTACGAGTATCAATCTCGTTCTGGTTAGGCTTGAGCGAGAGAAGTATGCCACTTCGAAAAAGTTTGTGTGCTATATGGATACATGAAAGGGTGAAAGATTCCTAGACAACTTTTTGTTTGGTTGCAAGTTTAAAAAATTACAAAAACCCTTATATGGGAGCAGGTCTTGGTAGAGTAGCTGCATGGAGAAAACCAGTGTTAACATAGATCCTCTTAAGATTCAATGTTAAAATAAAACAGAATCCATAATCTACCAAGTGCATTTGCCCACTCATGGAGCAACACATTAGCAAGATCATTAACAGAGGAGGTATTGATCTTAACAAGAAACAAACACTTCCTCCATTGATCATCATTGCTCGGAAGACCAAAAATTAGGATTCTGTCAGCATGAGGATAGATGGTATATGTGCCTGTCTTCTTGTTCGCAATACGAATATTAAAAAGTTCCGGAAGGTCACCAGAGCTCAGCAAAAATCCAGCCTCCATGGCAACAGTGAGCGAGCACAGGATATAGACTCTGGTTTCTCAAACCAGAGTCTTAGGCTTAGAGTTGGTGCTCCAATTATGTTGTTTAGAAACACTGATCCTAAGGGTGGTTTATGCAACGATACAGAATTACTGTTCACTCAAATGGCCCTTCATGTCTTATAAGCTAAAGTTATTACTGGTGATAGAGTTGGTGAAATGGTTTTGATTTCAAAGGTTATAATTATTCCATCAGACCCTAAGGTGCCATTCAAAATGCGTAGGAGACATTTTCCAATATATGTGGGATTTCCTATGACTATCAACAAGAGTCAATGACAATCGTTTAAGAATGTTGGGATTTTTTTTACCGAATCCAGTATTCTCTCGTGGTCAGTTCTATGTTAATATATCTAGGGTGACTTCTAAGAAAGGTTTGAAATACTTATTGTGGACAAGGAAGGAAAGGTTCATAAGCAAACCATGAGTGTAGTGTTCAAAGAGGTTTTCCCGACCTTGAGAAATTCGAAGTTCTTTCCAAATCTGACTCACTTTTAAGGTAAATTCAAAGTATATTTGAGTATTTACAATATTTATCTTATTAAATTCAGATTATCTTAGTAACGATTTTTTTTCATGTAGGATTACAAACCTCTTTTATGAAAAGAAACGATGATAAAATATAAATGTTGTAACATCCAATAATACTACTCTACTTTTTTTGTTTGTTAAAGTTTCACCTTTAACTCTATGACACATTCAATATTAGTGGAAGATTACAAATTTTCCATAACATATTGTTAAGAAAGTTTGGATTACAAAACCAAATCTATACAATCTAATCTAATTTAATCAATACTTCTTGCTTATCAGCTTTAACTAGAACCTGAAATAATAAAAAATTATAATATAACGAGAACTTCAAATCTAACCCCGAAATAATAAAAAATTATAATATAACGAGAACTTCGAATCTAACCTTTTTACTTGATGACTTCTTCCATGAACATCTTTATTTAAAGAAGCTAAGAATAATTCTTTTTTTTTTTATGAAAACTGTTAAACAAAAATACTAATTAGCTAATCAAGAAAAGCATGCATTACTTGGATCTAGTGGTTAAGAATGTTGATAATTGAATATCAACAATTTTAACTTATGCCCCAATAAAAACCATTTTTCATGTTAAACAAACATAATCAATTGACCATGATCTTATATTATTCCATATTCCATATTTGATCAAATAAGTTACACATCAAGTTTCTTTGCATTGTCTCAATTGATCAGTTTTGGATTATGTAAGACAACTTTTTAATTTAGTGTATTAGTTGTTTGAGTGTAGCCTATCAATTATAAAAGTAATTTGCGAATTCAACTTTTTTGATTTGAAAATGGATTTGCTTTCAGTAACAACAAACAACTAAGTAAACTGTAAAATCCACTATATCAAAACAAGTTTATTAAAATAAACATTTACCTTTAATTCGTAGCTGAGAAGATGTTAAATATTGCTATGTAATAATATGTTGAATTGGTCGTTTGATTTACATGTAAAGCAAATCAAGAACAACAACAACAAACGGAGCAATCATTGATGAATGATCTGTTGGAGTTAATTTAGATGATCAGTTTTGAGGTCCATCGCTGTTGTTGGAAAATCAAGGTTATGTTGACAAGAAGAGGAAGATGAACAGCTTCCCGATGTTTTGAACCTAACAAGAGAATTACACAGACATAACAACGGAGAACATGATGAATGAGTTGATTGATTGCATAAAACGAAATCCAAAGTAACAAATAAATATAGGGTTCAAAATAAAATTGAAAGAGTAAGATCTATCTCCCCAAAAAGCTATGAAACTAAGGACGAAAATATCTCAGAACAACTTGTTACTGCTCAGAAACACGAACATAACTTATATAGTAAAACCCTAGGCTTTAAAGTCGGTGAGGAAAAATATATGGAAAATCTTCACGTCGGAGATCGATCGATCTCTCGTGGATCGGTCAATCTCTGCTTCAAAACGCACCACTTCATTAATTCTTCATTGTGGTCGATTCTCCTTTGTCTTTGGTCGATCCAAATGCATCCCAGTTGGTACTTAAAGTGTAAAAACGTCCAAAGCAGCTCCAATTACTCCATTTAGCTCCATTGACTTGCAAACATATGATATTAATATTTTATTCAGTTTCAATTCTTCAATACTATCATGTCATTGCAGTATGTTAGGTGTCAAACCAAATGAGTGTGATGCAAACAATCAGGATGAGACAAATGCAAGCTAAGTCAAGCCAAATAGATGAATGTGATAACTAACAACCTAAGTGAAACAAATTGAAATGCAAAATAGAAAACTAAAAGACCAGGCACGATCAAGCAAGTCAAGCTAGCAAGTTGAGCCAAGATAAAACTGTAAAGATAACAAGAAATAAAAAAGAAAGAAAGGTCCTAAGGATGGGGTAATTGATTAGAGACTTTCCTTGATCTACCTCAGGTGCTTAACAAAACTTAAAGAAAGTGCTAATCCCTTGACAATGAATTCAGAAATAAATCAATCCACTTTCGTGGTAGAGATCCTCGAGTCAAACTACTGACATACCCACTTTTGCTGGCGACACATAGCATGACAAGCATTATGATTCAACTCATTAAAGAAAATAAATATTCTAGACAACCAATCTCTTAGGCTAGAACATAAATCTCTGGAAAAAGTTGATTCATGCATTTCATCAAACACTTGGTGGGTGTGGAAATACCCAAAATCTAATTCCAATTTATCAGAGAGAAATTAGCATTAAAAACACTAACCCATAAGGGATTTCATACAATCTAAGCTTAAACACCTACGGAGACCAAGACTTATCACTAATCTAACACATCCTCAAGAACCCTAATAAACTACTCAGAAATCATCATTAAATACTCAAACCCATAAATCTCTAAAATCGACATATAAGCAAGATTAAACTGAGATAAGAAAGATGGTGAAGAAATCAAATGCAAATTCAAACTAGATTGAGAGAAATCTGATTTACAAAAGCTATATAGAGTTCTAATGGAGGCTGAGTATTTGGAGACTATAAAATTAAGAGAGAAGAGATCTATGGATTTTAACCTACAAGGGTTATTTATAATAAATTGGTCAAAACCCTAAACAGAAGAAGACAAAATAGCTAGGCGGTGAGGTCACGTTTAGTGACAATCCTAGATTAATAACTCTACCATTTTCATTTCATACCAAAATAAATTCTTACACATCCAAAAATTAGAATAGTCTAAATCTACCTTAATTAAAAACTATCGGTAACTAACATTTAGTTTGTTACATAAATACAAAAATCAATATTTAAAATTTTTAAAATCTTCTATAAAACGTAAATATGGAAAGCCTTAGTTTTAGGAAGATTATACCAAAATTGTTACAAGTCATTAAAATTTAAAAGTTAAAAGGATGATCAAATCAGATCGTTGATATGTTGAACAATAATAATATCTTCTATAAAATGTTGAATGTCTTTTAAAATCAACAAAGAAAACTTTAAACTCTTATCTCATTCTCAATCATATGTTTCATATGTCATGTTCTGTTTTTATCAATCTGTTTATGCATTTGTTTGTTATTGTACCAGTTTCCTTTTTCATAGCACCATAGTCAATCTTCTTATATCCGCTTTTCTTCTTCTTTTTTATTTTTTAGGTATCAGCGATGATGATGGTTGGTTCTGGTGGTGGTATAGCTGGATCCGATGGAGGAAGCAGGCCGATGGCCACCGTATTTCAGAAGCAAAAAGGTGTTATTACAGAGAGTAGAGACTGACATCACATCTATGCACGCACAACGTCAATGTTTCAACTTTCAAAGGTAAAGTGGTTTCATTCGCGTTTTAACTTTGGATTTATCAGAAATTTCAGTCTCTTGAGAATATATTCGTTTGAATATTACTGTTCTTGGAAATGTATTGCACAAGTTTCCATATTTCCTTCGTTTTTTTTTCTTTTTTTTTTGATAAAATTGGTATTGTTTATTGAGACGAATATCTTTTGGTTTTTGTTAGGCGAGTGGTCCGGTGGTGAAGAATTCTCATGAAACATACATGATGGAGAAAAGAGCTTCTAAAGTCATTATTTCAATCCATCAAATTTTTATAGGTGATTGATTTAGAAATCAGGGCAGCACCGATTTAGAAATTTAGAAATCATGTTTGCTTTAGATGCAGAATGGTTTTGGTTTTATTTGTGAGATCAAATTCACAAACTAAGAAACTTCCAAGAGGAAAGAAAATCTGAAATCTAATACTTTTGTTTATAATTTCAAATCACCAACAAAAAATCAGTAAAACATTTGAATTTCTGATGTTGTTCTGTTTCAATGATCTTCACAAATGGACTATAGAGAGATTTCGAGAGGAACAAAGGCGAACAAGTGTCTAAAAGGCTAAAGGCTCATAGTTTATCTTCATCTATGCTACTAATAACATATCTCATTGTTACCTTCCAATGACCGTAGTTAGTGTCATTGAGAGTGAAGTGTCGCGTATTCCCGAACAGATCTCGTGTTGAGTCCATCTCCCACCTCAGAATCATCACCTGTTGTTGAGTAAAACAACTCGGTTCAGATGCTTGCTCCGATACCAAGTGAAAAAGTTGCAGGACCTCAATTCACGAGAATATATGCTGATAAATAATGAAAACCATTGATTAACTTAAATAAGTTTTAATGCAAAGAGATTCAAATACAATCGAAATAAGCAAAAACAAGTGTCTTAAATCAAACTCCCCCAGACACTAAACTCCCCCCATAAATAAAACTCCCCCAGAAGCTAATTCCCATAACTACTTATCAGCTTCACTCTCAGCCTCATCACCTTCCTCACTATCTGCATATCCCTCAGAATAATACATTGTCTCCTTAGAACTCTTAGATGAAGAACCATCAGGGGTTGATATGAGTCCTCCTAACGTGCCAGGTCCAGGCTTAAATACTCCATCAACTTTAGCTTCAGGTATGGCACCATCAGCTTCAGGATCAACATTCTCATTCGCCTGAGTCTGAGCACCATGAGAAACAAATAGACCATAATCTCCCCTGCTCGAGTGACATAGATTAATTAAACACCAAACCACATATGCATCTACCCCAATGATAAGATTAAGAAGGAGAACTTACTATGAATCATGTGTGCAATGTCTGTTAAAAGGAGGCTGTAAACCTGATATGATCACCAAGACGAACACCGAATGTGTGATTGCCAAACTTCCTCCTGGGAACCCCTTGACCAACGACATCAGACATAGTGAACACTTCTAGAGCCGGTTCAATGATCTCAAATGGTTCAAGTTGAATCTCTCTCTGAAAACTCAGAATCCGGTAGATGAGATTCAGAAAAGGAAGTATTTTGTCTTTGGACTCATGAAGTAAGACTGACTTTTCAACCTAATCATACACCAATTTTCTAAAATTGAATGAAATGCGTTGATCCAGCATATATAGCAACTTACACATCTCGATAGTAGCGGAAGTATTATTGGTACTTGGAATCCAATTGAGACAACAAAGCATATGCAAATTTTCTAGCAATTTAGATATAAGTGACGGTCAAAATTCTGTCCAAAAGGATACCTGATCATTGGACAAGTACTTAGCCAGCGCATGATTCATGAGCTTAACCCTAGACGTCCCAGACTTTTTTTGCCACTTGATCGGACAAGACTTGAAGACTTTGTTGATCATGTTGGGAGAGAATTCGTACATCTTGCCACACACAAATACAAAGCATTTCTTTGTCTCATTTGGAAAGATGAGTAAAATTCGAAAACAACATTCCGTATAAATGGATCAACATCCGTAACTATGAGCAACATGTCATTTTCTTCAAGTAACGTCTGTAACTCCAATGTCTCTGGATTTGACTGCATTCTCTTATGAGGATGAAACTTCTTCTTCTTCTTCAACCATTTGAATCGTATTTGTGCAGGCGATGTAAGAAACTAGAGAGATAATGGAGTAAAGATTGGTTCCCACAACTTGGGACTCTCCTTATCACACTTGGCTTGCTCATAGCGATGAATACTTGTACGATCAGAAGGATCATAGGGAAGCTGACATGGTCCTCGAGCACGACGAAAAAGATCAAGAGCTGGATCATAAACTGGAGGATGCAGAGGTCGAGAGGGACCCGTAGTGGCAGTGTTTGCTGTTGGAGCACTCGTCGGAACTGTTGGCGTGTCAGTGGCATTGGCTGGGACTGATGACTTAGATTAAGTAGATGCAGCAGTTGTCTTGGAGGTTCGTCGAGACGATGTTTGAGTAGATCTGGAGACCAGAGCCACAGTTAGAAGCCTCTTCTTCTTTGATTTTACCGAGGGCCCCATATCTGTAGAAACAGAGGTTGTCGTGCCTTGAGATGAAGAGGCATCAGATGTCGATGAGGGTGCCAATTGCATAAAGAATGATGAAAAAGTGAAGTGACTGTTTTTTTGGCTTCTTGGTTGACTTGACCGTGCCCGAACGTGATGCAGCAACCGCTGGAACTTCTTCGCTTGGACCATCGGAATCAATCAGTTCTAATTCCTTTCTTTTCTTGTCTTTGGTTATCGATTGAGTAGCAACACGAGCCACCATGGAGGAATGAGTGCATGACGATATCACCGGAATCTTTGCTCATCGCATTTTGGCCATGATTAGGGTTTGGAGGAATTGGGAACGACACAAACCTTCACGACAAGAGAAAGAAATAAAACCAAAAACAGAAATAAATTCAAATAACTTAAAGGTAAAGAAAAAAAATTCATAAATACCCATCACAGCCTAACAGAAAACAAAAAAAAATGGTTAAACTCTATTTTTTTTTGCTTCAACACAAATTGTTAAACAATAACCGAACATCATTCTCCGCATAACTGTATTATGTTGCGTCATGTCAATATATATCTGCTTGTTCCAACAAACTTTTTTTTCTCAACATGCTCAAAAACTTAAAAATAACCATAAGTGCAAAGAGATATAATCCAACTTCACATTATGCATGACCATCACAACATATAGAGACAACATAGTATTGTGAAGTTATCAATCAAACCAAGACTTTCAAACATTCTTACCTTAAGAATGCAACTCAAATTTCCTGAACCATTTTCACAGTATTACCTTGCGTATCCTCATATATGTATGCCCTCATCTTGCCTTTTTGTCACAGAGGCCAACACATAAACTAATTTCAGAAACTCATGCACAGTGATACGATCAGTTTTTTGTTTTGAAGAGCTGTTGAAACACTCAACTTGTTTTCCCAACCACGATAGCTATTTCTCTTTTAAGAGGAGCTTTCACTCGTGTTGATTCACTGAGAGTAGTCTTCACACATACATATCCCCAAGAGCCAGTGAGTCCCAACCATGCAGGAGTGTGTCAGACCGTGAAAGAAAGACTTGGGCTTAAGATCATCAAAGTTAGTTACACTTACACACGATTTGATTTTGAGATTGAATGCACGTGTGAGCCTACCTTTGTGAGATACTTCTTATTGCCCCTTTCTGCATCAGGGAGGAATGGAGAGACTCAGTTCTTTGATGATTGTTCTTCTCCTTTGTTATTTTTTTTTATACTCCCTTAGACAAGATTTCTCCTTTTTCTAGTCCTTAGATAAGCCCAGCTTCATCTTGTGAGATAAGATATGTCTTACTGCTCCTTTCTGCACCCTATCCCTTCCCTTACTTCTTTCTCATCCAGTCGGACACATACGTTACTGACTTAGCTGCTTGAAGATATGGAGGGTAGCTCTTTCTCCGAGTGAACTTGACGTAAAAAGTTTTGGTCAACTCATTATTTCAGCTCTTCTTAGTTATAAAGCACATGAAAAAAAATAAAGACCATTGCACTGCACATTAACTCATGTTCATGAGCTGTCACTCATTAACAAAGAACATTAAAGAGCACACTCAAATATTTTTGCAAGTTAATAAACGTGCTATGATCCAAGGGTTTGGTGAAAATATCAGCAAGTTGCAATTCAGTAGGTACATGTTTCTCTTCAACTAGTTCTCTAACAAAGTGATGTTTAATTGCTATATGCTTAGTTTTATAGTGTTGCACAGGATTCTTTGAAATATCAATGGCACTTTTGTTATCAATATCACATTTAACAATCATGGGTTTAGATGAAACCATACCATAATCAGACGTTATTTGCTTCATCCATAGCAGTTGTGTGCAAAAGCTCCCTAAGACAATGTATTTGGCCTCGACAGTGGAGAGTGACGCGCAGTTCTGATTCTTACTATGCCATGATATGAGATTAATGCCTAGAAAGAAACATCCACCTGTTGTACTTTTTCTGTCGTCCAAATTGCCAGCCCAATCTGAGTTGCTATATCTAACCAAGCTTTGATTCGTGTCTTTGGTGTAATGAAGACCGTAGCTCACCGTTCCTTTTACATAGTTGATTATCCTTTTAACAGCTGCAAGATGATATTCTTTTGGACATGCTTGATACCGAGCACAGATCCCCACACTTAGACACAGATCTGGCATACTTGTCGTTAGGTGTAGTAAGCTTCCGATCATTCCTCGATACAGCTTCTAGTTAACCTTGACACCACTCTCATCCTTTGAAAGTTTTAGAGTAGTGCTCATAGGAGTATGTGATGTCTTGCTCGTATTCATTCCAAAATGCTCCACTACCTTTGATGCGTATGTACTTTGAGAAATTGTAATGCCTTCATCTGTTTGACATATTTGCAACCCAAGAAAGTATATAAGGTCGCCCACCATGCTCATCTCGAATTCAGAAGTCATAGTTTTGACAAACTCTTCCACCAACTCTTGAGATGTGCCACCGAAGACAATGTCATCGACATAAATTTGAACAACCAGCATTCCAGTCTTGTTCTCTTTGATGAAGAGAGTCTTATCTATACTTCCTCTAGCATACAGATTTTCTACCAGAAGCGATGTAAGGCGATCATACCATGCTATAGGTGCCTGTTTCAAGCCATACAACGCCTTGTGTAGCTTGTACACATGATTTGGATACTTGGGATCTTCAAATCCTTTGAGCTGCTCAACATATCTTCCTGAATATATCCATTCAAGAATGCACTCTTAACATCCATTTGTTGTAGTGTGAACCTCAAATCACACGCCATACCTAACAAAAACCGAATTGATTCAAGAAGAGCCACGGGTGCAAAGGTCTCATCAAAATCCACACCTTCTGTAACATCCGTAACCCAGTAATGGGGTGTATTGTTAAATTCGAGAAGTTTGGGGTTGTTTCTGCAATATCAGAAAGTTGTGTTGGGTTAATTTGATAAGATCAAAAGTTATGGGGCTGCTTTGCAAAGATCAGAAAGTCGAGGGACTTAAATGCAATTTTGGAGAAATTGAGAATAAACCTAGCCTATAAGTCGTCGCCTTCATCGAGTAGAAGAGAGAGACGAGACGAGTTTGTGGTTTGCGTGAGGGAGGAAAGAAGAGCTGAACGTCGTGGTGTTGATCGCGTAGCTTGGAGTGTTCGTCGTTGAGCTTCGAGTAGTGCCGTCGTTGGAGTTTTTGGGCTGCCGTAAAGGAGAAGCTTCGCGCCTCTCTCATCTCTCATCAGGGTAAGGTCTCTTCTCTTGTTGTTCCTGTTGATTGGTGTGTCGTTGAGTTTGCCGAGGAGATGTCGTTGTGTGATGTCGGTGACGAGATGAGTGGTGGTGACGTGAGAGTCGGTGGTGTGATCGGAGGGGAGATCGTCTGGCCGTGGGGTGAGACGTGAGAGTGGTGGCGTTGGTGAGTGGTGGACGCCGGTGACGTCGATGGTGTCGTGGTGGTTGCAGAGACGCAAGGAAGAAGACAAGTTCTTCTTAAGTCGTGTAGTTTTAATTTTTGTCGTTTAGTGATTATGGTGTAGTTTAGTTTCTTGTAGTTTAAGTTTCATTATTTTATTATTTTAGGTTTTGCATTCAGAGGAAATCTAGGGTGTATTCGTCTCAGAGAGTTCTAGAAAGTTGCAGAAAATAGTCGCAAAAGTTTCTGTTTTTGGCCAAGGTGAGTGCAGTACCGTGGTCGGATGATTTACAGAATTATTTCCCGAGATAATTAAGTGTTAGGATTTAATTATGTGTTTTATGATTTTCGCGGTGTTTTTATTGCTGAGATAAATTCTGGAAAAATTGCTAGAAATTGCCGTTATTTATAAGATCATTTTATGTAATTTTTCTATGAATTATTGTTGAATTAATTGTTAAGAATTAATTGTTTTAGTCAATTTTGGGTGTTTTAAATTGCCGTTGATTGATTTAATTTATTAGTTTGCGGTGAATTAATTTTATTAAATCATTGTTGTGTTATTTGTCTAATCCGGACATTTGATTATGTCGGAGGGGTATTTTCGTATTTTTTCCCTAATTGACCTAGTAGACGGCTTGATCGCCTCCTCAGTATTTATTAAATACTGACTGTGTCTATTCATAATGGCGCAGGTAAGGGAAAGGATAAAGCTAGCTGAAGCTCGTGGAACTGCGGTGACGGACCAGGATGACATACCGGGAAAGTTTTCATTTATTTTATCGGATGTTTGTTATTTTGATTAGTGTTTATTGTTGAATTGCTTCTGCTAGATTGTTAGAACATTTTTATTATTATGTTGGATTAATTGGTTAAGTTGTTAGTTTTTTTTTAAATATCAGTTTAGTGTGGTTTACGTTATTGAACCGGGCCCCGGTTTAGTGGTTTTCGGGATGGGTCTTTTCATCTTCAATCTGAGTATATCCATGAGCCACCAGTCTTGCCTTGTTACGCACTACATGCCCATTTCATCAATCTTGTTTTTGTAGATCCACTTGGTGTCGATGATGTTCACTTCTGCTAGTTCTTCTTCCATTGACATCATCCAGAAATAATCCAAGAGCGCATCAACAATATCTTTTGGTTCGACCATGGAGACAAAGAATGCAAACCTTATCATTTCTTTATAATCAGTTTGTATTCTTCTTGTAACTCATTCATTTAGATCACCAATCAGATCACTTTCTGAGTGATTTTTATGAACTTGAATCGTTGAGTTTGGTTGTGTTTCTTGATCCTTCACTTGTTGACTTTCCTCAACATCATCCACCGTAGGAACTTTTGCGTTGTTGGAACAGAATGAGTCTTGTTTCTGGTATTTGTTCTTTGCTCTTCTTCTTCTTCTTCAAGATCTATGATGATTACTCCAGGTGAGTAACTAAATTCATTAAATACCGTTCACTGGCAGCTCCACCATCTTGATTCTCTTGTTATAGACTCTGTATGCCACACTATTGATAGAGTATCCCAAGAAGACACCTTCATCACTCCGAACATCAAATTTACCCAGCTGATCTTTATCATTTAGAATATAGCAAATTCATCCAAACACATGGAAGTTCGGCTTCTTACCTTTCCACAATTCGTAAGGTGTTTTTTGTTGATCCCACTCCGAACATACACACGATTTATCACATAGCACGCTGTGTTGATTTCTTTTTCTTGTTGTTCTATTTTGTGTTTACATCTTTCAGCGGTGATCGTTAACGGTGAAGGTAAATGTCATATCTATTCTTCTCATTATTACTATTTTTGGTTTCTTTTCTGAGTTTAGATCTCTTTCGAACCCTCATTTTATTAATTAAATACCCCCGTTGCATTCAACCTTCAACATCTTTTACTCGATAATTGGAATTACATAGATTAATAATACAAGAGATACATTTTAAAGTTAAACAAAACAGGATTTATGTCTTTATGAGATCAAATAACACATTAACGATGAACGTATAGGGTTTGTGACGTGCATATATAGCAAGATTCTAACATTTAATTTAAGAATGGTTGGTCATCGACAGCAAGTGGAACATGTGAACGGTCGATGAGGATGTTCTCGTAGATGAAGCCGGCGAGTCCACCTCCAATCAACGGTCCAACCCAATATACCCAATGGTCAGTCCAGTTTCCGGAGACCAAAGCTGGACCAAAGGACCGGGCCGGGTTCATGGAGGCTCCGGAGAAGGCACCGCCTGCAAGGATGTTGGCTCCGACGACAAATCCTGTGAGAAGTGGGCCCAGCCCATCAAGGGAACCTTTCTTGGGATCCACAATAGTTGCATAGACAGTGAAGAGAAGTGAGAATGTTAAGATGATCTCCCATATGATTCCTTGCGTGTAACTCACTCCACTAGCCAACGTGTGAACCGGAGTTCCCTAAGCACAAAGCGTAATTATATAATGTCAAACTATGTGATATATAAATCGAAGATGCCTGAAATAAATAAATTTTGTAGTGTACATATATAGAATTGCAAGTTTTAACAGACAGAGAAAATTGAAACCTCATTGCATATTAATCAAATTACTTTTAATATATATTAAACTTGTGTATTGATTTTTAATTTTGAAAATTTTCAACTTAACTTAACTACGGAAATAATAGAATCTTGTAAAAATATATGTTATTAGATCATTATTTAATACCATTTTCTATCCTAACATTTCTTTTAGTAGCGTTAAAAGATCTTGATTACAACAATTAACTAAATTTGGTGAATTTAATTAGATTCGGTACCATTCCTCCGGTGAGGTAACTGAGGAGGAAGCAGGCTGCAGAGGAGGCTAACAACTGATCAATCCAATAGAGGAATGCGCGGAACACGCTGATGTGGCCGCCCATAAGTAGCCCGAGGGTGACGGCAGGGTTGAGGTGGCCACCGGATATATGGCCCGCAGATATCATTACCGCCACCACAAATGCATGAGCCACGGCCACCGCGAAAAGTCCCACCAATGCGTTTCCGACTAAACTGTCTATATCATGAATCAAATAAAATAAAATTATGCACTGAAATGCATCATGTTTTCAAATACAAATTGACTTGGTTTGCTAAAGAGGGAAGCCAAGATTTCTAACAAAGAACATGAATGTGATATAAATAAAAGGAATAAAAATTTTACCCGTGGCCATGGCGGATCCGACACCGGCGAAGACAAAGAGAAACGTGGTGATGAATTCGACAATGAGGGCTTTGATGCAGTCCGGCTTAGCCACCTCGCTATGGTTCCCTAAGTCAATCTTCCTCATGGCTATAGAATGGATTTAGAATTTTAAACCAAAGAAATATTGTTGGATGGTTTTAGTTGATGTTGTGCTTATTACATCGGAGCTACTTATAATGAGTTCTTTTTGGTCAATAAAAAAAAAGAAAGGAAAGTGAACAGAAAATGGTAGGGAGCACATGGATTAAAATTATTGTATGATAATGATTGATTGAGTTTTGAGAGTTGACTTGTATAATGTTCTCTAGTGAGATGTGAGATGCATTTGCTTTCTATAACATATCGTTTTGGAAAGTAGGTAACAATTTGACATATGCTTACTCGTTAGACATTGTATCGAGCTTTGATTGGTTCCTTAAAGAAGGGGTCGTAAGGATTGTACAGATAATGGAGGCGGTACAACTGTTTCTTCATTAAAAATAGCTACAAAAATTTATTTTGGTAGTACAAGTTTTGATTCCTACCAAAGGGGTTGTGGCCGACTGATAGTACAAGAGTTTGGTTCTTTTGTGTTTTTGTTTAATTCTTCTTTGGGACACAGATGCATTTTATATACTGAAATCGACTAAAAGTTAGTTCTGGGTAATGAAATAGATTATGGACCAAAAGTCTGGAACTCTTGCAATTTATAAAAAAAAAAAGTTTTGGTTCCTAAAACATGGCATTACCCCGAATTACTTTACAACAAGTTTTGGTTTAAGATAATTATTTTTATAAACAAAAGGTTTTGAATTATCACTGGTCAATTAGATCGCTTCTTAAAATGTATATTATTGTTGGTCGATAGGTTTTTGTTTTCATAAATGTTACTTTTGTATTTTGTGTTTATTTTGGATACATTTGTTTTTTTTTCCAACTTTTTTTTTGTTCATGATACATTTGTGTTTAAATGGATATATGAACAACATTAAACTGCTAAAGTGTTTTGTGGCTATCTTGGTCTGATGACTGATATCTGAAAGATTATTTTGGCTAATTAAACAGGTGAACTTATAAATAAAAAACATAAATTTAGAAAGCATGATTCCTTTTCTCTTGGCGTTTTCAGAAAGCATCTCTAACTCAGCCCTTCCGTCACCATTTTTTGATTTTATTCCTATCTCATGTTTTATACCTGGAGATGTTTATTTTTTGAGGCTTTCGTTCTTTTCTGTCGTCGGGTTCTCATCCAACATCATCTTCAACCTCCATCAGAATCTCCATCGCCTTGCTCCCTTCTCTGGATTCAAATTAATGTATGAAAAGCAACTCTCTCGGAGTGGATCTCCACCTTTTTTTTACTTATTCTCTTTGAGAGAGAACAATTCTCAAGTCTTCCTTTTGTGAGAGATCATTTACACACTATTTCTCTTCTATGTATAAAATATTTCCTTCAATTTCCATATTCAATAGAGGTGTTTTTTTTTGTTCATAAACTATGAAATTATGCATTTTTCTATCCAATTTGTTATTTTGTATCAATTATATATAACTCTTATCGACGAATCAGATAAAACTATTTAGCGATTAGTTTTGAATCTCATTTTAATACTCCTAACATTCAGTATATGAGATCATCTCTTGATATGATTGCTGCCAATGCTTTTCTTATTTGGCTCATTGAGTTGACATTGACAATATTTACCGTGTCCATGCATAACATATATTATCTTATAAATTTTAAATTGATAACAATCATTATTTTTAAATTTTCATTTATTTGTTTTCTCACAATACATCGCCTCAAATTTCTGTTTATTTATCCTTATTTATTTGAGGTTCTTTTTGCATTTATCACTTGTTTGATGTTCGATTTTCTTGCATTCATAGAAAATACTCTCACTAGAAATCTAATGTTATAATTTCCTCTGAAATTTTTGATTCTGTAATTTATTAAATTCTATGCAATTAATTAATTTTTAATATTTTATGATGATAAAGTTATTAAAAAAAAAACTTATGTGTTCATGGGTCTATCTATATAACCATCTGATCTATGCATTAAATATTTTTGCGTGTTAGTTAATCCAATCAACTTAATCTAAAATTTATTTAACACTTAACCAATTAGAATAATGAATCAGGTTGGATTAAACTCAATCAATTTTTTTTGTTCAAATAATTAGAAATGTGTAGCTTTTTTATTAAATATTTAATTAATATAAATTTTAAATTTTTTTGTAATAATAAGATTTAACATATATTAAAATGGAAAGTAAAAGAATCAATTTTATTATTTAATATTTATTTTTGTTGATTTTCCTAGAAATTTAAAATTTATTGTAATAATAAGATTGAACATATATTAAAATAGAAAGTAAAAGAATCAATTTTATTATTTAATATTTTTATTTTTATTTTTGTTGATTTTACTTTTTGATTAAAGAAAAAAAATATTATTTCTAACACGTGTCACAATTAGTTAGAATTTTGACACGTGTCGAGTTTTCGTGAGAGAAATCAAATTTTATATAATAGGATATTATGTGTTCACTTTTCTAGATAATTTATAGATTTATAGATTTTGTTTGTTAGTTTATATATTATTTGTCTTTTAGTTATATGTAATTTCAACTTCATTAAGTTATAAAAAGTGTTGTGTTATTGGTTATTTGACATATTTACATATTTTAATATTTTGTAAGTAGTTCTTATGTCCAAATTTGCCCCACTATGTCTAGCGGGTTAGTAGAATGGCCCGCAGATTTAATTTTGTAATTTTAAATAATTAAAATATTTTTAAAATTTAATATTAATAAATTTTTAATATTATATTTTGTAAATATTCTAATTTTATACATAAAAATTCTTTTTATTTTCCAATATATCATACATTATATTTCATCAACTATATACAATTATTAATATATATATATATATAACTTCTTTATTTTTATTAAAAATTGGTAGTCCGCGGGTAGATCCGCCAATCCGCGTAAAAAGCCCGCTAAATCTATGATGCACTATGGGTTCTTCCATGAGGCCCATTTTTTAATGGGCATAAAATTTTATGTCCATACCCACCATATGGTGGATCTACTTGGACCTAGTGCGCAGGTCACCAACTCGATTGATACTTCTACCAATGTGAAACGTTGAATACTCATTTTTCCTTATTGATTGAGTAATATATGTCAGTTTTAAAAAATTTGAATCACAACATATGCAGAAAAGTCTAAAATTTTCTTAATTATATGTATTATATAATAATTTAAAATGATTTGAAAATAAGATCAAACAAAGATGATAGGAGAATCATAATTTATACTAATAAAATTATAATATTAGATAAGTAAATAATTATGTTTTGTAATGATTGTAAAGAATAGATTTATTATTTATTAATATTTATTTAGAGATAAGAGAAATAAATAAACTAAGTAGGAGATTGTTTGGATACATGAATAACTACTATTTGTTGTTTGGATACATGATATTTGTACTTCAATTTAGTAGTATAGAGATCTATTTAACTCCAATTATCGAGTAAAAAATCAGTCCGAATAAATAAAGTCAGGTAAAATAAAAATAGAAGATCAAAACAAGATTCACCAAAAAACCTTTGCAAGAACTAAGGATGCAAATTCTGTGAGCTGGAACTTTTCGTTGCATTAGAGGATGACATGTATCGACCCGAGATGCTAACATGCCACAAAGATCTGTTGATGATAAAAATATTTATTGCAATTGGTATAGAAAGGATAAGCAAGTGCAATAGGTTTAGTATATTGTTGAAGATTACATTAAAATTCTAGGTTAGGATCTTATGTAGTATTTATAGGTATAATTAAGGATTTAGCGGGAAATTGGTTTTTTCGTACCTCAAGAATGTTGATATTTTGATTCATATACGAAGTATACCACTGTGCAAAGACATACGTTAACCACTAAAAGATTTGAATTTACTACTTTAACTTTTGTTTGTTCAAATTTTCATCAATTCACTTAAATGAGAACGCCGTCTGATCCGTTGAATAGAGGCGTCGCTCATGGATTATTTGTCAAAGAGAAAAACAATACCACCTGTTGCGTATCGAAAATATAAAATCTCTTCTTTCTTCATTTGTGAAACACGTTTTGAAACAATACCAGCAAACCGACTCCAAGACGAGACTAAACATCCTCCGCCACCACTGAGCACCACCAAGACTGGCGATGAGGCTCAAGAAAGACGAAAACTATATTAAGATCTAGTAACCAAAACCATCACATTTAATATAATTTTTGTTATCCTAGTAACTAAAATTACTTTTTGAGTTTATTATATTTTAAAATATTATTCGTAAATAAAAAAAAATTAAAACTCCGAATCTCAGCCTAACAAAAATCAGAATTGAATATCATTACTAATCTTCATCCATAAAATTAAAATGTTTTAATTTATTGAATACTTGAAAATGATTTTATATGCACGGGAATCTAGTATTTATATACTTTAATTTGGTATCATCGTTTGAAACAATAATTCTTTTTTCAAAAAAAAATTTTGTTTGAAACAATTTAATCAAGGGTATAAATTAATAGTTTTGTAAAGAAAAGAAAACGTAACAAAGAATATGTATTTTTATGTGGTCCAATTTTTCCACAAAAAATGGATCATGAGACATGAGGATGAGACAGCTGTTCGCCTCCGATGCTCCAGTAATATAAAACAGAGGGAGTAATATGGTAAGAGACAATTAAAATTTTAATAATTTAGTAATGGCTATTTTTATCAGAGAATTTAATGAAAAAACCCCTCAACTATCATCCGTTAATAGATTTGATATTCGGTAAATAGTTTCCGTCTACAGTGATGAAAGATTGTTATGAATCTCATAAAACATCGAGGGATTTGTATTTATCATAAAAAAAAAAAGTTTTTTAATGAATAAACAAAATGAAGTGCATGTTAAAATCTCAAATTAGAAACTTAGGGTTTCGGTTTGGTAATTTTATTATGTATTTTGAATGTTTTAGTTTGGTATTAGAAACTATTAAAAAATAAAAAGACACAATAACGTAAACAAATATCCAACAATTCAAACTATTGAATAATATTTTATTTCGAGAAACCGACAAAAATAAAACTAGATAACATTGTTTAACAAAAAAAAACTAATAGTCCTAAGAAGTAGCACTCGTTGCAACATAAGACACTACATATATCCTAAAGTAGATATTACTAAAGCATTAGATTTGAAGAGAAAATTATGTTGGCTTAGTGGTAGCCATAACCTTCTGTTTATTTCTTGGTCTTCCTTTAGGTTATTTGGGTGGGTTTGGTACTGCTTCATGTTTGTTTGAGCGTCTGTTGTGACCAACTTGTTGACAGTTTCTGCAGGTTTTCAAATTTTATTATTTCTATGAAATTTGTTGTTGTATCTACGACAAATATAATTGTTTCTATGAAAAATATTGTATCTATGAAAAATCTTATTGTTTCTATGATAAATACAAACGTCTCGACATTTTATGTCATTCAAAACAATCTTCCATCTCCCTAGAGGGTAATTTTTTAACAAGGATCAAATCTATTAATGGATAATAGTTGATGAGATTTTTTACTATAAAAATAGTTGAGGGTTTAAAAATAGATGTGAACAAAGTTGATGGGTTTTTTCATTAAATTCTCTTTTTATTAATTCTTTCTCTTCACATAAAATTTTAGATCAAAATGTCTCTATTGCAATTTTAACAGAGTAATTATTTTGTTATCGATACAAATATTTAGGAGAGATCATCTCTAATTGTAATGGATAATTATTTTGTTAATAGTATAAAAAAATTATATCATATGACATATATAGATTGATATCTAAGTCATTATTTAACTTGATATAAAATATATTGTTAACATATTAATGTATTTATCTGGAGAATAATGAATAAATTTTTGAATAATATTTTATTTATAAACATCATATATATTGTAATATGCTGATAAACATAGTTACAATGATATAACATTTTTTTAATCATATTAACAAAATAATTACCTATTAAATTAGATATGATCTCTTTCCAGATATATATTTTTTTGTATGAATATAAAATTATATTCATAAAAAAAACTGTTTTACAATGAATGCTTCATAGATTCAAAATGTTTAGAACTATAGATACATATAAGAAGAATTCAATTGCTATGACTTTGGAACCAATAACGTAACCCTCCTTCGTTGTCCGATAATTCTTTCAGAGTGTTTAACCTGTTCCGAACACTCTTATCAATCATTCGTGTGAGTTTAGAGAACGGAGTTGGTGTCTCCCCACGACGTCTTCCATTCCTCATATATTCATTTGAAGATTACACTGACTTTGGTCTCTGATCTCTCCCCAAATATTCATTTGAAGATTACACTGATTTTGGTCTCTGATCTATCTAAAGGTTCAATAAAATGACGTTTAACTGCCTCAGTTTTTTAGCCGTTTATGTGGATGTTAATTTTGCACTTGATGTTGTTTCAATCTCGAGATGTAAATTATTGAATATGTTCTATAATTTTCAAGACTTCGATTCACCTTTCAGCTCTATCGGCTTAGAGAACTTATCCACAATATTAATAGCTCAAGTATTTTGTATGCCGCTATTTCTTTTGATTTTCTTAGATTACATGTATTTGCTATTTGTCTAGTCAAGATGACATATTATCAGAAAAAACAAATTCTTTTAAAGTTTATATTAAATATAAGTTAAATTTAGTTTTGTTAAATCACCATATGATAAATTGGAAACATTAGGACAAAAATATCAAACTTCCTATGATAAAAAGGAAATTAGAAAAATAACTACTATTTATTAATTTCTATAAAATCACATCTTTAATATTTTCCTAAATACTCTTATTTTCTTAATAGTTACATACTTCACTCTGTTTTTGATAAGATACATGGATGATTAAAATTCAATAAATAACTTATTAAAGCTTCCTTAAAATAATGAGACGAAAAAATCAATAATATAACAAAAATTACAGAATTGCCATTTATTCTTCTTAATTTGGGTAACTGTATTAAAAGCTGTTTTTGTCTCTCTCTCTCTCTTTCGCTGCTCTCACACGCAAAAAATGGCTCACCTCTTCAGAGAGCTGTCTCTGGGTCAGTCTAAGAGAGAGACTACGCCGCCGCCGTCACAATCGGCGACTTCACGGTCCTTTTCAATGTCCTCTGCTAAACCTTCCGATCTACCTCAATCTCCATTAGGACAACTCGCTGTTCAACTTTCCGATTCCGATCTCCGTTTCACTGCTTACGAGATCTTCGTCGCTTCATGCCGTAGCGCCACCGGAAAGCCTCTTTCATCGGCTGTTTCAGTCACTGTTTCTAATTCTGATTCTCCTAATGGCTCTCCTGCTACTCCTGCAATTCAGCGTTCCTTGACCTCAGCCGCCGCTAGTAAGATGAAGAAAGCGTTAGGGATGAGGTCTTCCTCTTCACTATCACCTGGATCTAATCAGAGTTCTGGTTCGGCTTCTGCTTCCGGTTCGAATGGTAAGTCTAAGCGTCCTACTACTGTCGGTGAGCTCATGCGGATCCAAATGAAAGTATCGGAGGCTGTTGATTCGCGTGTTCGTAGAGCTTTTCTTAGAATCGCTGCTAGTCAGGTTAGCTCAATTTTACAGTTGCATTATCCTTTTTTCTGGATCTCTGTGATTCAATTGACCTCAATTTTGGTCAAATTCTTACTATATACAATTGAGGATCTACTAAATTAGATGTATTTAGGATAAAGCTCAGCTTGATTTTTGTTTAATACGAGTTTAATTTCATGATCTTGTGATATAGATAATGCCTTTGACTTATAGATCTTGAATTGCTTAAATTATGGATAAGAATGTGTATTTGCATCGTAGTTATAACTACTAGAGGTTTAATTGCTGTGAAAGTTCTCAGCTTAGTGGGTTTTTAAAAAATTTCAGGTTGGAAGGAAGATTGAGTCAGTTGTTCTTCCATTAGAATTGTTACAGCAGTTAAAGTCTTCTGATTTTACGGATCAGCAAGAGTATGATGCTTGGTTAAAGAGATCATTGAAGGTTCTTGAAGCAGGTCTTTTGTTGCATCCTCGTGTACCGCTCGATAAGACGAATAGTTCTCAACGATTGCGGCAGATTATTCATGGAGCTTTAGACCGGCCTTTGGAGACGGGAAGGAACAATGAGCAAATGCAAAGTCTTCGATCAGCGGTCATGTCTCTTGCTACTAGATCTGATGGGTCTTTCTCTGACTCTTGTCATTGGGCTGATGGATCTCCTTTTAATCTCAGGCTCTATGAACTGCTTTTAGAAGCGTGTTTTGATTCTAATGACGAGACATCTATGGTTGAGGAAGTTGACGAACTTATGGAACATATAAAGAAGACGTGGGTAATTCTTGGAATTAACCAAATGCTTCATAACCTCTGTTTTACGTGGCTTTTGTTTAGTCGTTATGTTGTAACTGGACAAGTTGAGATGGATCTGCTTTATGCTTGTGATTCTCAACTGGCAGAAGTTGCTAAAGATGCAAAGACAACAAAGGATCCTGAATACTCCCAAGTCTTAAGTGCTACACTGAGTGCTATTTTAGGTTGGGCAGAGAAAAGGCTCCTTGCATACCATGACACTTTTGACCGAGGTAATGTTAATACCATGGAAGGAATTGTTTCGTTGGGTGTATCAGCTGCAAGGATATTAGTTGAAGATATATCTAACGAATATCGTAGAAGGAGGAAAGGAGAAGTTGATGTAGCTCGTACCAGAATTGAGACGTATATCAGATCATCATTACGAACTGCTTTTGCTCAGGCAAGTATCTGCATCGTTTTGGTTTTATTTTTCTCTACTTACTACTGCTCCAGCAACTCTATAACTTATTTTGTACTTTGTGTCTTTCTGTAGAGAATGGAGAAAGCTGATTCTAGCCGGAGAGCATCTAGGAACCAGAAAAATGCCCTTCCTGTTCTCGCTATCCTTGCTAAGGACATTGGTGAGCTAGCTGTTCAGGAAAAGCGGATGTTTAGTCCAATATGGAAGAGATGGCATCCATTTGCTGCAGGGGTTGCTGTGGCTACCCTTCATGTTTGTTATGGAAATGAGATTAAACAGTTTATATCCGGAATATCTGAATTGACACCTGATGCTGTCCAGATATTGAGAGCCGCCGATAAGCTAGAGAAGGATCTGGTGCAAATCGCAGTCGAGGATTCTGTTGACAGTGATGACGGGGGCAAAGCTATTATCCGTGAAATGCCTCCCTTTGAGGCTGAGACTGTTATTGCTAATTTGGTCAAAGACTGGATCAAGGCAAGAATTGACAGACTTAAGGAATGGGTTGATAGGAATTTGCAGCAAGAGGTTTGTAACTATCTTAAATATTGGTCTTAGAATTTGTCATCTTTAACTTCTTCTATATTTGGAAAACATAATCATTAATTTTCGTTGTATGTGGGGTGATTAATCTTCAATGTTTTAACCGAGTTAACGGAAATTTTATTTTCAGGTTTGGAAACCAGTTGAAAACCAGGAAGGAGGATATGCACTATCTGCTGCCGAAGTTTTGCGGATTTCTGATGAAACGTTGGAAGCGTTTTTCCAGCTTCCCATACCCATGCATCCTGCAGTATTACCTGATTTAATCGTAGGTTTAGACAAATATCTTCAGTATTATGTCTCAAAGGCAAAATCTGGTTGCGGTAAGTTTGTATATATATTTTTCTCTCTGATGGAACACCATGAAGTCTTAGTTTCTCATATTTTACATGTTATCTTATGATGATGCTCAGGCTCGAGGACTACGTACATGCCTACAATGCCTGCACTTACCCGATGTACAACGGGATCAAAGTTCCAAGGTGTCTGGAAGAAGAAAGAAAAGACACCTACTTTGCAGAAGAAAGACTCTCAGGTTTCGGTTATCAACGGAGATAATTCCTTTGGGGTCACCCAGCTATGTGTCAGAATAAACAGCTTGCATAAAATCCGCAGTGAGCTCGATGTTGTGGAAAAGAGAGTGATCACACATTTGAGGAACTGCGAGTCAGCTCACACTGATGACTTTTCCAATGGCTTAGGAAAAAAGTTTGAGCTCACACCAGCGGCTTGCATTGAAGGCGTTCAACAGCTTTCTGAGTCTCTGGCTTACAAAGTCGTCTTCCATGACCTAAGCCACACATTATGGGACGGATTATACATTGGTGACCTCTCGTCCTCAAGAATCGATCCTTTCCTCAAGGAGCTTGAACAGAATTTGACAGTTATAGCAGAGACAGTACATGAAAGAGTCCGTACACGCATCATCACCGATATTATGAGAGCGTCTTTCGATGGCTTCTTACTTGTCCTACTCGCTGGAGGACCATCTAGGTCTTTTACAAGACAAGACTCTCAGATAATGGAAGAAGATTTTAAATCTATGAAAGATATGTTCTGGGCGAATGGGGATGGTCTAGCTATGGACCTGATCGATAAATTCTCAACCACAGTCAGAGGCGTGCTTCCTCTATTCAGTATAGATACAGATAGTTTAATAGAGAGGTTCAAAGGAACTACGCTTGAAGCATACGGTTCTTCAGCTAAATCGAGGCTTCCATTGCCTCCAACTTCAGGCCAATGGAATGGCATGGAGCCAAACACGCTTTTACGCGTTTTGTGTTACCGTAACGATGAATCGGCCACGAGGTTTCTCAAGAAGACATATAATCTGCCAAAGAAGCTCTAGTGTGGACTTTACACTACTGCAACGTTTGATAACCTCACAAGATGAAGAGTGTTGTTGTTCCACTTGCAGGGAAGGAGCATCCGAGATTTGTATAGTGAGTTTCATTTTTTTGTTTTATGGTTTTTTATACATTTCCTATACGTATTTATTATATTCATTTATATCGTTTGTTATTATTGTTTTTGAAGATTATACAAATAACTTATTCGATGTAGCTACCATTTGTCTATTTCTTCACATGTGTTACCTTTCTGCTGAATTATTGTTTGGTCTGTTGTCATTTGCTTGCACTTACTTTGTATTTTTCGAACAAGCTGAACTCGTTAAATCTGTTCATCTTTTTTTTTTAACTTTTTGTTGTATAATGAGTTGTTCTTGATCATATCCTCTGCAACAATTTTGCATTTACATAAAAAAAACTATTGCATTGAACAAACAAAAAAAAGGTTTATTGAGCAACTTTAAATACTTTTCACCAAAAAAGGTTGTTGAGGATTTAAGATTCTTGACCAATATTTTTGTTAAACAAAATTGAAGTGCCATATAATGAATTTAATACACTGAAAAGACGAGAATAGTTTAGTCATGAATTAGAGGAATAATGTTGGGAAAAAAACAGAGTACCTAAATTTCTTTTAGTTTTTGATTGATTGAAAAAACAAAATTATTGTTATGGATTTTAGACTTGATCTGCAACAATATTGCATTTACATATAAAAACCTTTTGCATTGAAAAAAACAAAAAAGACTTGTTGAGAAACTTTAAATACTCTTGACCAAAAAAAGTTGTTCTCGATTTAAGACTCTTGACCAATATTTTTGTTGGACAAATAGTGTTTGCTCAACTATGAAATATAACAGTCTCCCTAAATAGCAAAAAAAAAAAAACAGACTCATCAGCCAAAATGATGAGTCATTAGTAAATAGTAATTGTAAAATGAACTTACAAGAAATAAAAAAAAAACCTCACTCACACTCTCTAGCTTTAAAATATTCATAAAACTGGTCTGAATTATTCATGAAGCATTTTCCTAAGAGCATGTTTATTGGTGATACCCTTGTGATACCCTTGTGGGTATCACAAAAAAAAAAAAATTTTTTTTTTTTTGTACGAACCGGCGCGCGACACGTGGCGAACCGGGTATCGAAATATCACTGCAGCGATACTCCGATACCCGGGTTCGTCCAAAAAAAAAAAAAAAAAAATTTTTTGTGATACCCTTGTGGGTATCACCAATAAACATGCTCTTGTCCTGATCTTGGTGAAACCCGAAATCTGAGAATGTTCTAAACCATTTTTTTGCCCACAAATCTTGGATCAAGCGCTTGAGGCAGCACCTGGGAGGTCAGTCACAATTCCAACAGCAATTGTTTTGCCTCCAGTTCTTAGAGCGAACCTTCCAAGTTGAGGAAAATCTGAAAATCTTTCAATACAAATTGGGTTCCCAACCTGAATGCGACACACAACAGCATCACCATTCTTCACATACAAAACTTTCTTTCTCATGACTTCCCCTGGTTTGACTTCAATTTGGCTTATCAATTCCATAATCTTACAGTCCTCAACAGCTGCATGGATGTGGAGACGAACATCTATATAACCAGCAGCTAAAATAGGATGATCACCATGCAGTTCAAGGATTTGTAGTTGGGCAACAAACTCAGTAACAACAGGGACAGGCTTTACGGTGTTGGATGACAAAACAGAACCGGAAAAAATGTCCTTATCTTCTATGCCAGTAATACCAACTCTCACGTTCTCTCCCGGTCCAGCACGTTTAACCCTAACCTCATTGCAATATATATCAACAACTTTCACATGTTTCTTGTTCGGCATAACAACCAAAGAATCACCTTCATGAATGCTGCCATATTCTACTTTTCCCATAACAAAAGTCCCCATGTCTTTGAACTTATTAAGAATAGGCATCCTAAATGGACCATTAGGATCATGTGGTGTAATTTCAATAGAATCAAGAACTTCAAAAAAGTTAGGACCACTCCACCAAGGACAAACGTTTTGACACATTCTCTTGTCCATATTTACTCCTTTTAGACCAGATATAGGCAAGAAGACAACATCTTTCTTTGTGTTGTAGCCTGATGATTTTAGAAACGGTGTCAATTTTTTTTTCTATTTCGTTGTACCTATCTTTAGACCAGTTCACAGTTGGATCATCCATCTTGTTCACAACAACAATCAGCTTCGACACACCTAATGTTTTAGCAAGTTGAACATGTTCACGTGTCTGTCCACCCTTCTCATATCCCGTTTCAAATTCGCCTTTCCGAGCTGAAATCACTAGAACACCAATATCTGCTTGAGATGCTCCACTAATCATTTTTGATACGTAATTCTTGTGCCCCGGAGCATCCAAGATTGTAAATCTAGTGCTCTGAGTTTCAAAGTTAGCTCTTCCAACATCAATTGTTATACCCTTAACCCTCTCTTCTTCATCTGTATCCATTATATATGCCATATACCAGCTTTCTCTACTATTCTCTTTTGCTTCCTTCTCATACTTTTGGATTTGTCGTTCATCCACCTGTCCGGTAAGTAATAGAATCTGTCCTCCAATTGTAGATTTACCAGCATCAACATGCCCAATGAACACCATATTCAAGTGTCTCTTTTTATTTGATTCTGCTTCCTCTTTGGCAGGAACTGGGACTGATTCTTTTAGATCTTCTTCTGCTTTAACAACACCTATGTTTTCATCTCCCGAATCAAGCTGTAACGCGTGGAGCTCAGCCTCAAGATCCATGGCGGACGAACGAAGAGTTTTCTAGGGTTTCTAGCAATAAGAAGAAACGTCTTTGACTATTAACAAAACTTATATGCTATTTTATTTTAGAGTTATTTTATTTATCCACGATAGAATCCTACAGAAAAGAGGAATTATCTAACTAAAAGGAAATATAATAAAAGACAAATATACATATATACTTTTCCATTTACTTGGGTAACAAGTATATTTCTATTTACATATTTTTTTTAGTGTTTATCCATAATAGTTCAAACATAATATTTTAGAAAAACAAAAAAAAATTGAGATTTACGTTTTTTTAATACCACCATATATTTCCTTTCTATACAAAATTTACATTTTTAGTCTTTCCATAATACTCAATAACTAGAACGTTTGCCTTTCTATAGCTTTATATAATAAGATTGTTGTGTTCGATTTCTTATATTACATTTTTTTTTTGATAAAATATAAATATTATTCAAAAGGAATTTTTTCATATATTGAGCATAACTAGAATTTGATCCTATGCATAAAAAAAAATATATATACTAGATTAGGACCCGTGCGTTGCACGGGTTGAATTCATTAGTAATTTTTGTATGAATTTTTAATATTTGTTCAAATATTATTGTACCTTATTAATCACATATTGTATGTTTTTCTCGTAATAAATTTTAGTTTAATGTTCTATATTTTAAAATGTCTGAATTTAAAATATAGATAAATTTTTTAATTTTTTATTTAAATAAGGACCAATAAAAATCTTATATAAAGCAAGTGAAAATTTAAAACAAATACACCTGTTTCCATAAGATTTTTTGTTGTCCAAAAAATAAATAAATGTAGATTTGTTTTTACCTGGTGATTTTCTTTTTTTTTTCTTCTTTTTCTAACAGCACATAAAATGGACAATAATTCTATATATTTTTAATTCAGTACGTAGACGTTGAAGTATATATGCTCGTTTGTGTTTATTCGTATGAAACTGTTTGCCGTTTTTTATTAAGAAACGACACTGTTGTTTCTTCTATATTGTAGAAACAGCAAAACACTCTTTAAAAAAAAAAAAAAAGCAACAAAACTCTCTTCTACTCGTTCACTCAATCTAGTCTCTCAATCGATCTAACTCTCCTCTACTCTCTCAATCATCTTCTTCTTCAATTAATCTTTTTCAATTCTCCACCTCCTGAGAACAACTCTCCACCGCCTGAGAGCAATTCTCCACCGCTTGAAAATCAAAACGCCCTATGGATATTGATGATTTACTTTGTCTTCCCAACCGTGAGCTCTACTTGCCGTTCTTATACCCAATCCCAAGAGAAAGCACTATTTGGTATGATTCCAATATCAATTAGCTTGTGATTTGTCTTTCTTGTTTATGATTGATATCGCAAATCTCTGCTTCATGTTTTTTTAATTGATATCGCCTTCAGCATCTTGTAAAGTGTGTTAATTGATTAATAATACTACTTGTAACGTGTTTTAATGATTGATAATACTACTTGCTTTCTTTTTCCTGTTTTAATTGGAAAAATTTTGTTTAATATTGTCTTTTTTTTTTTTTTTTTTCTAATTTCAAAGCTCCCTGTTTCTTTTTACCCGTAACGTATGTTTTTTATCTCCAAGCTGTTTGTTGTTTGACTGATTTTCTTCTGATCAACCTGTTTGCTTTTTGTTGTTGCTCCATGATTCCAAATCAGTTCCACCTGATGATTGCTTGGTTGTTTTTAGTTTGTTTTGTCGTTTTGATTGGTCTCTTGATGTCTGTTTAGTCTCTTGTCCATATTTCAGATTGAAATGCTGAGATTTGATGTAAAAAAAAATATTGTGTCTTTGTTTCTAAGATATTCTTATATTGAATGAATTAAAGTGATTGTAAAATTTCATATGTTGTTGAAAATTTCTTGGTATACAATGTTATCTAAGATATTATTGTCGTATTTGTTCGTTCCAACATTAAGAATTTTGAGTCCTGCAGTTGTTGTCACTCTTGATAACGCAACGTATAGTTGTCCGTGAGAAAAAACTGGATTTGGCAAATATAGACCAACTTTGTTCAAGCTTTGACCTTGGCTTTTGTTGATAGTCATTGCATAGCAAACTCGTACAGGGAATTGACGTCTTCTTAGTTTGAAAGGCCATCTTGCATCTGTTGGTGTTAGAATTATTCTAGGAATAAGAACCTTTTTCCCTACTTGATCTCCAGTAAGTATCTCCGCTTCGATAATCCTTGTGCCCATGCGAGTTACTATTAATCTTGTCCCATTGCAAAGCCCCTCTCTTTGATTTAAATTCCTTAGTAACATGATTGGTGTATTTATCTTGAGAGTTAGTTGGTGGTTTGGAATACCTGAGAATTTCAGAGTGTTTAAAAACTCTGTGGGGTAAAGAATATGTTGATTTGCCACTTCTTCTTTGTCATCACCGATACTATCAGAACTCAAATATTCCTTTTCTTCTCCTTCTAGGCAAGATAACATGTAGTTATTCACTTTATTTACTGTCTCGTTTGTAGGAGTAAGAATTGCACGTTCAATCAGATAATCCTTGTCTTTAAACAAAGTATGGAAATCTGGATATGTAGTCTTCGCAATGTGTTCTTCAGAATCTTCATCGTTTTGCAAGAGCAATTCCTGGTCTATTTGCAGCTTGGATGTTTCATCATTTGAATTTCTATGTTTTAGAGGCTTAGGTGTCGTGCCATCACCAACACATAGTAACCATCTTGCAAAATCTTTTTCCGCTTGGTGCAACCTCATATTTCTCTCAAGAGTGAATACTGAGCAAGTAGTTCCATAAATTTGATCGGTTGATCGTTGCTTTAACTGTTTCTTGTCTGGTGCCTTGCGGTATGACCGAGAATTTGTCTAAAATCGCCTCCAAGAAGAACTGTTTTCCCACCAAAGGTTTTGGCTGCTGCATCTGGATCTGTCTCAGAGAGCACATCTTCGTAAACTCTTATCAAGAGCTTGAAAGCAAATCGATGACACATTGGTGCTTCATCCCAAATTATAAGATCTGTTTGTTTAAGTAATTCAGCGAGCATAGAACTACGATTGATGTTACACATGCTGTCTTGATGAAGATCTATCGGAATCTTGAAAGCGAAATGTGCAGTTCGGCCATTAGGTAAAAGTGTAGCTGCAATTCCAGATGGCGCCACTGGTAGAACAATTTTTCCTTGTGATCGTAACCCGAGATAATCGTCTTGTAGACGTATGTCTTTCCTGTTCCACCCAGTCCATTTAAAAAAAACAATTTCCCTTTTTATGGTCGATTGAGTTGATCACAGCGTCATAGACTTTCTTCTGTTCGTCATTTAATGTTTTTATCAACCTGCAATGTTCTTCTTCTTGTTCAGAAATGTTGTAATTTTTCTCGTCAGTTAGCATTGTGTTATTCATTTTCTTTAGCAACTCCTTATCTGGTTTTGGCATATCTTCGAATTCGCTTAGTGATCTATCATTCAGTGCCATGATTCTCTCTATCTCTATAAGTGTGTAACTTTGTAAGACTTGATCTGGGAATTCCATACTGTTGAAGTCTAACGTCTTCCTTTGTATACGTGGAATATCTTCTGCTAGATGACGCCAACAATGCTCCCATAGTGAATGTGGGGTACTTAACTCGCAGAAAATTAACAATGTCATAAAGAGTTCACGGAGCTGGTAAGGATATGCATATTGTGCTGCTTCATCCATGGCCTCTTTCCATTCTGTATCGCCATTCAACATACCTCTTGCATAGCATGCTGCTTGGAATGATGTGTGCTTTACATTGTCCACGGTAAGTATATCATCAAAGCTTGTTTTACCTCTGTCTATATTCACCAACATTCGCAAATAGTATAGATCTCCTGCTCTTGGATGAATGTTCACTAACCTTCCAATGCTGAATCCTTTTTGTCTTTTTTTCCATTTTTTCTCATCTGAATTCCACACAAACTTTGTAGGAACTGGCTGTATGTAAGTTTTCTTGCTTGAGGACAACGTTTGTTCATCTCCAAATATTCGGTAAACATTGTTCTCTCAATTCCTTCTTTTGAAACACTGTTTTCTAGAATGCCCCATTCAGGGTAAAAGATGGTCTGTTGGTCGGTAAGTGTAACGGTAGCCTTATTACTTGCAGGTTTTCGTTCATGTATATCGAATCTGAAAATTCGCCACGCAGCTTCACATGCTGAAAGGTAACGACATTCCAAGTAGTTCTTTATTTCATTAATCTCTTCTTTTGATTTTTTCTTCTTCTTTTCTGATTCACTGGTTTTACTTTCTCGATCAGCATAGTAGCCATGTCTACACCTTTTGTGATATATTTGAATAAATATTTTATGGCAGACGACCTGTTGCACCACTCTACATTGATGTGAGTCTTGTATTTTTTCAGGAGTAAGAGATTATGAGGCACAACGTAGCGATTGTCAAGCTTTGTGTCGCCTTTCATTACAAATTTTGTTTCATCAGATCTTCTACGGTATGTAATGTAGCCAGCTTCACTGATAGTTGTAGCGTCATTATAGGGCCTTGGAAATTTTTTTGTGCATTTATTATTTTCCATACACTTTCTCCCGCATGGTCCATGCATCATAAGTGTTTCAACCAATCGAAAACCTTCTGGATCACTTTCTTTGTTTGGTAACTCAGATGTAATGAAACTATCAATATCTTCTGGAGATGGATTTTCTTTAGACTTGTGTAGCCACAAAAGTATATGTGCATGTGGAAGGCCACGTTTTTGAAACTCGATTGTGTGAACAACTGTTTATAAATTTTAAAATCATTAGTAAATATAGCTCAAGAAAAATAATTAATGGATATAGTTAATATTAGTACCTGCAGAAATGGGGCCGAAGAATAGTCCATTTTGTAGATCTGCAAGAAGTTCGTCTAACTTCATTTTAAACACTCGACATACAACATCTGGTCTATCATTTGCATTCTCGTTTCCTGCTCTCTCTATATGATCAGTCACCTCTTGCCACTTTGGATTTGCAGTTATAGTAATGAAAAGATCTGGATTTCCATACCATCTGCATATTGCCATTGCATCTCGATAATTCTCCGCCATGTACCGCGGTCCTTTGTGAATGAAGAGGGAAGAATAATTCTCTTACCAAGTGTTTTTGAATCTGAATCCCTTGATCAATTGCATCACATACATTGTTGTATAGGTCTGCTCTAAGCTTTGTGCGGTTATATTGATAAAAGTTCATACGTTCTTGTTCGATAGTAGTATATGCATCAACGATGTATTGGTGAAAAAGACGACCTGAACTAACTATTGTCCCTGGAGAAGATAATCTTGTATGTATCTGATATGCATAATACTCTCGCATAGTAACATATGATCTCTTGATTGCAGGCGCTTGAAGTATGCGAATGCTTTTCTCAACGTAGACTTGCTCACCATATGGAAACAGCAAAGGCTACTGCAGTCTCATGTACAATGGATGTAAGATACTTATCCATTGAGGTTTATCCATTTTAGGATGCACTATAATGTCTCTGTTAGAATTTGGGATAGTCAAGTCACCCACAATAAGGCCCGCAATCTCATCTCCTTCTGGAATATCAAATTGTCTGCCACGCTCTTTATTCTTTATCAGCCTAATTGAGAATTCTTCACCTGTTCCCAATTCGTATCTATCTCTAGCGATTCTGAACACCTTAGCTAGCTTGTTGTTAATGTCTATCATTTCAATCAATCTGCTTAGAATTTCTTCATCTAATTCATTCGTTTTTCCTTTTGCTAGTGCTTTGAGACGGTTTTGAACTTCGTGACATGTATCATATATGTAGAGCTGCAAAAACGTGGTATTTCTCCTTTGTCCAGTAGCGAGTGATCCAATTTTGTGGTAATTCGACCATGCATCTGAAAAGTGTAAGGACCATCTCCTGAGTTGATATCGTAATCTATTTTCCCTCCCATAGATGTAAAAGCAAGCATTGAATTGTATGCTCTTATATTGTTTCTAAACGATGTTGATCGTGATAGTAGGTCATCTAAATAAGCTGGAGGGTGTCGAGGTCGCGTGAGGACAACTCGTCCTTGTTGACAACAAATTGTAAATTTCAATGCTTTCCCAATCAGTTGCACACTTTCAGATTTCCAAACCAATGCATCACAGTAAGTACATGTCATCAACTCGTAACCATTATTTTTTGCTAGTTTTCTTCTTAGGCATCTCGTCTTTTGTCTCCAACATGTTTTCTTTGATTGTTATGAGTATCTTTTCCGTCTGATGTCTTGCTATCAGAACTATCTTCAGTTTTAAGTAATTGTTGAGACATTATCTAGAAAAATTTCCGTATTTGAAGTTGATGGGCTTGATTTGTTGGTAGTTCGAACTACCTTTGTTTTTTTGTTGTAAATCCTGCAATATATTTTTGTTACATAGAAGTGTAAAATTGTATATTTTAATAGGATAGAATATCAGTTCTTACCAATTTCTAAGCTGTGTAGTTGTAAGCTCGGGACCCTATATTTTGTAAAAGTAATGTTAGGCTGGAATTTTCCAAAAATATATGTGAATTTAAAAGTGGGTTTTATACTTACACTTTGATTTAGTTTGTCGACCCATGTCTGTAATGTAGCTGCTTTGATCCGCTTATGAGGTTCTGCTATAAGCGTCTTCTCCATTATAGCAATCTGAGCATCATTCATAATACGGCGTTTCCTTTTGTTATCTCGTTATTTATCTTTTTCATTATTTAGTATTTATCTTTGGTATTCATGTTTTGATGCCTCAGTTGATTCTCGTAATTTACACAATGCATGTTCTTCAACTATTTATAGATTAGATTATATTGTCAATTTCCTTATAGCTCTAGGTAATTATAGTGGACTATTTTTTCCTTTTGTTTGAAAAAGGAATGTGTACGCAGATTTCTTTTCTTCAATAGCTTTGGATTGAATAACTAATCATCCTTATCTTAGTAGCGTTAGTTATTTTTACTTTTTAAAATGTTATAAATATTTTTAAAAGTAACCATATTAGCACATTCGTTTTTTAATTGCTTTAATTTATGTAATTACTAATTTAGTATATTTTTAACGTTTGTATTTTAAAAAGAATATCCCTTTTCCTAAAACTTTATTTTACTTTCATGGTATATTATTACTAATTAAGTATATTTTTAACATTTATATTTTAAAAATAATATCCCTTTTCCTAAAATTTTATTGTACTTTCAATGTTTCATGTCATCTCTACTAATCTTTTTTTTTTCCTTTTAAATTTTTAAAAATTATTATATTTAGAAAATATAGTGATGTTATTTGTTTTAAGGGTGAGATCGATTTCGTTGATTTCACGTAATTATTGGGCTCTTGATATGTATTAAGATGAACATAGAGTTCCAAGCTGTGAATTGATAGATTTGACTTATTATCAAAATAAACCATCAGATTTTGCAAACCGCAATTGATGATTCTGGTATAATTGTAATGCTTGGGTAATTACTGTGTTTTTTGGTATAAAGATTTCCAGATTGTGAGGAAAGAATTTGTTATACAGCGTAATGAGCAATCAAAATCAGAGTAACATGTCTATATTCCCTCATCTATAATTAAGAAACAAAATTAAAGGATAAAAGGGTGAAAAGATAATAGAAACCAAAACTATAGTATAACTTTAGGTGTTTCTCATTGTATAGTATATTAAAAAAAATTTAAAGCAACCTAACAAACTTGACCAAAAAAAAAAAAACCTAACAAACAGCTTAGTCTTTAAAAACTATCTTATATAATAAGATTTAGACTTCAATTTTTTTTTTTCTTAAGATTGCCAGTCTCTTCAATTTCTGCAATTGTTTTCTTAATTTGTTAAATTGCTGAAAATAAAAAAAAAAAAAAAAAATTTAATTTTATTAATTTATTTTTTTTTAAAAATGTAAGCAAAATTGGCATATCTTATATGTACCTTTTTGTGGTTGAGAATTTTGACACTTTGTGAAGCTCTGATACAGATCTTTCAAAATCCTTTTTCTTAATTTTTATTTGAATAAATAAGTTTCGCCTACGATAGACTTCACACTTTTGGGAATCTGTGCCAACTCTTGTTCGTCCGAGTTTTTTTTAATCTGTATCAAAATTGGCCCAACTATTAGATAAAATTTAAGTCAACACAAATATAATATATTTACATTATATATCATTCTTACGGATTCAAGGCTGTTGAAGATAAATAATGAGTTAGTATCTGCAAAACTTAATGATAGAAAAATAATAGATATTATAATATTGTGAATAATACCTCAACAATCCCTCGCATTGTGATTTACCACATTTTTGTTTGGAAAGCGATGATTCCGACTTTGTTAACTTTGTTGAGCAACTTGAACACGATATGTAATTCCAACCTTTACGTGACACAATCTCGGTAATAGTTGCCTTGCAAACAAATTTCTTATCCTGAAATTAATAAGTTTGAAAATATTTGGCAATTATCTTAGTATCACTAACATTTAATAAGATATGCAAAATAAATTATCAATTGAATGTAGTTGCATTACCGAGGGGACATCAGATGAGATAAACTCCCCAAAGATCATTAATTGAATGTTGGAGGCTTCAGAATCTTTATTATCAATTGATTGTTCTTTGGTCATATAAGCCTAGATTAACAATACACCCTCCATCGTATTTAAAGCTAAAGAGATACAATATAGATTTTAATTAATTCGATAAATTAAGTATCAACAAATAAGTAATTTTGAAACTAAAAAAAAAAACTTAAAATATACCTTTTTCGAAATGCAGTAACAGAATCAAAATCATGATTTAAATAGAATTTGGTTCCAGAAGATGCCGACAGACAAATTGCACTTTGATACGTCTTTATCAAAACACTTGTCATGATGAGAACAATGTTATCACTTTTCATCCCACGATATTTATCTTCCAATTGTTCTGCTTGTTCTTCCCATATTGTTGCTGATATTTCTATTCCACTGTTTATTCATTAAAAAATATGAACAAATAAGAGACACAAAAATAATAGTAGCCGTTAAAAGTATGATGAGAGTGCAATCTAAACGAAAAAAACTTACCTTTCTAATAATAAAGTCAGAGTAACCCTTCTTAGTTTGGCTGTAGTTTGACTACGAACATCTGTTTTGTCCATATTTTTGATATAGCCAATTACATCTATATTTAAAAAAAAATCAAATACACATATAAATATATATATAGAATATAAATTTTAAATTTACAAAATCAAGAATGTCTAGTATAAATCTTCAATTGTATCTTTCAATTTAGCCAAATACTCGTAATTTGAAGTCGAAATTTTTCATGAGCTATTTGGCAAAATTGTTAATCTCTAGAGGCTATTTTTGTTCTCTCGGTTAATCTGATCATAAATTTATGATCGAGACTTTGTAATTCTTATTGCAGTCTTGCAAATTGAAATTGCAAATTTCAATAAGATTTCCTACACATAATTGATCTCCAAACTTTTCAAGAAGGGAATGGTGTACAGAACCTTGAATAGTATTTTCCTATAAAAAATTGGATTAGAGTTAGATAATAAGTTTTTAAAATTAGGTAAACATATTTTTAATTTAATAATAAAACTAACCTTCTCATCAAGTAAGAGGAAATTAATTCCTATGAGCTCATTGTTTTTTTTCAGATTTCTTGCCTCCCACTTTCTGATTAGACGAACTACTGATGCTGCGGTATGAGCGTTTTTGTTTAAGCGATCCAATGTCAAATACTACGCCCTTGTTGTTTAGAATTTCAGCACTCATTGTAGTTCTCTTGAAACCTGAAAACAATTAAATAAAAGTTTATGAACTGTTTAGATCTGTAAAAGTTTTTTTGGTTATGAATTTGTGAAGGTGTCAAACAGGTTTTATAGAGGTGGGAAATTAGAATTCCTTTTCCTTTTAGAATTGTATTCGTTTTCTAAATTTCTTTTTCTTTTTTTGATAATTCTATGGTTTTATTCTTTTATTTTTGATTTTAGGTTTTAGGATTAGGAAATAACTTTAAAACTTCCTTTTTCAAATTAAATGTTGTAAAAATATAATTTTAATTTAATTATAAACGTTTTTATTCTTTTTTTTACTTAATAACTATAGAGATGGAATAATAGAATTCCTTTTCCTTTTAGAATTGTATTCCTTTTTTAAATTTCTTTTTCTTTTTTTTTGATAATTCTATGGTTTTATTCTTTTTATTTATTTTAGGTTTTAGGATTAGGAAATAACTTTAAAATTTCCTTTTTCAAATTAAATTAAATGTTGTAAAAATATAATTTTAATTTAATTAAAAACGTTTTTATCCTTTTTTTTTACTTAATAACTATAGAGATGGAATAATAGAATTCCTTTTCCTTTTAGAATTGTATCCCTTTTTTAAATTTCTTTTTCTTTTTTTTTGATAATCTATGGTTTTATTCTTTTTATTTATTTTAGGTTTTAGGATTAGGAAATAACTTTAAAATTTCCTTTTTCAAATTAAATGTTGTAAAAATATAATTTTAATTTAATTAAAAACGTTTTTATCCTTTTTTTTACTTAATAACTATAGAGATGGAATAATAGAATTCTTTTTCCTTTTAGAATTGTATCCCTTTTTTAAATTTTTTTTTTTTTTTTTGATAATCTATGGTTTTATTCTTTTTATTTATTTTAGGTTTTAGGATTAGGAAATAACTTTAAAAATTCTTTTTTCAAATTAAATGTTGTAAAAATATAATTTTAATTTAATTAAAAACGTTTTTATCCTTTTTTTTACTTAATAACTATAGAGATGGAATAATAGAATTCCTTTTCCTTTTAGAATTGTATCCCTTTTTTAAATTCCTTTTTTTTTGTTAAGATTATGGACTACCTTTAAAATTTTCTTTTTCCTTTTATGTAATTTCCTTTTTTTGTTTTGGTCATTATCTTTTATTTTTTCTCTGATAATCTATGGTTTTATTTAATTTAACACGTGTCAAAATCTGATAATTTTAATTGACACGTGTCACGATCATGCGAGTTACTAACTTTGAATCATTCTCCTTTATATAATAAGATATATATATAAAAGCAACCAAAGTTGGTGTAAAAACTCCCGTAATCTCATGGTTATGGTATGAAGTTACAGCGATAGACTACCTAAAAGGTAGAATAGATTATGTGACAACGATCACAAATATGTCTCCAAAAGATCTGCTCGAAGTCCGGTAGAGCAGTTTCATAGAAACAGCAATCTAAAAATGTTCAAACACAGAACGAAAGCAGACGGGAAAGCCAATCAAACGATGACCCACGCTTAAGGTAGAGGAGGAGGACCGGAAGTGTCAGCCCAAAGCAGTCCGCGGTCCTTAGTCTTTAGCCATCCCGCCGTAGAAAGGCAATCTGAACTCGCCGAGTGTAGTCTAAACGCTGAAATGCTTGAGTCCCAAAACTACTAGGAGAAACCGATTTGAGGCAGAAAGGCTCCATGAAGATGAGTTTTTGAGATGAATCAGACGGTTAGAGAGATAGGAAAGTGGAAGTTGCGATGTCCTCAGAACGCTCCATAACCGCAAATCTTTGCCGTCCAGCCAGAGCAACTCATGCTCACCGTCCGTTCACAAAACAGCTCTACCACAGAAACCAAGCTTCGCCGCACACAGATCTACCAAACAAACCTGGTCTAAGACACATTGAAACTTAAATCACAAACAAACAAACAACATCGGAGACATGGATGTGCCACAACCAAAAAGAAGTCACACTTGGACCTTTCTACCACCAAAGCCCAAATCGAGCTCCTCTCCGATCCATCTCCTTAAAAAACAAAGGTGAAACGGAGTGCCAAAAATGAAAATAGAATGGATCACACATGGGCCATATCACCACCAAGGCCACAACCCAACACACTCTCAACATCTGCACAAGCCCCAGCACACCGGAGGCTCTGCCACAAACCACCGGAGAGACGGAGGGTTCTCTACCACCGAACCTCCATCAACTAAAGCGACCCAAACCATTGAAGCCTCCATCACCGAACGCAAGCCACCCAAGCTGAAGAGGACTCGCCAATGAAGCTCACGACAAGACACCACATCTGATAACAACACCATCGTCGTGCACTACGAGATGCCATTTCATAGCCGGCTCAAGAAGACCACGATCTCCCACCGTCGTGTTGCTGCCACGCTGCCTCCGAGAAGAGAAAGACTGCGAGCAGCTAAAGCCGAAGCCATATCCTCCAAATCGCAAGCCACCAAGTGAAGAGAGAAGAAGAAGTCCAACCGAATCGAAAGAACAGATCTGGAAAAATGACCGAGAGACAGAGAAACAAAGATCCCGGAGTTTTCCTCCCGCCCTAGGAGACATTTGCGATCTGCCGCGAGGTTATCTCCAGACGAGATCTACCCAACTAGGCGAAGCTTCCTCACCAAAGTCGAGGAGAAGAATAACGGCGAAAACCTCTGGTAGAAACAAGAGAGAGGAGACGATGAAGAAAGGCCTGCCGTCAGAGCGAGCAAACCGCCATCAAGCCAGATCCGCTTAAACTCAACCTCCACACCTCCGACGAACCACAAAGAGAAGAGAAAACTGCGGTAAAGTAAATGGTGGTGGTCGGAGTTGGTGCTGAAGGAGCCACCACACTCCGGCCACAAAACGGAAATCGAATAAAATTTAAAACCTATTTTCATTCAAATGAAAATTTAATATCCATTTTCATTTAAATAATTTTTTATATTATTAAAATAGGAGAAACATCATTTCTAATATAAATTTTGTGAAAGACTAATACACCAAAAAATAATGCATTATATTTTCTAAACATAGAAAACAAAAATGTAATTTAATTCTGACAAATATTTATCAAAAGTATTTTGGTTCAAATTTATAGACATGATATAGACAAAATGCATTTGAAGAAAAATGGAAAATTTGATTATAGTGAACATAGAGAGATCCTTTTAATTAAATAGAAACCGAGTAAAAGTAGAAGTTATAAAATGAAAGATATTTGAAATCTAGCCGTACCTTGAATACATGTAACAAAATTATGACATACTCACTTCTACATCTATTTACCAAATTCTAAATAATGTTTAATTGAACATTTTTTAAAATTTATTTCCAAACGGAATCCCTTAGAATAATTTTTAAAACAATGGGGATTACCGTTTGGAAATAAATGTTCAAACACTACAAGAAAACAGCCGGAATCAGACGGAAAAATCCGTCGGAATATAGAAATTCCGTCGGAAATCCGTCGGAATTTGCCGTCTGAATTATGTCGTCAGAATTAAAAACTGCGTCGAAAATCCGTCTAAATTTCTGATGGATTTCCGACGGAATCTAGTTTGTGGACATCCGTCGCCAATCCGTCGGATATCCGTCATAATATATTACGTCGGGTCTCCATCGGGAATTTGTCAGAAATATTTCGACAGATTCCCGACGGAATTCTGATGTTTTAATCTGACGGTGACCGATAGATTACCGACGTTTGTCCGACGGACAAAAACCGACAGATTTCCGACGGATCTGAAAACCGACGGATTTCCGATGGAATTCCGATGTTTTTGAACCGAAAGAAATCGACGGAATGCGAAGTTTTTTTTTTTAATATAATATTATGAAAATCAATTAATTTTAAGAAAATTAAATTTTAAAAAAAGAAATGAAAAATAAAATTTAATTGTATTGAAAATTAAAATTGAATATTATTGTAATTTTTTAATAATTCAAAAAAAAAAAACATAAAATTGTTTATAATCCGAAAATGAAACTTAACGCCCGGTGGACGTGGTGGATATTGCGAAAAGAATTCGTTCATCCGTTGGATCATCGCTTGTTGATCAGCTTCATATTCCGCCTTCAGCTTCTCCATTTCAGCGTCTCTTCTTGCGAGCTTTGCTCTAAGATCGTCGCTAGGATCTCCGTAAAAGCGTGAAGTAGCCGAGTAAGATGCTGAATCGTCCGGAAGACCAAAGACCCGACCATTGGTCTTCGAAGTACACTGCAGAAATGAAAAGTTGAATAAATATTTGAAATTAAATAAAAATTGATTAAAATTTTAAAATTTACTTACCGCGTAGACGAATTCGTTGATCTTCTCGATCGGGACTTCGGTGAGAGGCGGGGTTCCTTCAATGATTGGTTGACTAAGAAGATACTCAGCACCCATCGTCCTGACATTGCCAACGATCTCCCGAGCTACACCATCTTGGATTTCATTGGTGTTCTTGTTGGTGTGTGCAACTTCGATCAATTTGAGGGCAGAAGGTTGGACACCATCTTGCCGAAACTACAAAATTAACAAATATAGTAAATATTTTGAATATAAAATTGAAAAAACAACATATTGATTAAACCAAAAACTTACAAGTTGTTTCGCCTTTGTGACCAAACTAGTTGCTCCTAGATTGTGCGTCGCCTTACCCTTTCCTTTGCGATCGCTGTTCCGGCACGCAGAGTGGGTTGTGGAGCTAGCCTTCGTAGCGTCTTCACTCCAATACGCTATCAACCCGTTCCATAGCGCCAGGTTCATAACCAACTCCCTTGTAACAAGATTCCTCAACCACAACGCCTTCCACTCGTTCATTTTCCGTGAATATATTATTGCCATTTTTTTGTGGAAGTCCCTTCTAACCAAAGCGGTAATGTGACTCTCCCAAGTAAATTCTTGCTGAAAAAAATGAAAATTAAATTAAAATAAACTAATAAACTAATTAAATTCAAAGTAACCAATAAAGAAAATGAAAAACTTACATAAATTGCGAAACCACATTTCCTGCTCTTCTAAGGGCATTTGGGTGTACGTCGGATACGGATGCTGAAGCAATCCATTAAGCATCCGGTTGATAGATTTGGAAATCCCATTTTCCGAATCTTTAAACCTTCAAAACAAATTGTTTTGTAGACTTTAAATAGTTTATTAAAAAATATTAAATAAAATTTAATATTTTAAAATTGGAAAATGAGACTTACCATGTGTCTGTCCCAACACAATCCGGATGAAGACGAGTGAATCTCTCTCTTCCAGGTAAAGCAACGAAGTCCTCGACGCTCATTGCAGACGGTGCAGTAGCGGGTGGTGTCGATGCAGCAGGGGATGGTACAGGTGATGCGGTGTCCGGAATATGGGTAGACTCCGTAGAATGACTCCTCGCAACTCTCCTACCCCTACCGGAACCTCGACGTACTCGGTTCCCAGAACCCTCGTAATATAATCCGTAATCCCTTATAAATTTTTTTAAAAATGATTATAAATTTATACAAATGATTTTAAATATGTAAAAATGATTATAAACTTTTAAAATGATTATAAATTAATACAAATGATTATAAATTTGAAAAAATGATTATATATTTTTTAAAAATTAATTATAAACTTTTAAAAAATTAATTATAAATTTTAAATATGATTAGAAATTCTCCAATCTAAACTAATAATGTAAAATAAATTTAAATAAATAGTGATTATAAATTGAAAAAAAACATTATAATTAATTATAAATTTTTAAAAATGATTATAAATTAATGAAAAACAATATGATTTTTTCTAAACAAATTTATAATTTATTCTAATCTAAATAAATAATGTAACGTAATATTAAATTACAAATTCTCCAAAGTAAATTTTTTTGCAAAATAACATAACAAATTCTCCAAATTCAATAACAAAACAAATTCTCCCAAAATAACACTAGAAATCTTAGAACTAACACTAGAAAACATAAATCTAACATCCAATAACATAAATCTAACATCCTAAAACCTAAATCTTACACCCTACACCTAAATCTAACATCAATCTTAAAACCTTAGAAATCTTTAATTTTTATAGTTTTGGAAACTTACAAATTGGATGGAATTGATGGATTGTTAGACATCTTGATGATTGATGTCGAAATTGGAGGTTTAATCGGAGAGAAATCGTCTTCGAAAATCGGAGGTTTGAGATTTATTTTTTCGTTTGCGGTTCAGATCCGCGACGAAGAAGAAGACTGTATTTCTCAAATGATTCTGACGAATATCCGTCGGAATCTTTTAATATTAAATGACACGCGGTCTCGGGAAGATTCCAGCCTTAAATTTTGCGTATCCGTCGGTAATTACCGACGGATAAGCGAAATTTAAGTTTTTCAGGGAAATGAAAATATTTCATGTGCCGCGTTAAATTTTGCGTATCCGTCGGAAATCCGTCAGTAATTACCGACGGATACGCGAAATTTAAGGCGTGGACATGTGTAACGGATCAATAGAAACAGATCGTAAATGACCACGAAACCACAAATCCGTCGGAAATCCGTCTGTCATTACCGACGGATTTGTGGTTTCGTGGTCGTTTACGATCCGTTTCTATTGAAATATGTTTGTAGTGTGTTTGTTTACTCATTTCAATGATAAAATATAAACAAATACATTGTTACAAATGAAATATACGAAATCCAAAGAAGTTTAGTTGTTATGGTTATAAATCATCGTTATAAGATATGTATCATTGTCTAACATGTAGACATGATAGTAGGGATTTTTTTTATTTTGATATATATGATATGTTACAAGGTATATGTTATTATTTTATCATTGAAATGGGTAACAAACCATACTACAAACATATTTCAAGAGAAATGGATTGTAAACGGCCATGAAACCACAAACTCGTTGGAAATCCGTCGGAAATCCATCAGAAATTTCTGACGGATTTCCGACGGGTTTGTGGTTACACGTGTCTCGGTTTAAGGATTGACTGACATTGGCTGCCGAAGAAAAAATGTCTTTTCCTTTGTTATCCGTCAAAAATTCTATGTGAAATTTGGTTTAGATGTTTCTTGTATAGTATTTTTTTATTGTTTTTTGGTTTAATTTTGGTTGTTTTTTATTATTTTGGTTTGTTTATGATTTTTAATGTTTTTATTTATTTATGGTTTTGTGGTTTTAATTATTATAAAATGTAATATTTAAAATACGAAATAAAAATACAAAATAAAAATAAAAATAAATGTTGATCATGTACTAATCTGAATCAGATAATGATCCTTCCGAAGGAATATCGTCTTCAGCCTCATCAAATTCTCCAAGTTCTTCCTCAGATTCTGAATGAACTCTATCATCACCAATTTCCGTTAAATCAACGACAAGGAATGTATCAAAAGAATGCTCAACATGATTCATTGGAACACTTCTAGTTGGTTGTAAAGCATCATGCTCTGAAACTCCATAAATTTTTCCTCTTGGATTAATTGGAGTCACTGTAATCCAAGGATCTGAACGCCGTGTTACCCTAGGGTAACGAATATAGCATACCTAAAAAAAACAAATGTAAGTTATGAAGTCAAATAAAACATAAATAGAATCCAAAAACTTTAATAATATAAAATATTTATTAAAATATCCGAACCTGGTCTGCCTGTGATGCTATGATGAATGGGTCATACGTACGAAGTCTTCTTCTAGAATTTACTGACGTGACGCTAAATTGGTTCACCTTAACCCCACGCCCAACTTCTGGATCATACCATTCACACATAAAAACAAGGCACCTCATGTCCAACATCCCTGGGTAGCGAACTAGCAATATTTCTTTGAAAATCCCGTAGTAGACAACATCACCAGATTGAGCCGAAATCCCATAATCTGCAGTTGGTCTTGACCTTCCTTCATCGTGAATCCTAAACGCAAATCTCCTACTGCAATACCTAGGATATGAGGTCGCAATGTAGATTGGGCCAGTAACTAACTCTACTAACCATGTCGGAAAAACCGATCCACCTCTAATTCCTTCAGTAACCTAAGAAAATAATTTCCACAAAATTAATATAAAACACTAACGTAATAATTGAAGGCATTTATATATTAATATTATAGCCTACTTACGTAAAATTGTAGCCAAGTAATATAATCGTTCTCCTTATGCAGTTCAAGTTCTTCTTCAGTCTTTTCCGGAAAATGGCTACGTATTATTGTCATGTAAAGCCTGAAATCAAACAATATTATATAACCTTTGAAAGCTATTACTTATGTATAAAATAATTTAGTATTTAAATAGATTAAGTTTTTTACCTTTCGTACTCCGCCATCTCCTCACAATTTGTTACGATATACTTATGCAAGTAAGTCCACTCCTATTGTGAAAATTTGCGTTTCTTCCCTTTTCCACTGAATCGAGCAACTTGCGAAAACAACACAGGGACCACCAATGGATATATGGCTTTCTCACCTCTATCATCATGGCGAGCAGGACGTTTACTCTTCGTACGAACTTCCGATGGAAAGTAATATTCCGCAAAATGTGAGGTTTCTTCGTTGATGCTCTGTGCAACAATTGACCCCTCAACTCGACTTAAAATTTTAACCTTCTTCTTAAGATGGAACATGTACCGCTCAAAAGGATACATCCAACGGAATTGAACAGGACCACCAAGTGCGGCTTCATGGGGGAGGTGGATCGGAAGATGTTCCATAACATCAAAAAAGGACGGCGGAAATATTTTCTCAAGATTGCAAAGGATCAAGGGTATATTGTCCTCTAAATTGCGAATCCCCTCAAGTGTAAGTGTTGGTGCATAAATCCCGAAAGAAAGCACCAACTCCTGCAAATAAAAATACACAAATTTAAATATATATAAAATAAAATTATCAGTAATTTTTAAAATACACATGAAAATAATTTATACCTGCAATTGCTTCGTACACATCTTTATGAAGGAGCTCCGCAAAAGCAAATGGAAGAAGTCGCTGCATCACAACATGACAATCATGACTCTTCATTCCGATAAACTTTCCTTCTCCATAGTCGACGCAATTACGCAGATTAGATGTATATCCATCAGTGAATTTGACATCGTCTTGAATCCAATAAAAAAATTCTTTTTCTTTTGTGCATCCAACCAGTACGGAGCAAAAGGGTATTTACCATTGGGAAGAATTTTAAGAAAATCACGATCGCAAATCTCTGCCAAGTCCAACCTAGACTTCAGATTGTCTTTTGTCTTCCCCGGTACATTTAAAACCGTATTCATTATGTTATCAAAGAAGTTCTTTTCAACATGCATCACATCAAGGTTGTGCCTCAATAAATGGCCCTTCCAGTAAGAAAATTCCCAAAAGATACTCTTCTTGTGCCAAGTATGAACTTCCCCGGCTCCGTAAACAGTTTCATGTCCATTACCTCCACATTCAGAAGTCATCGGAGCACCAAAATCTCTCAACTGATCCAATAAATTACTGTCATCTTCCTCATCAATTGGTGCTTCAAACACCAATTGGATCTGTGTTGGAATGCATCTGTGTTGTCTGAGCAATATGGGCACGATAATCTTCCATGAGTTGTCCATCCAGATAACATTCCATATGCTGGGAAATCGCTAATGGTCCACATAAGAACCGCCCGCATCCTAAAATTCTGCTGGCGCAAAACATCAAACACTTCAGCACCGTGACTCCATAGCATTTGTAACTCATAGATCAATGGCTGGAGGAATACATCTAGTGATCTCTTCGGATGCTCAGGGCCGGGAACAAGAACGGAGAGAAATAAAAAGTCTCGACGCATGCACATACCAGGGGGCAAATTGTACGGTGTTACAATTATGGGCCACAACGAATACTGCCTTCCATGCTTCCCAAATGGGTTGAAACCATCTGTACATAACCCGAGATACACATTTCTTCTCTCAAACGCAAAATCCGGATACATGGATTGAAAATGTTTCCACGCTTTAGCGTCCGACGGATGTGTAATCTCTTCATCTTGACGATGTTCTGCGTGCCATCTCATTTGCTCTGTCATGCGCTCAGATTGATATAACCTCTTCAACCTCGAAGTCAATGGTAAGTACCACATACGTTTAAATGGAATTGAAACTCTCCCACTAGTATCCTGAAACTGTGGTTTACGACAAAATCGACAACTTCTCCTGTCTTCATCTTCTCTCCAATATATCATACAGTTATCGATGCACACATCTATTACTTGATACGGCAAACCAAGACCACCTACAAGTTTCTGTACCTCGTAGTATGATGCCGGTGCAAGATTATCTTCAGGTAAAAGATCTTTCACCATATCTGCAATCGCATCAACACATTCCTCTGCCAAATTGAAGTCCGTCTTAATGGTCATCATTCTACTAGCAGATGATAAAGGTGAATGACCATCTCTACACCCATCATATAATGGCTGCTTCGCTGCATCTAACATATCAAAAAATCTTCTAGCTTCTACATTTGGTTCTTCAACCCTATCCTCATCTATTACGGTCGATGACAAATTCTCTCTAATTACATCATTCACCATCTCAACGGTACCAACACCAAAATCTATTTCCGTTCTATGTTCTCCTAAGCTATCCGCAACATAGGGTTCACTGCTACTACTACCATATTCAAAATTTCTTTCTCCATGTAGATACCAAATCTTGTAACCCGGCATAAATCCATTGCTATACAAGTGATGTCATACTAATTCTATCTTAACATTACGAGAATTGCGACAAATTGAACATGGACATTTCATCTTACCACTTGTTTTCACTTTGCGGTTGATTTCAGCCAACGGCCATGAACTTCGCATATACCTCGGGCATAACCAACGTTTAATAACTTCGACTCCGGATCAAACATTTCTTCATCCATCCACGATCTTAAATCTCTAGATTAATAAAATTTATTTTATATTTATATTTAATTTTTTTTTTTTTATTTTTTTAGATTTTTTTTTTTTTTTTTTTTTTTTTTTTTTTTTTTTTTTTTTTTTTTTTTTTTTTTTTTTAATTTTTTTTTTTTTTTTAATTTAATTAATTTTTTTTTATTTTTTTAAAATTTAAATTATTTTTTTATAATTTTTTTTTTTTTTTTTTTTTTTTTTTTTTAAAAATTTTTTTTAAAATGAATAATAAAAAAAAATAAAAATAATTAAAAATGAAAAAAAAAAAATGTTTTATAAAATTAAAAAAAAAATTTTTTTTTTAAATTTTTTTTTAAATTTTAAATTTTTTATTTTTTTTAAAATTTTTTTTTTTTTTTATGGATATTTTTTTTTTTGTAAAATTGGTTTTTTTTGTGTAAATTTCTTGTAGTGAAAGGGATACATTTTTGGTATTTTACCTAATTTTATTATGGTGGGTAGATTTCACAAACTCGTTCCCAAGTCGATCAAAGATTCAGCCTCGTCTCCTTTTCACATTCTAGGACCCAAAATCCCAGAAGACTTTCTTCTTCTCAGTTCCTGTGAAAACAATATTCAGTTCTAGACTAACAATCTTTAAGTTATGTAGCTTCTTGAGAACTAGCATTGGATCCTCTAGGGTAGGTCATAAGAGGATAATTAGAAAATTTCAATTCGAGAAGGGAGGTGAATTCATCCGGTAGTACTTTTCTATATATCATTATTGCAAATCTTAACTAGTTTCAAGATTGATTCAAGCTTTATTAAGATAGATATATAAGCTATGAATGAAAAGAGCTCATTGGAGCTAGCTTTATTAGTTGCAAGAAATGTAAAATGAGAAAGCTTAACTAAGAAACACCAAGATCAAAGATTCTTAGATTGATATCATGAAATGAGAAGAAGAAGAGTGTTGCACAAAGTGGCAACTCTTTAGGTTACATCATTGATCTTACAAAATGCATATTAATACTATTCTAAACTTTCTTGGAAACCCTAATCTACATGGGTTTCACATTTCTATTGGGTCATAAGATTAGTTTTGGATGGGCCTTTATGTGTGCTTTGATAGTAGGAGACATGGAAACAAAATCAATTCCTCCAAGTGTTTTATTGAGGCACCAAGGAAAATCCAAAAACTTCCTCTCCAAGAAATCATATTGATGAGATCAACAAAGTTCTAAGTTTCTTCATGTTGATGAGATCAACACACTTCCTTTTATTGTGTTAATCAAACAATGTCTCTATTTGTATCTAATGATTGAGGGAGACAAACTTTCTTCTTATTCATTCATTGGAGACGCAAGATCTGAAGAACACGCTAATCAATCTTCTACTTAGCCCACGCACTTCACAAATGTAGATTTTTGTTTTTGAACTGCAAATACTATCCCACACATTAAAAACAAGATAAAAAGTAAAATAATAAACAATTTATACCTGAAATCGTTGTTGAATTAATCTGATATATTTATCTTAGTTTTGGTTCTATCATTACTACATTATGGTTGTCATCTCTCAAAAAAGCGAAAGGATGAAGCACCCTGAGACAGAGATCCAAATAGTTCAAAGACGTTACGTCTAATTTTTAGGATAGATATTGGGCTTTTTTCAGATTTATTCCAATTAGAAGAATTGATTTATCGAGATTAGTTTGGTTTGGTTTGTTGGACAAAATTCTAGTTCGGTTCCAATTTGGTTATGGATAAGAATATAACTAAATATATTTTAGTAATTAAATAAATAAATACTATTAAAAGATAATTACCCTAAACCTTAATTATAAATTAAAAAATTTAGTAACTACTATTACATTTAGGAATGCCATCTTAATATATATATTTTAACTAAAACAAAGATTACTCATGGTGAATTTTAATTTGCTTTAATTGGATATAGAAAGAAATGTTGGATTAATTGCCAAACAAAAAAAGAAAATAAACGAAATGTTGGATTCGATTTTTATTCCAAATCTTAATTAAACTAGGTTAGTTTGACTCACAGACAGACATCATCTCCATTGTACACAGGGACTGACGCACAGAAAGATAAGGGGAAGCACGTGCCCTATACAGATTTTTTGTTTCTTAAGTAATTTTCATGTATTTATAATATAATTGAGAAAACTAAAAAAATGCCCTAGTCATTTAAGTAAAAAAAAAAGTGTCAAAGTCCAAGTTATTTATTAACTTAATAATCCACTTATCTTTCTCTAAAATTTGAGAAGACCTACTAAAAAAATAGTAAGATGTTTAGGCCCAACATTATAACATTAAAACTTGTTAAAAATATGTTTAACAAAAAAGAAAAAGAGAAACAATAGACAACTAATCATAAAACATCTTTGAGCTAAAAGACTAATTTTTTTCTTCTCTAATTATCTTTCATCGTCGTTTCAAGTTACATAATTATCACAAATAAAATCATGACCATTGTAACGAACAAGTGATCAATTTTGGAACGTTTGCTAAAATTACGAATTAATAAGTGATGAAAAAGTTTCCAACCATAATAAAATGTAGAATACATTTATATAAATTTTTTTTTAATTTAAGCTTTATTTTCATGTAGGTACTATATTTTATTTAAAATTATTATTTTATAATATGGTGCCCCATGTTATAATTTATTTTGGATCCGCCCCTGATTGTACATGTGGATTTTTGTTGTTGTTTTTCTCTATGTAATATATCCCTTGTGTACTTCGTGCAACTTCGATTCCTAAGAAATATTTTAACACACCAAAATCTTTCATATTAAAGAATGTATTAAGGTAGGTTTTGAACTTCTGAATTGCGTCAATTATGCTTCCTGTGATGACGCAACTCTCAATCTAGCTTCCAAATCAAGACTTATACGGTTCGAGACTGGCTAATGACTCATGCACGGCCTTCAACCGATCCGGATTCATCGATTTGAATGAATTAGCTTTACGGAAGAGATCTTCACACGTAGTTGTGCGAAACCAACATATCATAATTCTTTCTTCTCTATCCTCTCTGTCTCTGTCTTCTGCCTCGTCGTATCTCCCATTGTACCGTTTCAAAATTTTGGATTTCACACTTAGAATGTACCCCAAGTCTTTTAAATCATACTGATGCCATATAGCCATCATTTTGTTATTTTTTACATGATTAAGTTGGTTTCAGTGTTGACTTTTGGATGCTATAGTTGGTTATAGGGTAGATTGTAGAGCGTGTTGGACCAGTAGCGTATCGGTTAGAGTTACCCGAGATTATGCAAGCATTTCATAAGGTCTTCCATGTGCCGATGCTGAAGAAGTGTTTGCATAGGGGTGACGAGGTATTGGCTGAGATTCCGTCAGATTTTCAGCCCAATATGACTGTTGAGGCGAGACCTTTGAAAGTTCTCGAGCGGAGGGTCAAGGAGCTTCGTCGGAAGAAGATTCCGATGATGCAAGTTCTGTGGGACTGTGACGGGGTGCAGGAGGAAACTTGGGAGCCAGAGGCTAGGATGGAAACGAGGTTCCAGAAGTGGTTCCAGAAGCAAGCTCCATCGAGAGGCTCCAGTTTCAGTGTGTAGCTGTATGCTATGTGTTTCATTTTGTATTTCTGTTGTGTATAACGATGTTACATTATGATTGTTTAATAAGATGAGTATTTCTTATTATTGATGACTTTGGGAGTCATGGTTATGTATTTCGTTTTGGTGTTAAAAAGCGATAATGCATGTGAGTAATAAGATGGTAGTTCTTATTGCTGATGGTACGAGTGTCATAGAAAGTTTTTATGAGAATTTAAAAGCTTAGTTCATAATCGGGAAGAGATTATGGTGTACCTGAAGTGACTGGGTATAGGTGCGATAGCCTGGTTAGTGGTTATGCACGGCAGATATTCCAGGTACGGAATATGGGTGATGCCGATGTTACCTTGTAAGGATTTACCCGGATCACGGGAGGTATTTCAGTCGAGGTACTTATAGATGTGTGACTTATTGCTCGATGAGAGGACTAGTTCCTCTATTGCCGATAGCTCAAACGATTGTGTGTCTTGAGAGTGCGACTGGCGATGTACCCAGACTCGTAAGGATATATTGCCCAGAATTGAGTGGTATGGGATATCGAGACTCTTATAGGTTGTATTACCCCGAGTGGAGTGGTATGGCAGATACCCAGAACTCGGAGATGTGCGGTGTCTTGGGTGTTGTGGTATGGGTAATATCTTGCGAGATATGGTGGATATCCTGTGGGGTATGGTAGATGCTCAAAACTCAGAGATGTTGCGGTGTCTTGGGTATTAGGGTTTGGTCTGTGAGTGAGCAATAAGAACATATGATGCTGCGGTGTCGTAAGCATAGTGACTGAGTGGGAAAACCTCGGAGGTTGGTAGTAGACCTCGTGTGTATGTTGAGTTGGCCGGGTTGGCCAAGGCTTAAGTAATCGTTGCGACGATTAGGGTTCATTGGAGATGAACGATAACGTAAGATTCGAAGACGAATCTATGTTAGTGGAGGAGAATTGTAACGCCCGTGTTCCAAATATTAATTCATTTAGAAATTCTTTCGAGTTTATGAATCTTAGAAAAGTCTCAAAAAATTAATTATGGGGTTGAAATAATTATCTTAAATTTGTTCCGGGGGTGTCATAAGTCGTTTCAAAAGTTGAGGGTTTTTCTCAAGTAAGTGGCAAAATCAATTTTTGCTTCTTCTTCTTCCTCTCGACCTTGAGCTCACCATTTTTTTGGTTGAGAGAGAGATCTTGTGAGCTTGAGTGAGAGCTTGGAGAAGAGAGAAAAAGAGAGAAAAAGGTTTGAAAGCTTGTGAGAAGCTTGGATCTTTAAGGATCTTGTGTGTGTGAAGCTTGGGAAGCATGGAAAAAGAAGGCTTGGGAGAGTAGCTTTAGGCGTGGAGCTTAGGGAGGAAGGAGAGATATTTCTAGAGCTTGAGGAGGTTGTCTAGAGCTAGATTCATCTATTCTAAGGTGAGTTTATGACCAAAGGTTAATATTAAGCCTTGTGTAGGGGCTTGTGGGGTTGTGATAGGCATTGTATTGTTGCTAGGATGTTTGGAAGCCTCTTGGTTATGTGGGGAGCTTTAGCTATAGTTTGCTAAGCTTGTGGTGGTTAGGGAACCATAGATTTGATTGTGAGTTCTTATGCTTGATTTTGTGCTGTGATTTTCATGGGTTCTTGGTGGATTCCATGGGTCATTGTGGAGCTTTAGTAGTAGGTGTTTGCTAAGTTTGTGGTTGTTAGAGAAGCATGGTTTGTTGCTTGTTGTGCCTTGTTAAGCTTTGATTATGAGTTCTTACACTACAAGAAATCTACCGCAAAACCGACGGCATTTCCGATGGAATTAATATCCGTCGGAAAAAACCGACTGATTTCCGACTGAATTAACAATTTTAATATCCGTTGTAAGTTTTCTTCAAAATACGTGTAGAGAGAGAGATGTCATCTTCTAGAGATTTAATATCATGGATGGATGAAGAAATGTTTGATCTGGAGTCGAAGTTATTAAACGATGGTTATGCACGAGGTATATGCGAGTTCATGGCCGTTGCTAGAAATCAACCGCGAGTGAAAACAAGTGGTAAGATGAAATGTCCATGTTCAATATGTCGTAATTCTCGTAATGTTAAGATAGAATTAGTATGGCATCACTTGTATAGCAATGGATTTATGCCGGGTTACAAGATTTGGTATCTACATGGAGAAAGAAATTTTGAATATGGTAGTAGTAGCAGTGAACCCTATGTTGCGGATAGCTTAGGAGAATATAGAACGGAAGTAGATTTTGGTGTTGGTACCGTTGAAATGCTGAATGATGCGTTTAGAGAAAATTTGTCATCGACCGTAATAGATGAGGATAGGGTTGAAGAACCAAATGTAGAAGCTAGAAGATTTTTTGATATGTTAGATGCAGCGAAGCAGCCATTATATGATGGGTGTAGAGATGGTCATTCACCTTTATCATCTGCTAGTAGAATGATGACCATTAAGACGGACTTCAATTTGGCAGAGGAATGTGTTGATTCGATTGCAGATATGGTCAAAGATCTTTTGCCTGAAGATAATCTTGCACCTGCATCATACTACGAGGTACAGAAACTTGTAGGTGGTCTTGGTTTGCCGTATCAAGTAATAGATGTGTGCATCGACAATTGTATGATATATTGGAGAGAAGATGAAAACAGGAGAAGTTGTCGATTTTGTCGTAAACCACGATTTCAGGATACTAGTGAGAGAGTTCCAATTCTATTTAAACGTATGTGGTACTTACCATTGACTTCGAGGTTGAAGAGGTTATATCAATCTGAGCGCACGGTAGAGCAAATGAGATGGCATGCAGAACATCGTCAAGATGGAGAGATTACACATCCGTCGGACGCTAAAGCGTGGAAACATTTTTAATTCATGTATCCGGATTTTGCGTTTGAGAGAAGAAATGTGTACCTCAGGTTATGTACAGATGGTTTCAACCCATTTGGGAAACATGGAAGGCAGTATTCGTTGTGGCCCGTAATCGTAACACCGTACAATTTACCCCCTGGTATGTGCATGCGTCGAGACTTTTTATTTCTCTCCGTTCTTGTTCCCGGCCCTGAGCATCCAAAGAGATCACTAGATGTATTCCTCCAGCCATTGATCTATGAGTTACAAATGCTATGGAGTCACGGTGCTAAAGTGTTTGATGTTTCACGACAGCAGAATTTTAGGATGCGAGCGGTTCTTATGTGGACCATTAGCGATTTCCCAGCATATGGAATGTTATCTAGATGGAAAACTCATGGAAGACTATCGTGCCTATATTGCTCAGACAACACAGATGCATTCCAATTGAGGAACGGAAGAAAGTCAAGTTGGTTTGATTGCCATAGAAGGTTTCTACCGATAGAGCATCCGTATCGTCGGTCTAAAATATTATTTACAAAAAATAAACAAGTGTTTGAAGCTCCAATTGATGAGGAAGACGACAGTAAATTATTGGAGCAGTTGAGAGATTTTGGTGCTCCGATGACTTCTGAATGTGGAGGTAATGGACATGAAACTGTTTACGGAGCCGGGAAGTTCATAATTGGCACAAGAAGAGTATCTTTTGGGAATTGCCTTACTGGAAGGACCATTTATTAAGGCACAACCTCGATGTGATGCATGTTGAAAAGAACTTCTTTGATAACATAATGAATACGATTTTAAATGTACCGGGAAAAATAAAAGACAATCTGAAGTCTAGGTTGGACTTGGCAGAGATTTGCGATCGTGATTTTCTTGAAATTCTTCCCAATGGTAAATTTCCTTTTGCTCCGTACTGGTTGGATGCACAAAAGAAAAAAGAATTTTTTGATTGGATTCAAGACGATGTCAAATTCACTGATGGATATGCATCTAATCTGCGTAATTGCATCGACTATAGAGAAGGAAAGTTTATCGGAATGAAGAGTCATGATTGTCATGTTGTGATGCAGCGACTTCTTCCATTCGCTTTTGCGGAGCTCCTTCATAAATTATTTTCATGTGTATTTTAAAAATTACTGATATTTTTATTTTATATATATTTAAATTTGTGTATTTTTATTTGCAGGAGTTGGTGCTTTCTTTCGGGATTTATGCAAGAGAACACTTACACTTGAGGGGATTCGCAATTTAGAGGACAATATACCCTTGATCCTTTGCAATCTTGAGAAGATATTTCCGCCGTCCTTTTTTGATGTTATGGAACATCTTCCGATCCACCTCCCCCATGAAGCCGCACTTAGTGGTCCTGTTCAATTCCGTTGGATGTATCCTTTTGAGCGGTACATGTTCCATCTTAAGAAGAAGGTTAAAAATTTAAGTCGAGTTGAGGGGTCAATTGTCGCACAGAGCATCAACGAAGAAACCTCACATTTTGCGGAATATTACTTTCCATCGGAAGTTCGTACGAAGAGTAAACGTCCTGCTCGCCATGATGATAGAGGTGAGAAAGCCATATATCCATTGGTGGTCCCTGAGTTGTTTTCGCAAGTTGGTCGATTAAGTGGAAAAGGGAAGAAACGCAAATTTTCACAACAGGAGTGGACTCACTTGCATAAGTATATCGTAACAAATTGTGAGGAGATGGCGGAGTACGAAAGGTAAAAAACTAAATCTATTTAAATACTAAATTAGTTTATACATAAGTAATAGTTTTCAAAAGTTATATAATGTTGTTTGATTTCAGGCTTTACATGGCAATAATACGTAGCCATTTTCTGGAAAAGACTGAAGAAGAACTTGAACTGCATAAGGAGAATGATTATATTACTTGGCTACAATTTTACGTAAGTAGGCTATAATATTAATATATAAATGCCTTCAATTATTACGTTAGTGTTTTATATTAATTTTGTGGAAATTATTTTCTTAGGTTAATGAAGGAATTAGAGGTGGATCTGTTTTTCCGACATGGTTAGTAGAGTTAGTTACTGGCCCAATCTACATTGCGACCTCATATCCTAGGTATTGCAGTAGGGGATTTGCGTTTAGGATTCACAATTAAGGAAGGTCAAGACCAACTGCAGATTATGGGATTTCGGCTCAATCTGGTGATGTTGTCTACTACGGGATTCTCAAAGAAATATTGCTAGTTCGCTACCCAGGGATGTTGGACATGAGGTGCATTGTTTTTATGTATGAATGGTATGATCCAGAAGTTGGGCGTGGGGTTAAGGTGAACCAATTTGGTGTCACGTCAGTAAATTCTAGAAGAAGACTTCGTACATATGACCCATTCATCCTAGCATCACAGACAGACCAGGTTTGGATATTTTAATAAATATTTTATATTATTAAAGTTTTTGGATTCTATTTATGTTTTATTTGACTTCATATCTTACATTTTTTTTAGGTATGCTATATTCGTTACCCTAGGGTAACACGGCGTTCAGATCCTTGGATTATAGTGACTCCAATTAATCTAAGAGGAAAAATTTATGGAGTTTCTGAGCACGATGCTTTACAACCAACTAGAAGTGTTCCAATGGATCATGTTGAGCATTCTTTTGATACATTCCTTGTGGTTGATTTGACGGAAATTGGTGATGATAGAGTTCATTCAGAATCTAAGGAAGAACTTGGAGAATTTGATGAGGCCGAAGACGATATTCGTTCAGAAGGATCATTATCTGATTCAGATTAGTACATGATCAACATTTGTTTTTATTTATATTTTGTATTTATATTTCATATTTTAAATATTACATTTTATAATAATTGAAACCACAAAACCATAAATAAATAAAAACATTAAAAATTATAAACAAACCAAAATAATAAAAAACAACCTAAATTAAACCAAAAAACAATAAAAAATACTATACAAGAAACATCTAAACCAAATTACACATAATCCATCGGAAATTTTCCGACGGATTTCCAACGGGTTTGTGGTTTCGTGGTCGTTTACAATCCGTTTCTCTTGAAATATGTTTGTAGTAGGGTTTGTTACTCATTTCAATGATAAAATACTAACATATACCTTGTAACATATCATATATATCAAAATTAAAAAAATCCCTACTATCATGTCTACATGTTACTACATGATACATATCTTATAACGATGATTTATAACCATAATAACTAAATTTCTTTGGATTTCGTATATTTCATTTGTAACAATGTATTTGTTTATATTTTATCATTGAAATGAGTAACAAACCCTACTACAAACATATTTCAAGAGAAACGGATTGTAAACGACCACGAAACCACAAACCCGTTGGAAATTCGTCGAAAATCCGTCAGAAAATTTCCGACGGATTCGTGGTCGTTTACGATCCGTTTGTATTGATCCGTTACATGTGTCAACGCGTTAATTTTCGCATATCCGTCGGAAATCCGTTGGAATTTACCGATGGATTTCTGACGGACACGCGAAATTTAACGCGGCAAATGAAATTTTCATTTCCCGGGAAATTAAATTTTCGAGTATCCATCAGAAATCCGTCGGTAAATTCCGACGGATAAGCAAAAATTGAGGCTGGAATCTTCCCGAGACCGCGTGTCATTTAGTATTAAAAGATTCCGACGGATATTCCGTCGGAAATCTGTCGGAAATATTTGATAAATAGAGTCATCTTCTTCCTCGCGGATCTGAACCGCAAACGAAAAAAAAACTCAAACCTCCGATTTCGACTTCCGATTTCCGTCCGATTCAAGCTCCGATTTCGACATCAATCATCAAGCATCAACATGTCTAACAATCCTCCATCAATTCCATCCAATTTGTAAGTTTCCAAAACTATAAAAATTAAAGATTTCTAAGGTTTTAAGATTGATGTTAGATTTAGGTTGTTGGATATAAGATTTAGGTTTTAGGATGTTAGATTTATGTTATTGGATGTTAGATTTATGTTTTCTAGTTTTCGTTCTAAGATTTGTTTGGTTAGATTTAATTTTTAAATTTTGGGAAAATTTGTTTTGTTATTGAATTATTTAGAATTTGGAGAATTTGTTATGTTGGAGAATTTTGGAGAATAATTTTTGGAGAATTTGTTATGTTATTTTGGAGAATTTTTTACTTTGTAGAATTTGTAGTTTAGTATTACGTTACATTATATATTTAGATTAGAATAAATTATAAATTTGGTTAGAAAAAATTAAATTGTTTTTAATTAATTTATAATCATTTTTAAAAATTTATAATTAATTATAAGTTTTTTATTTATAATTTATAATCATTATTTATTTAAATTTACTTTACATTATTAATTTATATTGGAGAATTTATAATCATTTTTAAAAATTTATAATTATTTTTTAATAAATTTTTTATAAATTTATAATCTTTTTTACAAATTTATAATCATTTGTATAAATTTATAATCATTTTTTAAAAAATTTATTAGGGATTACGGATTATATTACGAGGGTGCTGGGAACCGAGTACGTCGAGGTTCCGGTAGGGGTAGGGGAGTTACGGGCGAGAGTCAGTCTCGGCGTCTACCCATATTCCGGAGACCGCGATCACCTGTACCATCCCTGCTGCATCGACACCACCCCCATCTGCACCGTCTGCAATGAGCGTCGAGGACTTCGTTGCTTTACCTGGACGAGAGCGATTCACTCGTCTTCATCCGGATTGTGTTGGGACAGACACATGGTAAGTCTCATTTTCCAATTTTAAAATATTAAATTTTATTTAATATTTTTTAATAAACTATTTAAAGTCTACAAAACAATTTGTTTTGAAGGTTTAAAGATTCGGGAAATGGGATTTCCAAGTCTATCAACCGGATGCTTAATGGATTGCTTCAGCATCCGTATCCGACGTACACCCAAATGCCCTTAGAAGAGCATGAAATGTGGTTTCGGCAATTTGCGGTAAGTTTTTCATTTTCTTTATTGTTTACTTTGAATTTAATTAGTTTATTAGTTTATTTTAATTTAATTTTCATTTTTCCAGCAAGAATTTACTTGGGATAGTCACATTACCGCTTTGGTTAGAAGGGACTTCCACAAAAAAGCGGCAATAATATATTCACGGAAGATGAACGAGTGGAAGGCGTTGTGGTCGAGGAATCTTGTTCCAAGGGAGTTGGTTATGAACCCGGCCCTATGGAATGAGTTGATAGCGTACTGGAGTGAAGACGCTATGAAGGCTAGCTCCACAACCCACTCTGCATGCCGGAACAGCGATCGCAAAGGAAAGGGTAAGGCGACGCACAATCTAGGAGCAACCAGTTTGGTCACAAAGGCGAAACAATTTGTAAGTTTTTGGTTTAATCAATATGTTGTTTTTTTCATTTTATATTCAAAATATTTACTATATTTGTTAATTTTGTAGTTTCGGCAAGATGGTGTCCAACCTTCTGCCCTCAAATTGATCGAAGTTGCTCACACCAACAAGACCACCAATGAAATCCAAGATGGTGTAGCTCGGGAGATCGTTGGCAATGTCAGGACGATGGGTGCTGACTATCTTCTTAGTCAACCAATCATTGAAGGAACCCCGCCTCTCACCGAAGTCCCGATCGAGAAGATCAACGAATTCGTCTACGCGGTAAGTAAATTTTAATCAATTTTTTTTACTTTCAAATATTTATTCAACTTTTCATTTCTGCAGTGTACCCCGAAGACCAAAGGTCGGGTCTTTGGTCTTCCCGACGATTCAGCATCTTACTCGGCTACTTCACGCATTTACGGGGATCCTAGCGACGATCTTAGAGCGAGGCTCGCAGAAAAAGACGCTGAAATGAAAAAATTTGAAGGCGGATATGCAACGCCTTAAAGAGGCCGGAGAAGCGCAACAGGCGAAATATGAAGCTGATCAACAAGTGATGATCCAACGGATGAACGACTTCTTTTCGCAATATCCACCACGTCCACCGGGCGTTTAGTTTCATTTTCGGATTATAAACAATTTTATGTTTTTTTTTCTTTTTGAATTATTAAAAAATTACAATAATATTCTATTTTAATTTTCAATACTATTAAATTTTATTTTTCATTTCTTTTTTAAAAATTTAATTTTCTTAAAATTAATTGATTTTCCAAAATATTATATTAAAAAAAAAAATTTGCAGTCCGTCGGAAATCCGTCGGGTTTGTATCCGTCGGTACTACGTCGGGAATCTGTCGGTCTCTTTTGGTTCAGAAATATCGGAATTCCGTCGAAAATCCGTCGGTGTTCAGATCCGTCGGAATTCTGTCAGTTTTTTTCCGTCGGTAATCTGTCGGTCACCGTCGGTTAAAAACACCGGAATTCTGTCGAGAATCCGTCGGAATATTTCCGACGGATTTCCGATGGACACCCGACGTAATATATTCCGATGGATTAGCGACGGATTTCCAGAAACTAGATTCCGTCGGAAATCCATCGGAAATTCAGACGGATTTCTGACGAATTTCAAAATTCCGACGACATAGTTCAGACGGCAAAAACCGACAGATTTCCGATGGAATTCCCGTTTTCCGACGGATTTCTGACGGAATTTTCCGTCTGATTCCGGCTGTTATCTTGTAGTGTTATGCTTGATTTGGTGTTGTGATTTTCATGGGTTCTTGGTGGATTCCATGGGTCACTGTGGAGCTTTAGAAGGTGTTTGCTAAGTTTGTGGTTGTTAGAGAATCATGGTTTGTTGCTTGTTGTGCCTTGTTAAGCCTTGAGTTGTGTTCTTGTGCTTGATTTGTGAAGTGTGTGTGTTGTGATTTCTTGGTGATTCCATGACTTGTGGGAGTGTTTCCCTTGTTGTTTGATGTGTGTTTGTGAAGCAGACTTGTGTGTTTGTGAAGCAGAGTTGAGTAGACTTGTGTGTTTGTGAAGAAAACTTGAGTAGACTTGAGTTTTGTGAAGCAGACTTGTGTGTTTGTGAAGCAGATTTGAGCAGACTTGATTTTTGTGAAGCAGACTTGAGCAGACTTGAGTTTTGTGAAGCAGACTTGAGTAGACTTGAGTTTTGTGAAGCAGACTTGTGTTTTTAGCATTCCTTGAGGATTGGAATTGCTAGGTGGTTAGTCATGGCTGTGTTTGATTAGCTTTTCATGAGTTTTGCATGGTTAGCTGATTGGTTGAAGTAATATGTGGTGTTATTATTTTATGTTGTTGTGGTTGTTTGATTGCGTGGTGCTTTCATATAACTTGTTGTTGGGAGGATCAATCTCACTGAACGTTTGGTTTACCAAATGTTGATGCATCACTTTTGTCGATGCAGGTAAAGATAAGGTGTGATCGTGGAATCGAGGCGGTGAGGAGGGGATGATTAGGACCTGATAGTTTTGCGGTTTTTGTAGCTTTCGTAGGATTGCTAGAACCGGTAGAACTGTTGACCTTCGTGGTCGGGTGTGTAAATTGAATGCTATCGTTGTTTTTGTAGTTGTTCGGAGAATATTAAATGTATGGGCGTTTAGTATTGAGTAATTGATTGTGTAAAAAAAAAGTGTGGTCATCACATCATACGTTAAGACCGAATCTGTTTGAGTTGAGCTTTTGAGTTTTGACATATATGATGATCAATTGGTTTCAATTCAAAATAGAAAAAAATTAATTTCTGTTTAAAACATTATCAAGACTTTATGAAACTTATGCCCCTTGTTGCATATCAAGTGTTTGATTTGTTGTGTTTCTTCATTGATTTTGTGTTTCAATGTAAATGTATTAGGTTTGATTTCAATTGTAGTCTTTTCACTTGATTTGGTTTTTGAATCTCATCTTGTTATTCCTTGTTTTTGGTTTGCATGCTTATATTCTCTTAGTTCAGATTTGTCAAGCTTCTAGAGATAACCTTCTAGTCTTATAAGTATTTTTTCTATTTCTTTTTCAAACATATGGATCTCTCTTTATCAGATTTAGGAAAGATTCGTGATAGTTTAGGAAGTATTTGGGAAAGATTCCTAATAGTTTAGGAAAGGTTTGGGAAGGATCCATTGTTATTTAGGAAAGATTTGGGAATGATCCCTAGTTATTTAGGAAATGTTAGAAGTGTTTGACTTGAACAAACAATTTCATATCTACTCTCCAATATTTTTTGGTTGTCTTGTTATCTACTGTTGAGGCTGACCGATGGATCAGAACGGTATACGTTGGCTCTGTTTTTTGGTTTTTGTTATTTTCTTATTTTGTGTAAATTTGTTTATTTTATTTTTTTGTTCAGATTGAGACTCAACACCAGACATACACATACAGTCAGAGCCATGCTGAACTTGTTGAATCGTTGAAAAAGATGGAGCGTAGAATACATAGACTGGAAGCAGATCCAGCGGATTGGGAGAGGTTTGGTTTAGACTTGCTTGTCTCGATGCCGAAGTTTCTTCATGACTACTGCCGAGCTCTTCATAGGAGACGTGGTTGAACGATGGCGAGACAATACGACTGATGACTACTGTTATTTCTTTTTTTTTTTGTTTAATTCCCACATTTTGAACATGGTTTAACTTCCATATTTTGTTGGTTTAATTTCTACATTTTGTTGGTTTAATTTCTATATTTTGTTTCTGTTGTTCATTATTTTTGTTTGAGTTTTAATATGAACATGGTTCCCATTTTTGGGTTTAATATGAATATTAGTCTTGTCACGTTTAAGTTCTCTTCCTAAAACCACTTAAATATATATTAGAAAACCACTTAAATATTTATTAGGATAATAAGCATATATGTATTCCTAAAGGCACTCAAATGATTCCTAAAAACAATCCAAATACATGTTTATAAGGAAACGTGTTCTCTTATTAAACAATGATCATGAATTTGTGTTTTAGTAACGTATTTAGAAATCATTTAAACATGTTTAGGAAGAGTTTTCTAAACATATTATAATTATTCTTGTGAACATTCAAATAACAAATTTAGAAAGCAGTTATACCCCATTTATGAAAATGATTTTTTAAATATGAAAACATGATCTGAAATGATTTCACATGTTTTTTTGTTAACACAATGATGATGAATTCATGTTTTAGGAAATTATTTAAGAATCAATTAAGCATGTTTAGGAAGGATTTCCTAAAAAATTATAATTATTTGTGTACATTCGAAATAACAGATTTATGAAGCATATATATAAATATGTTTAGGAAGGGATTCATAAATATGTATTTAGGAATCAGTTAAACATTTTTAGGAATCTCTTCCCAAAACCACTTAAATGTATATTAGGAAACCATTTAAATATATATTAGAATAATAAGCATATATGTATAAAATGAAATACTTCATAAAAGCACTCAAATGATTCTTAAAAACAATAAAAAAATATGTTTATAAGGAAACGTGTTCTCTTGTTAAACAATAATTAGAAATTTCTGTTTTAGAAACATATTTATAAATCATTTAAACATGTTTAGGAATGATTTCCTAAACATATTATAATTATTCTTGTGAACATTCAAATAACAGATTTAGTAAGCAATTATATCTTTTTTTATAAAAATGATTTCTTAAATATGAAAACATGATCAGAAATAATTTCGCATGTTTCTTGTTAACACAATGATCATGAATATCTATTTTAAGAAAATATTTAGGAATCAATTAAGCATGTTTAGGAAGAACTTCCTAACAACATTATACTTATTTGTGTGTATATTTGAAATAACAGATTTAGGAAGCTGATAAGCATGTTTAAGAAGTGATGTATTTAGGAATCAATTAAACATTTTTAGGAATCTCTTCCTAAAAGCACTTAAATGTATATTAGGAAAATACTTAAATATATATTAGGATAATAAGCATATATGTATATAATGAAACGCTTCCTAAAACCACTCAAATAATTCCTAAAAACAATCTCATTTGCACTCAATTTTTTAAGCATATATCTCATTTGCTACCACTCAATTGTGTTTTACATTCACTTGAGAAAACAAGCTTTACCAGTTTCTTCTGCAAAATTACAAATCTTTAATCCAAACAGCGTCTGAAACCAACAGAAATTAAATGTTTATCTTCACCAATATGATGACAACAGATTCATCAAGTAACTTGTGTTTTCGTCTTCAAAACTTAGACTTGTCAAGGCTGTCAAAATATGGGTGATGAAGTGCTGTTTTTGGTGAAATTCTTTCGGCTGGATTGTACTTAGAGCATTTTCTGCATTTGTTCAAACATAAGCTCAGTCAGATGAAAGAAACAAACACTTGAAAAAAAGTATTTCAGCTTAGGAAATAGAGGGAAAGCAGAAGCAAGAGCTACTTTGCAACAATAATATTCATATGCTATGATCATCAGGCAGTGAATTACAATGAGAATATCAACTCCTTGAGATGAAAAACAGGAACATCAAGAGCTAAATCGTGTGCCTCCCACTTTGGGTAGACATGCCAATCACGCAGAGCGGTAACACCTGGCCATTGCTGCTCACTTGGTGTTCCTAACAATCTCCATGAACCAAAAATCGATTAGTAAGATCATAGTCTATATACAAGAATGCTAATGATACAAGGCTGAATCGAGACATAACTTGAATTCAGCAAAAACAATATATAGGGTATATTAATTGGCAGCAAGCTGTATCAATCAATGCTAAAGCAAAGGGTGACAAAACTGAAGAAAACCAGAAGAATCAATGGAGGGTAAATTCAAAATACCTAAAGATATGAAGCAATTGCTGATACTCAGAATCACCACAAAAAAGTGCTTGCCTCTGAGCCATCTCAGCTATGCAAAGTTTAAAGATGCAGACAACATTAATACCAACACCAGGGAAAAGTGCTTGCCTCTGATCCATCTCAGAAGTAACGAAAATGAAGTCATAATCAGCGTATCTGCAATCATTGTCAGGAAGAGAAGCTAATCAATCATCTTTCTGAAGGGTTTCCAGTTTCTTAACGACAACTTCTTTTTTGGATTCATCGATCCTAAAGAGAATATAGCCATGAGTTTTTTTTCTCTGAAGCTCAATTAAATGTGGTTTTGGTCTGAACTGCAACACCGATTCCAAATGGTGCATTTGTCTGCAGATAATCAAAATATACAAACATATCAAATCCATACCAAAAATCAAAATTTAGTATTGATTAGTGTATTCAATTATCAAAATTGACTTCACAGTGATCTCAGACCTAGGGTTTTTTTTTTTACATTGACTCGATCAGAATCAAATTTTGAAGAGATCCACTGAAAAAGAGGCGAGAGAAAGAAAAATGCTTGCCCACTATTGATTTTACCCCAGAAAAAAAAGTAAACGATGAGATCGTAGCAGCTGAGACTTTTTGAGAAAAAAAAGAGGCGAGAGAAAGAAAAAAAAAATAGAAACCGGGTCACAAAAGGGATCCGCGTATTTTTTACACGGATCAGATACCAGATCGGCTTGGATCGGCTTTGATAACTATGTTCGCAAAATTGCCCAAAGTTTTTTTTTTGTTTTTTTTTCTCAACACTAAAAGATAATTGACATTAGCCGTAATTTAGTTTTTTTTCTCAACACTAAAAGATAATGGCTTGTAATTTTTTCTGCCCCTTTTGTTCAATTAATAGTATAGATTTCATTATTAACAATAGTAACTGACATGTAATAAATCTTTTATAAGTTAATAATGTTTGAACTATTATATTTTATTAATTTATAGACGTACTAATTTACTAATATTTATAGATTTTTCTCTAATTTAAAAAAAAATTCTTATTTATAAAATTATAAATTTCTCTTAATTATTCGATATATTAATATTCCTCCAAAATTGTGTGTGTTTGTTAGCAAATTTTGCCACACTGGATTAATACAAAATTAAACAAAATCAAAGTTTTGTTAACCCAGACTGAATTAGAAATGGTTTTAGTATTCATAAAATTGATAGAGCTAGAGATAAAAAAAATTAAAAAAATCATAAACTAAATTATCCACCTCTAAATAAAAATTTAATATCAAAGTTGTTAAAAATAATTATTTCCATGTACGGCACATATCAAACCTAAATTTTTGTGACGTCAAAATAACTATTTATTCAAGAGCCAACCACAAAGGAGGAGACTATTCTAGGTATAACCACAGTGACACCGGAAAAAAGTGAGAAAACATATAAATACATTCATTCCCATTGCCAAATAAATGACAGAATGTAAATGGTGAAAATTTAATAATTTTCTTTTATAAAAAGATCGTTTAAATTTTTTATACTATACTCTCAAACCTGAAAAGAAAAAACAATCGAGAAAACCATGATTGATGTAATTTTGAAATTAAAATTGGACCAATCTATAGAGAAAAGGGGAATAAAAAAGAACATTTTTGACCGGAAAGGAAGTAAAGTCCAAAGGGCTTTTTACATGGTCTCCAAGAACGAGTATTATTTATTGATATCTTCGAGGCTTTTGACATTGCAACATGCTCACTTAGCTGTTACGTCCCTTTCTACAATTATCCATAATTTACATAATGATTTCATCTCAAAGTAAATCAACATCTTTGACAAATCAAACACAAGAAGCATGAGTATACACTTTATGCGAAAGGCTGATTTTTGTTGTCGAACCGTGGAATAAGTGTCTTATTGTAGGAGTTTCATAACGTAAGAATCTATTGCATTAATCTGCTGTATAAGCTATTGAGAAATATTTGTTTTCCTTATTATTGTATAGTTGTTCATTTTCATATAAATTTGTATTTTTTGTTATATACTGTTTATAAATATTTGTATTTTAAATTTATTATTTTAATTTTCTATGTGTAATTTTAATTTGCTATTTTTTTTACTGTTTATAAATATTTTTATTTTGTTTATTTAATATATAGTTGTACATAGTTTTTTAATAATATAAATATAATTATAATATATTTTACGTGGTTTCGTCATTGAATTGTAGTATTTCCATGTAATAATAGAAATTTTATGTTATTTGATTAAAATATACCCCCAAAAAATTATGTTTTTATTATCATTGAAACAATTTAGAGCAAATTCTTGAAAACATACGTGAAAATATTTGCATAATATTAGTTTGTTAGTTAACAAAATAATAGAATAATAATTTTTTATTTAATTTGTTTTATGTATTTTATAATTTTATGTATTTATTTTTTTTTGTATCATACTTCGATCTAGAACCGCAGTTGGTATAGTAAATCTGACGACATTACAGTAATCTATATTAGGTTCAATGTTAAAATCCATTATTTATAAATTCTCTATAATTCAGAAAAATAAACCAACAAAATTCACATTGGCCCGTGATCAAGTATTACTGACCGAATTAAACGAATTTAAAACAAACAAAAAAGCGTTTAGTATGAGGTAACCCCATGAATGTCAAATCGACCAGAACTAGTTAGTTAGACAAATCGTTTGAAACACCAACTTATCGATCATTTTAATTATATGTGTTATATAATCATTCAAAAGAATTTAAAAATAAGATAAAAAAGATGATAGGAGAATCATAATTCATACTATTAAATCACAATGTTAGATAAGGAAATAATTTTGTTTGGTTGTAAGGATTATAGAGAATTAATTAGAGGTTGTTTGGATACATGAATAATTTAATTGTACTTCAATTTTAAAGTATAGAGATAATTTGATTAATAAAAATTTAATAGTGTTTAGATACAGAACTGAAAATATTTTATTTAAATATTTTTGAAAAAGTGTGTGGCAATAGATCTAATAGTATTTTTTTTTAATAGTAAAGAGATATATACTGACATAAATGTTAGTTCACATGCAAAAAATGTCACGAAAAAGTGACAAGTGTCATGTGCATTGAACAAATATCATAAAAGGACAAGTAGTATCATGGTAAGACAAAAAATGTTACGGCAAGATGACAAATTTCATAGAAATATGAGAAGTATCACGAAAATGCAACAAATAGCACGAGCATGTAGATAACTATCATAGAAAGATGAAAGTATTGTGGGAAGACGACAAGTATTACATGAAGGTGAAAGCATCATGATAAAATGACAAATGTCACATCAAGATGACAAGTTTCATATAAAGCTTAAGTAGACAAATTTCATGAGCATGTATACAAGTATCATGGAAAGATGAAAAATATTGTGAGAAAGAGACAAGTATCGTAGGAAAGTGACAAGTGTCATGAGCATGACATGTGTTAAAGGTCAAAATTTCTACTGGTCACTCATGCCTTCATCTCTTCTTTGATGGACGGTTGAGATTATTCTAGAAAAATCTTAATGTGAAATTAGATCTTTTATCCATCTATAAATAAAAGCATTTCGTCCATCATAAATATTGATTTTGATGATGAGAAAAAAACCGCAACACTTAAAGATATAGTTCTTAGGTAAGGAGAGAGAAACTAAAAACTTCAACTTAAAGATTAAGCTTTCATCTTCCATCAAGAAAACCGTTCAGAAAGACTCCGCTGCAACAATCTTGTTTATACTTCTGCTAATCTTTATAATGTGTGTTATGTGTTTAATCTTGATGTTTAAAGACCTTGATATTTCATATGCATATAGGAACTACTTTAGGATTCAAAAATGTCATAGTATAATTAAAGGCTTTGAGATTAAGCCATACTCTATACGACTAGTTGGAATGTATCCCCACAAAACTTTTAATTCGGGTTCTATCTCTATAGTCGTTAATAACTAATGATTTCTGTTAAATGTAACACTAAACCAGATTAAAATTAAAATGAACCAGTTTGACATTTAACCAATACTTAAAATTGGATTACAGTAAAATCTCCATAAATTAATAATATTGAGACTTTAAAATTTTATTTATTTAAAGTCATATTAATTTATCTATAAACTAATAAATAGTTTTGATTGGTTTACCATTTAAAATTTTACTATAAAAGTTTTGAAAATTTGAGTTAAGATAATTGAGTTAATAATCATATATTTAAGTTAATCATATATTTTTTGAAATCCATATGTAACTATTAATTTGAGTTAATAATCATATATATATAGAAGATATTATACTAATAAATGGTCTAATGTGTTTAAAATTGAATATTGTTAGAGTTTGTCTCTAATTACAAGTAAAATTAAAAAAGTTATGACTATGCTTGTATCCAAATATCAAAAAAAAAAAACAATTGCAGAGAAATTAAACAAAAATAAAAAGCGTATTTATTTCTTCTTCTATTTGCAAAGCTCTTTTACTTGATATCAACTATGGCGAATCAAGCTGAATCATCTGATTCGTAAGTTCTTTCGGATTTCTGAGTAGCTGTTTTTGTTAATTTTTCATGTTGGCATTGGTTCAATTCGATTTAATTTCAATTGTTTCTCTGACTATTTCAGTATGTGAACATGAGCTACAAACTCCATTTTCAAAAGTCAAGAATTGCACGATAGACTAACCAATTAATATAAGGGTCATTATTTATTTCCAAACAAAGTCATTTGAGAAAGATTTTTGTAAGTAGAGGGCATGTTTGGAAATAAATTTTTGAAATGGTCTATTTTTGAGTATTTTCTGTTAATATATACCATTTTTAATACATCAAAAAAATCAGATTCGTTGGATTAAAATAAAAATTCTTAAACGGATAATTATTTTTAAAAAAATCTAATGAGATATAAAATCTTTGACGGGTACGGAGCCGAATATATTACTCATCTAAAAATGGATAGACTTAGATTTATTTACCAAATATATATATATTTTAAATATAACTCTGCACGTACGTCCGGGTCCGATCCTAAATAAAAAAAATAAACCTCATAGACAAACAATAAATATAATTTTCAAAGAAGGGGTTTCTGAATTGGGAAAATAAAAATTAGAGATAAGGGAGCCTATAATTTTTCAAAACATTCTTACATAATGTTTTTTTTAAATAACTAAATCTAATGACTATTTATGTTCTGACTTAATTTTAAAGAACGTGAAGAAATAGTATATCTTAGTATATGTAATCATCAGATAAACAACCTCATGATTTTGAATTCTAATACAATGGTTTAATGTTTGGATTGTTGATTAATTTTTTTATGTTATGTTGTTTTCCTATTGATAGATGATGTCAACACATGTTTTGGTTTCTAATTAGTTAGTAATTTTTTTATTCGGACTAATATAATATCTAATTTGGTAGGATTTTCTCTAAATCGTTTCAATGAAAGAAAAGAATATGATTTATTTGGCGTATGTTTGAATCAAACAACATAATTTTGCAATTTCTACATAAAAAGTACTATAATTCAATGTTGAAATCACGATAAATAGATTATAAACTGTAAGTGAAACGCCCCGACCCATTTTTTTTTTTTAATATTTCCATAAATACTAAAAACTTGCAGCGACGAAAATCAATTAATTAACTCAACCAAAAACAGCATTCAACGACTTATTATAACCAAATAAATTCGTAACGGCAATAAATAACGACCTAACGGTTTACGACAATTCAATAATAACAAAACAAACAGCAGTAAATAAATAAATCACAACCCTCCCGGTATGTCATCTTATCCCGCAGCCGCAGTCCCACGAGCTCTAGCTAACAATCATTGTCTTTTTCCTTACCTGCGCCATTACGAATAGACGCAGTCAGTATTTATAAATACTGAAGAGGCGATCAACCCGTCTACTAGATCAATAACAGACAGACGACTACAGAAAACTTCCCAGCATAATAGTATGCTCGGGATTTGACAAGCAGTAAAACAGCATTTAATTAAATTATTTTCACACTAAAATAATTAATTAAAAATCAACAAAGCAGCAATTTAAATAAATTCAACGATTCAGCAATTAAATTATTTTTACACCAAAAATAATTAATTAAATTCAACAAAACCACAATTTAATTACGGCAATTAAATTCAGCAATTTCTGGGATTTAATCAACTCACAATTAATTTTTAACACCACATCAAACACCAAAAATCACGGAAATAAATCCTACGTATAAATTAAACCGAGAAACCTCCGTAAGTCCAGTCCGACCACGGTACTGCGCTCACCTTAGCAAAAAACAGAAACTTATGTGACAAAATTCAACAACTTTCCAGAACTCCACGGGACGAATACACCATAAATTCCAGAACGCGGACCTATAAAATAATAAACTAATCAAACTTAACCCCCAAGAAACTATAAAACACATGACTTCAATAAGTCATCGTCATCTTCACCAAACTGCAACGACGACACCATGACGTCCACATGGCGACCTGTCAACACAAGGTCCGATCCACCCACAACATCACCACCACCGCCATACTCCATCAAGGACACAGAACACCAACACGTCACCAACCACTCCGCCACGCATCCTTTTCGAGACTTGGCCGCACAAACTCCGATCAACAACGACACAACCATGAAACGACTAAAGAGAGGAACCTTACCGCTAGAAACATGAACTTACGAACCCAACGATGGCATGACTCAAGGTTCGGCGATCAACACCCCCAACGACGGCAACACACGAACCCAACTCTCTCTCTTGCTCTCCACGCCAACCCGACAACAACCCACTCCCTTCTCTCTTCCTCTCTCGCCCACACCAAAGCAACAACTCAACCCTCTTCTCTTTTTCTTCTTTGCTCAATGGAGGCGACTAGGTTTACGAAGAGGGAGATGTATACGCACATACACATATATGTGTCGAAGTTTCCGTATTACACCGAACGGTCTTCATATTTCTTCAAATTTCGCAATTGACCCTGATACTTTTAAAATATCAATTTAACCCACCGAAAACAACTTTCCAATTGATCAATATAATCAATAACTTTCCAAAATCAAAAATTGGCCCAAAACTTCCAAAATTATCAATTAAACCCGCCTGTAACTCTTGGATTTAATCAAATCAACCCCTAATTTTTGAATTCAACAAATACACCCCCATTATTGGTTTGCGGATGTTACAGTAAGGAAACAAAAAAACTACAAATATATATTATACAACCAAAATAAAAATATTTATAAACAGTAAATAAATAAATAAAAACTACAAATTTATATTAAAACAATTGATCCGCGGTGTATCGCGGATTCAAATCTAGTCAATTACAAAACTAAAGTCATTTTCACTACTATATGGAAAGTCGGATATTAAAAACTCAAAACTTCAAAGTTCAAAGTTCAAATAAAAGACCTAATATATTAATTCAATAAACTATAAAAATAAACTAACAAAACTAAAACTGAAAGTATTAAAAGTTTAAACTAAACTTAATAAGAACTTGAAGAAGGATTAGAAGAGAAAAAAACAAACAATAATGTGAGATCAGTGAGATGACAATTCTTTCTGTTTTATTGATATCAACAAGAATACCTACAAGAAGACCAAATTTTACTAAATAATATGGGAAACAGATTATCTAAGAAAAAAGGAGATTCAAAACCAAACAAAAACCAGGAAAGGAACAACACTATACAATCAAGGGAATTTATTAGAAAAAAAAAACCCTTAACTTTGACCACATCTATTTTTAAACTCTCATCTTTTTTTAGTAAAACTTTCCCTCAATTATAATTCATTAATAGACTTCACTCTCAACAAACAGTTTCGTCCACTGTAAGAAAATTTTGTTTGAATGACATAAAAACGTGGATGCATTTGTATTTATCATAGAAATAACAAATTTTTTTAATAAAAAATAACTTGAAGTAACATGTTATAGAAAACCCAGTAACATGTTATGGAAAACCCATAGTAATGTTGTTGTTATTCTTTCTCCATACAAGATCATGCCAGGAACACTGAAGAACAATGTTAGGAAGTTCGATATCCAACCAAAGATCTTCCATCTAAATTTCTTATTACACGTAAAAAAGTTTAAATGGTAGACAGTAAAACACTGAACAACATTGTTCTAGAAAATCTTCCATTTCAAGTACTTTACGTTTTTTTTTTTGCATACTTCCAAAAACTGTCAACAAGTTGGATATAAAAGACACTCATGCAAGCATGAAGCGGTTCCAAAACCACCCGAAGAACCTCAAGGAAGATCAAGGAAAAAATGTGGCTGAAGAAAAATATACCACTTAGCCAACACAATCTTCTCTTCAAACATAATACTTTGGTAGTCTCTACTTTATGATATATTTAGTTTCTTATATTGTAATTGGTGGTACTTCTTTGGGCTATTAGTTTTCTTTTCATTAAACAATTTTGCTGGATTTGTTTTTTTTTTTGTTGGTTTCTTGAAACAAAATATTGTTCAACTATTGTTGGATATTTGTTTACATTATTGTAACTTTTAGTTTCTTACAGCTTCTAAACACTAAACTAAACCATTCAAAATCCACAATAAATTTACAAAAGCGGAAATCTAATTTGCTAATTTGAGATTTTTACATGTACATCATGTTGTTTCTTCATTAAAAATCTTGTTATTTTTATGATAAATACAAACGTCTCAATGTTTTATGATAAATATAATTTTGACGTTAACAAAATGTTTTGATAAGCGAACGGAAATTTGGGATTACCATGACTCGGACCATTGATAATCATGGACTCTATTTTAGTGATATAATAGTAGTTTTTATATTCATAAATTATAAGTCTCTTGCTTGGTAATTATTAGTTTCTAATAGATAGAAAATGAATTACAAATGGATACTTCTATAACTTTGCAGAAAGCATATGAACAAAATCTCTTATTTGATGCAAAAAGGTAAATAATTTATTTTTTTTTGGAATATTAGGAGGTTCTAGGCCGAAACTCGTAATCTTTCCAGGTTCGAAACTACATAATATAATATTAGTTTTGTCTCAAGCGTTACTCGAACCGGAGACCTCTAATTTTCGCCTAGAATCTTTACCGGCCTAACAACACTTGATCGATTGAAAAGTTTTTTCGATCATCTCATTCCCATCATTGTCATAAGAATATATATATATATATATATAGACAACCATGCACATTCTAAACATAAAAATTGTTAAAAGTAAAAAAGATACAAGAGAAACAAGGGAACAATGATGACGAAAAAGAAGTGGGTGCAACTGTTGAGTCCTTTTCTTATTGGCTATCGTTTTGTTTCTCATCTTTTGACCACATTGTCGAAATTTTATTTTTTTAATTCAATTTTATTAGAGTTATCTACATGATCCTCCCATTTAGTTATCTCTTTTAATTATTTATCATTATTTATTCGTTTATAAAGATGAAGACAGTAGTGCTGTTGTTATAGTTCTTTAACATGAGTATATTAATTTCCACTATGGTATCCACACGTCTCTAATCCTAAGTCTCATTTTCACAAATCTATTTTTTGTTCAAAATTTTTAGTTCTGTACATAGTATCATCAATTTGAAATCTCGTTAGTAATACACCACTATATACCTTGAAATACGTGTTTACAATTTTAGGAGGTTTACTGGAGAAAAATAAGAAAATCCAAATTTAGGCACCATATATTGATATAGTGTGTTTTCACGGTCTTAATGCATAGTTTTATCATATTGTTTCATTCCATTTGCATCAAAATTTAGAGTCTAGGTACATGTTATTGCATATTTGTTATTTGCATGCCTACATTATAGGTTTGGGAAATAAACGGAGCCAATGAAGCATCAAATGGAGCTAAAAGAGTGGAAAGATGGATTTTGGTGACATTAGGGGATCGTAGCGGTCACCACCAGTGGTCAAGATACACCGCATGATCATAGCGGTCACCTCCAGCGGTCAGGACAAACCGCTGTCGACTTCCTGAGGAATTGCTCTATCAAACATAGCGGTTAAGACAGACCGATGGCGTGTAGCAGCCAACTCCAGCGGTCAACACAGATCGCTGTCGACTTCCTGGGGGATTGCGCTATCATTTACAGCGGTCAAGATGGATCGAAGGCATGTAGCTGTCAAACATAGTGGCCAAGACAAACCGCTGGAGTGTAGCGGTCAGCCTTAGCGGTGAGGACAGACCGCTGTACTGGACAAAATTGGCAATCAATTCCACTTAACCGGATTTAACCAAGATCAATTTATATCAAACCAATTCCGATTTCGGTTGCTATAAATAGCCTAAAAACCTAATTTGGAAGGTTAAGCTTTGTTTTAGGAGATCTAAGTAGCCACTTTGAGATTTTCTTAAGAACATTGTATGAATTCATTTCTTTTAAGTTTTAATCTATTGATTTCTTCTTAATTTATCTTTCTATTCACATCTCATCATGATTAACCAAGCCTTGCTTTGTGTTTTCATGTCTATTTGTGAGTAGTCCATTAGAGTTCTTGGGTTAAGAAGATTAAGATGATTGATGAATGATTAATGGAGTTTAGGAGTATATTATGTTATATCCTTGCTTAGTAGATGTTGTGATTGCTAGATTAACCTTGATCATGTTGATTTAGACTTAGGCTTATCAATGCCCACAAGGTGTTTGATGAAATACCAGATTTAATCTACTAAGAATTTAGTTTGCTTAACCTATGAGAATAGTTGATTAAGTTGCTAATTAGTTGTTTAGACTTATTATTAAGCTCTTTGATCATTTGGAACCAATGACAATTGTTGATTACCAAATGATTAAAGAAGATGCTAATCTATGAGAGTGTATATCATTATCTTGTGGTTCTAAAGCCTAAGGATGACTTGGCATGAAAGAACTACTACTCCAAAGTCATTTATCATTTGTTTTGAGTCCCTACTTAACCCTAAGAGTTCACTTTTTATCATTGCTATTACAAAAACGTTTATAAGCTTTTGTTACTTATTTTAATTGAAATTTAGTGCTTGAAACCTTTAAATCAATTGTTTGCTTAGATTAAGATTTCAATTCATAGTCTTAGTGTCTTATTCTAATTTCCTTGAGGTTTGATACCCTTATGCTCAATAACATTAAGGTTATTTGATAATCTTCGGATTGCAAAATCCCGCTTATCAAATTTGGGCCGTTGCCGGGGATGTGGTGGATACGGTTATGGAACAAATCAAGGAAGAAATATCTCAACAGGGAGAGAACATGGGAGATCACGAAGAAGAAGCACCGGACATGAGGCATTCGTTCCAAGGATACCCGGTGATGCAAGAGGATGAACAAGAACTACCCCAAGCTTCATCTTTTGTGCCGCGCCAACAAAGGAAGAGACGGGAAAACCGCTCACCAACACCACCCATACCGAGCTCAAGCAACGAGTCCTACTCGTTTGGATCCGACACTTGGTATTAGGTACCACTTACTCCCTTTGTATATAGTCATTTTTCTTTGCATTTTGTGTGTTTTATTTGTCTCTTTCTCGAGTTTATTCTCGTACTGGGACGATGCAAAATAAGTTTGGGGGAGAGACATGGTACTAATGATTGTGTCATCGTTTGATTTTCTATTTTTTTTAGTCATGCATTGTTAATAGCTATGTTTTCTAGAACCATCAAAAAAAAATCTGAAAATTTCCCAAAAAAAAAAAAAAACATATAGCTTTGCATTTCACCTTGTCATTAGGATCGAGTCTAGAAGCATATATATTGCATTCACATTTGCATATGGGACAATGATTTAACTCACCATGAAAAGATCTTAGCTTAAAATGTGATCATCTTGATAATACTCTTGTAATACTTGATTGATCTTGAAAGACTTGAACATTTACACTTTGATTTCTTCAACCAGAATGGTAGCCTCTTGATTGATGCTTGCTAATTTTCTTTTAACTCTATCTAAGTGGAACTTAATTTGGACTTAATTATCTCGCTTAGGGGCTCGAAATTCGCTTTCATGGTCACTCATTGAAAAATCTGGTTTCTCTTATCCCTTTCTACCACTCTTGCTAAACCAAATGGACATCTTGACTTTAAAGATGGTTTCCCCACCCATTATCTAGACCATTCATTCCAAACTTTCATTGATTTCGTTGTGTGAGGCCTATTTCTATTTTGATAATATTTACAAGGGCAAAATCTTGAGAGTATCGGAGACGACAAGGCTTAACATCTATTATTAGGAGCTAGAACATTAATAGCTAGCATCTAGGTACGGAATTGATAAATGAATAGAGTGTTAAGTAGTTTATACTTGGTGATTGAGGAATGAAAAGAAAGTGAAAGTTGAGGGAAAAAGTAAAACTCTAAGGAAATCCAATGTTGAAAAATAGTCTAGACTCTAAGCAATGTAATGAATCTTGAAGCTTCCTCTAAAAAAGAGAAATATTTTATGAAAGGAATGCATATATTAAAAAAAAAAAAAGAGAAAAGAATGAGGAAGCTAGGGAGAATATAAAAGAGATGAAGAGAGTCATAGTGTAATAAGAGAATGGATTTCTTTAGACGATTGTGAAAAGAGAGTTTGAGGTGAGTCAAATCAAGAAAAGAGAGAGGTTAGTAGAGATATGCCTCTAAAAATGAGGATGAGAATGAGGGTTTGATGTTTGGAGTCTAAGATTGGGTAGAACAATAGAGGTTGAACTTGTATGCATAAATTGTTTCCTTTCTTAGATAGCTTTTACCTAATATCAAATATTCCTCGTTTGTTTGAGAGAAACTCTTTGCTTGTGATGAAACCACCTCGAAAGTACCTCACCCTAAACTGATTGAGAGCGATTGACACTCCCTAACCGAGACTTCATGTTTTTATCCTTAATTGAATGTTAAAGAGTTGATTTGCATAATTACTTGTGGAGATCTTAGAGTTCTATCTTAAGGTAAAAGATTAGGAGTTGCGATGAGTGTAAAGAGGATGGTTGATTAGAGGTTCGATTTCGTGTTGCTTGAACTATTATCTTGGTTGTATGATGTTGATAGCTTGGTGATCTTATTAGTGGTTATGAGTCCCCACCTTCAAACATTTTCCTTAAGTTTCCTTCTTGTAGTTTGCTTGAGGACAAGCAAGAAGCAAGTTTTGGAGAATTGATATAGTGTGTTTTCATGGTCTTAATGCATGGTTTTATCACATTGTTTCATTCCATTTGCATCGAAATTTAGAGTCTAGGTGCATGTTATTGCATATTTATTATTTGCATGCCTACATTATAAGTTTGGGAGTAAAGGGAGCCAATGAAGCATCAAATGGAGCTAAAAGAGTGGAAAGATGAAGTTTGGTGACATTAAGGGATCATAGCGGTCCCCACCAGCGGTCAAGACACACCGCATGATCATAGCGGTCACCTCCAGCGGTCAGAACAAACTGCTATCGACTTCCTGAGGAATTGCTCTATTAAACATAGCGGTTAAGACAGACCGATGGTGTGTAGCAGCCAACTCCAGCGGTCAACACAGACCGATGTCAACTTCCTGGGGGATTGCGCTATTATTTACAGCGGTCAAGACGGATCGAAGGCGTGTAGCGATCAAACGTAGTGACCAAGACAGACCGATGGGGTGTAGCGGTCAGCTTTAGCGGTGAGGACAGACCGCTGTACTGGATAAAATTGGCAATCAATTCTACTTAACCGGATTTAACCAAGATCAATTTGTATCAAACCAATTCCGATTTCAGTTGCTATAAATAGCCTAAAAACCTAATTTGGAAGGTTAAGCTTTGTTTTAGGAGATCTAAGTAACCACTTTGAGATTTTCTTAAGAACATAGTATGAATTCATTTCTTTTAAGTTTTAATGTATTGATTTCTTCTTAATTTATCTTTCTATTCACATCTCATCATGATTAACTAAGCCTTGCTTTGTGTTTTCATGTCTATTTGTGAGTAGTCCATTAGAGCTCTTGGGTTAAGTAGATTAGGATGATTGATGAATGATTAATAGAGTTTAGGAGTAGATTATGTTATATCCTTGCTTAGTAGATATTTTGATTGCTAGATTAACCTTGATCATGTTGATTTAGACTTAGGCTTATCAATGCCCACAAGGTATTTGATGAAATGCCAGATTTAATCTACTAAGAATTTAGCGTATTTAGCCTATGAAAATAGTTGATTAAGTTGCTAATTGGTTATTTATTAAACATTTCGGAAGAAAATTTCATTAAAAAAATTCATTAGGAAATACATTTTTAAAAATATTGTTACATGGTTTTTGGGAGTGAATCAGCAACAATAAAAAAAGGGATAAAAAAAAACCTTCGAGAGAAAAAAAAATCAGATTTATTAGTCGTTGTTTCTCCTGCGTCTAGCATCGGCCCCAACAATGTGAGAGGATTTTTTGTTTGCTTAGATTGTAGCAGATGTTCATTTTAAGCTTTATGTTGTTAGGTCACAACGAGTTTTTACATATACTTTTCTGACAGCATGCGATGTAAAGCACTTGTGGTACAAGGCGGATCAGTGACCAAAGTGAGTAGCAAAAGAAGGCCATGATGTGTCCAGATCCGACCAAGTTTACTTAGATGATAGAAAAGCAAGTTGAGTTTAGATCAAATTTCCCAAACTTCGGTTAGGTTTGGCTTCAAATCCCATGCCTAGTCACAATCTTCCAAGGTTTTGATAGCATGTTCTTCCCCAAACAATTCTAAAAAAATCATCCATAAATTCTCTCTGGAAGTAATATTGTTTCATAACCTCTGTTGGATAGCCTATAATCATTATTCATTGGTACTCATAAGTGATCCTTCTTTTGGTCTTCTTCACCATTGTTAGTTTTCCAGCTTGCATACTTAAACTTCCTAGGCTAAATGTGATCTTTCCGAAAAGCTAGCCAAAGGACTGTGCTATATTGTTTTTGTTCAACGAAAATTCATTAAAAATGCCCATAATACAGAATGAAAAAAAACATGAGTGAGGCCTTTGCAATGCTGTCAACCATCCCATTTTTAAGTTTGTGAATAAAAGAAAATACAATTCATGTGAATAGAGAAGATAGTGATTTCAGATTGCCTTGCAAATTGGCAGTGAAGAAACATGTGAGTAACAGTCTCTATATCTCACCACATATGATACATATGGAATCAGCTAACACACCTCTCTTTGATATGTTTTCTCCTACATGAAGACCTCTTTGCAAAGATTTCCAGAGAAATAGTTTTAGTTTTGGTGACAGCTTAGTAGACCAAACTTCATGTTTCCAGTTAAATGTAGAGGGTGGTGTTTTGGTTTTATCCTCAGAATAAAATCTCTTTGTAGCAACTTGTTATCTCGACTTTGTTGTGTAGTCTCCAAATTCGAGTGGTAATCAAATAAATATTCTTGTACTCTAGAGAATATGGGCCGGAGGAAGAGAATTTCATGTTTAAGTTCTGGTAAAATTCCCTTGATATTTTTGATGTTCCATTCCTTGTTGTCGTTTGATATAAGATCAGCAACTCTTATATCTTGACTCTCTTCTAACACTGGTCTGAATGGTTCTACAGTTTGCGAAGTTTATATCCAAGAATCAGTCTACACATTCATCGAAGAACAATTGGGCTTTGCCGACATTTGCTGAAATTAGATCTTTCCCTATCATGATCCTTTTCCAGCCGTGAGAAGCTGAGGCATGGATTGTTGAGTATTCTCCATTCTAACTTAGTAATGAGAGCATTATTCAAGCTCTGAATATCACAGAATCCAAGCCATCCATCCATCTCCGACTTCGTAAGTTTATCCCAAGATACCCATCACGTTTTTCTCTTTTCTAGGTTGGCATCCCACCAAAAACTGAATAATGTAGATTGTATTCACTTACAGAGACTTACTGGCATCTTAAAGTAGACACATAATGGGTTGGCATGGCTTGAAGTACAGATTTTTACATAACCATCTCTCTCGCACTTGACATGAAGCGTGAAGACCAACTGACTGCTTTTTGTCGGATTTGTCTATAATTGAAGCAAATAGATCATTCTTCTTCTTATTAAATAATTCATGTAGGCCTAAATATTTGTCATTCCCTCCTTCTTTATGAATACCATGCAGTCGTTTAACAGCTTATCTTGTTGCTTGAGGTGTTTTTACTTAGATTGTGATTAAGGATTTATTGATGTTGGTCATTTGGCCTAATGAAGCTCATATTGTTGTAAAATGGTATTTAGGGCTGAAAATTTTCTGTCATTTATTTTACAGAAAAATATTGTATCATCCACAAATAACACATGATTGATGTTGGGACAACCTCTTGCAACACTGATTCATGGAAGAATAATGTGGATCTTAGCATTCTTGCAGTGTCCTCACAATACCTCACTGCACAAGATAAAGATATATGGCTATAAAAACGATGCATTGTCGAGGAGACTGTCCTATCATGTTGCACTTCTTTCCACATTGAGGAGACTGTCCTATCATGTTGCACTTCTTTCCACTGTAAAGTTGCACATATTCCATGGCTTAATAAGATAATTGTATAATGTTTTCTGTTTTCTAGAAAAATCAGGGAAAACTATATTTTTCATCTGGGATTGCTCATTTTGGAATACGAGCATCATTCCCAATTTTGATCGTGATATCACAGGATTTGATTCTCTTTTCAAGTGACTCCATCTGATTGAGAAAGAACATGCCTCAATCCAAAACACACAAGTCCGAGTATGTTGTTTACAAAAACAAGTCTCTCAAATACTGGAAAGATCTTCAGATGTTCTCCACGGCAAGCAGATCGACCTTAATGTTAACATCTCTCACTTTGACACCGTACACAACAACTTAGCTATAAATTTATCTTATTTTTCTTTGAAAATCAGCTTCTCATGTACAATGTCAATAAGATAAACATACAAAACTAATATACATCTACAAATTTTTCCTCCAACAAAAGTTAAAGTAAAGTCTAGCTAAGTTATAAAACTTTTTCAATCAAACCACATGGTCAAGCTAAATATTATTTTGCAAGCTAATAACTATCAACCAATTATTAGAAAGGCTATTCAATAAAATGTAAATATGAATGAACAAAGATGTAAGATAATTACCTAAATAGTCATGTTTTTTCTTCGTCACTTTTTCTTTTTAAATCCACTCATGCAAGTGTCTAAAGTCACAATCTTCCAATGTCTTGATCTCATGTTCTTTTCCAATAAATCATATAAAAACCATCCATAAATTCTCTCTGAGTGTGATATTGTTAATGTAATCTCGTCTGGATCGCCTAATATCATTATTTATTAGTTCTCTAAAGTGATCTTTTTTTCTTCATCACTACTTTTAATTTTCTAACTTTTATATTAGAACTTACCCAAACAAATAGGATATTTCCGAAAAGATAGACATGGGACTGTGCTATCATGTTTTTAGGAAAATCATGGAAAATAGATTTTTCACCCGGGATTGAACATTTTGAAATACGAGTATCATTCCTGATTTTGATCGTGATGTATCACAGGATTGTATTCTCCTTTCAAGCGATCCCATCTGATTGAGATAGAACATGCATCAATCCTAAACACATGAGGTCCAAGTATGTTATTTACAAAAATAAGTCTCTTTAAGACAGAAATGACATTCATATGCTCTCTACGACATGTGAAAAATATAAGCGGATTGACCTTAATGTTATCATCCCTCACTTTTACATCGTACACAACAACTCAACTGTAAATTTATCTTGTTGCTCTTTGAGAATCAACTTCTCATGTACAATGTCAATAAGATAAATATAAAAAACTGATATGCATCTACAAAATCTTCTTCCAGCAAAATTAAAGTAAACCCTTGGTAAGTTATGAAAATTTTTTAATCAAACCACATGATCAAGCTAAATATTACCTTGCAAGCTAACAGCCGTCAACCATTTATTATAAAGACTAATCAAATATAATGTGAATGTGAATGAACAAAGCTATCAGACAATTACCCTAATAGTCATGTTTTTCTTCATCATTCTCTCTTTTAAATCCACTCATGCAAGAGCATGTTATCAAGATTTTGATAGCATGTTCTTCCCCAATAAATCATATAAAATTCATCCATAAAGAGCATGCTATCAAGATTTTTTTTTTCAATTTACCTCTATGTAAATAAGCTACGTTTATTCATGGTTTTCTCTTAAATAAATTTAACATTCCACCAGAAAAAAAAATCACCCATAAATTCTCTATGAATGTAATATAGTTAATGTAACCTCGTCTGGATTGCTTAATATCATTATTCATTAGTACTCTAAAGTGATATGTTTGTTATCTTCATCACCACTTTTAGTTTTCCAACTTGCATACTTGAATATAATCGAGGAAATATGATCTTTCTGAAAAGGTAGACATGGAACTGTGCTATCATGTTGCACTTCTTTCCATCTACAAAGTTGCATATTACTAATGGCTAAGTAAGATCATTGTATAAGATTTTTCTGTTTTAGAGGAAAACCATGGAAAAAATAGATTTTTGCTGAGAATTGAGTTCTTGATTAAATCCTACAACAAAATAAAAGCTTCAATCAGTGAGTAGAAGAAGAAGAGAGGTGAAGCAAAGAGGAAGAAGAAGATCCTTATCGTGAAGGAGGTCAACGACACAAGAAGAAGAAGACATGAGTCAACAAGAAGATGGAGTTGGGCTTGTATTGGTTGGTAATTAAAGGTTTAATGGGCTTACGAAATATGCAAGGCCCAAACAAGTAATAATGTCTTGTTTAGTTAATGTTCTAAGTATAAGTTATTAAGAGTAGATTAAGTTGGTAGAGTCTATGATGTAAATGTTAGAACTATGGTCTAGTGTGTAAGAGTCATGATGGCCTAAAGTATGGGTGCAAGTAGAAGATGTAGTATAAATGTGTATGTGGTGTAAGTATCCAATATATTACCAATGTAGAAAATTAAAGTAAAATGGTTATTTGTTTTTCTCTCTAAACAAACGAACAAGAAACATAGAGTGAGATAGAGAGAACTAACCTCTATAGAGAAACAAAGGTTAGATGTGAGAATGTCAACAATTTTTCACCTTGTATTTGACATTTTGGAATAGGAGCAATTTTCTTGATATTGATCCTATTGTCACAAGGATGGATCCTCCTTTGAAGTGATACCATATGTTTAGATAGAACATTCCTTAATCCCAGCCACACAATTTCCAATCTTCCAAGGTCTTGATAAAATGCTCTTCCGTAAACAATTATACAAAATCCATTCATAAATATTTTCTAAATGTAATATTGGTAATGTAACGTCATCTAGATTGTGTAATATTATTATTCATTGTACTCAAATGTGATCCTTATTTTGGCCTTCTTCACCACTATTAGTTTTTCATTTTGCATACTTGAACTTCGTCGGGTAAGTTTGATATTTCTGAAAAGCTAACCATAGGACTATGCTTCATGTTGAACTTATTTTCATCTGTAATATTGCACAACTCTCATGGCTTAGCAAGATCATTGTATAATATATATATATATATATTATATGTATATGTATATGTATATGTAACGTTTACATGCATTAGTAAACATTGCACAATCAAGATAACATAAACAAAGCCATCTTGATGGACAATTCTTTCGGGTTACTAAACCAAGCAAAACAATGGAGTAAAACAAACAAGAAAAAGAACCCTAAAAAAATTAGTTAACAGATCAAACAAAGCCAAAATTGTTGGGCCAACGATAGAATCTTGGAAAAATAAGTAGTGCAAGGAGAACTTGACGAGGAGATAGACTCCAATGCTTTCAATACGTTCTTGGTGCAAGGCCTCTCTTGCGGATCAATGACCGTACATGTCAGAGCTAAGTTCATCACATGGACAATCTCTTGCTGATATACTGACGTGTCGATGGATGAGTCTATCCACGTGTCAAGTTGGGAACTGGAATATGAATATCTAGCCCAGTTGACCAAACTTTCGTTGACTCCAGATTCTATGTCCTTATCACCCAAGGAATTTTTATTGGTAAGGAAATGAAGGAGGAGGATTCCAAAACCATAGATGTCACTCTTACTTGTCACCTCCTTGTGCTCCCTCGTTTCTGCGTTATAATTAAAAGGAGAACAAAAATGAAAACTAAGATTAGAGGAAAACAGTAATTTATTCTGTTTTGCAAAATTACTATCAGCCAGTTTTGCAAAACGAAGATATTTATTAAGTTACTATATTTTGCTCTTGTTTTTAACTTGCGTTTTCAAATTTTACTCTTGTTTTTAACTTGGGTTTTAACTAATATAATATAATTTTAAATCACATACGAAAAAATAAAAACCATTGGCGACATTATTTTCCGCCGATTTTGCGGAAAAAAAAGGTTTGTTTAGTTACTGTTGTTTTCGAAAAAAAAGAAAAGGATATGTTAAAATGTACTTGGGTTTCAAAATTTGGAAAGCTGTTGAATAATTGAGAATTAATTTGGTCTATTTTCTGTGACAACTAATAGATGTTGTAATTATACCTGGGGCCATGTAAGCAGCATCCATGCAAAGTAGGCCCGGAAGACTGAGACATAGCCTTGGTTCATCTTTCACGTCGACAACAATATTCTCCGGCGATAAATCACCGGCATTAACCGCCAGAGAACATTGGCAATGTAAAAACCAAAGAGCTTCAGCGATTCCCATCATAATCTTCCTTCGTCTCTCCCAACTCAAACCATTCAAAATCTTGCTAAGTGGTTTCCCTTCGGCGTCCTCGTGTATCAAGTAGGAAACTTTTTCTGACCGGCACGTCGCCACTAGCTTAAGAATATTTTTATGATCAGAAAGTTTCCTAATTTCCGATATGTCGGGAAGAGAATCATACTTCTTCTTGACCTCCTTAACAACGAACTGCACGCCGTTTTTATCCAAAAGAACGTTTTGTTCCTTGAGAGATGATAAAATCTCGTTTACTGTAAACGATTTCATGAATCTTGAATCGAAGAATTGAATCTCCCAGTTTGTACCATCTTCTTGTTCCACTTTCTTGACCACCAAAACGTTATTCGTCTTTTGAAATATGAGAGTGATGAAGAAACCAGAGAGAAGAACGGCCAAGAAAGCTATAGAAGTTGAAGTTATGACAAACCACCAACTCTTTGTACTTCTCTTTCTTACAACCTTGCAAGGACGTAAACCGTTAACGTTATTTACGCTGCAAAGATCATTATTACCGGCAACAGCTGTTGCGTTTATGGCAAGAAAAGCTCCGTTTAAAGGTAAGCTTCCATGAAGAAGATTATGAGATATGTTGACTTGAACAAGAGACTCGATGTTCCCAAGATTCTTTGGAATCTCGCCGGATAATTGGTTGCATGACAAATCAAGATCGCTGAGAACTGAGAAGTCTGAGAAACTCGAAGGGATCTCTCCGGTAAGATTGTTGTGGCTCAAGTCAAGATTCACTATGTTCTTGCAAGAAGATAACTCACTTGGGACCACTCCCGTGATTTCGTTCTCACTTAAATCCAAATCCATAAGTTCTGGGAACGTCATGAACCTTAGCGAAACCACTCCAGAGATTCTGTTTCGTGATAAATCGAGTTTCTTGAGTTTCTTGCTTTTAGAAAGATTTGGTAATTCACAGGAGAAGTTGTTCTTGCTGAGGTTTAACATCTCAAGCTGTGGCATGTCCCATGAGCTGATGTTACCTATGAGGTTGTTGTTTGATAAGTCCAAGAAGTTAACGTGTTGTAACTCGGTGAACCCTTTAGGTAACTCGCCTGAGAGACCATTGTTTTGAAGCCTCACACGCTCTAAGCTCTCGCACTCTCCCAAACTCGGTGGGATTGCGTTGTCTAGAGCGTTAGAGAAGAGGATAAGCTTGGTGAGATGGCCAGAATCACAGAGAGTGTGAGGGAGTTTTCCGGTGAGATTATTGGTAGAAAGATCAAGGACAGTGAGGTTGTTATATTTCCCAAGATTCGCCGGAATTTCGCCGGAAATTTTGTTGGACCAAAGCTGAAGAACTTGTAGACGTGGCAAAGACGTTACTCCTTGTGGAATTTTTCCGGTTAAGTTATTAGAGAAGAGATGGAGAACCTCCAAACGTTGCAACTGAGCCACGAGCTCAGGGATCTCTCCAGAGAGTGAGTTATCACTAAAGTCGAGAGAGATGAGGCTTCGGATGGTGAAGATGGACGGTGGGATCTGACCGGAGAGCTTGTTTTGGTAGAGAAACATGTATTCAAGATTCTTCAAGTCTCCGAGTGAAGGAGGTATTGGTCCAGAGAGATTGTTGTAGACAAGATCAAGATGGTTGAGAGAGAATAAGCCACCGATTTGGTAAGGGATTTCGCCGGAGAGATTGTTGTATCCCAAATATATCCATTTCAAGTTTTTCATCAGCCCTAACTCCACCGGTATACCTCCGGTTAACTGGTTTGAAGCCAATGTTAAAAACTCTAATTTTGAGATGTTTCCAAGTGAAGCCGGTACATGGCCGGTTAAGACGTTTCCACCAAGATCGAGGACTCTAAGGTTAAGGAAAAATCCGATGTCTTTGTGGATTTCACCAGAGAACATGTTGTTTGAAAGATCTAACGTGTAGAGATTCTGAAGAAAGCCCCGTGGGATTGAGCCTGAGAAGTTGTTGTTGCTTAGGTTGAGGTAACGAAGAGAAGGAGAAGAAGTGGTAAAGATGTCGTGTGGGATTGGACCGGACAAGTTGTTATTTGAGAGGTTGATGGTTCGTAAAAAAGGTAGCCGGAAAGTAGCGGACGTGAGGATTTGGCCGGAGATGTTCTTGCCGGAGAGATCGAGAGAGACAACACGATAGAAGTTATTGCAAACGACGCCGTTCCAAAGGCACACATCATTGGTTGAAGAGTGTGACCAAGAAGAGAGGTGTTTTAAAGGGTCGTGAATTGAGGATTTGAATGATAAAAGAAGCTCGAGTTCATTTGCATGAAGGCAAAAGAAGTTGAGAAACAAGAAAAAGAATGTGGTGATGAGATGTGGATGGTGATGATAATGATGAGAAGTAGACATGTTTGCTTTTGTTTCTTTGGGTTTGCTCTATTATTATTACATGAGGTTGTTGGATATGTATTTATGCTCCTGTGATGACTGTGATGCTCTTAAGAATATATATATTTAAATGAGATCAATGATGACCTTCGACTAGAAAGATTTAGAATGTGTTTTTTCTTTTTCTTTTTTTCCCCAATAGACTTTTTTTTTACCCTTATATGAATAATCTAAGAGGGTTTCATAAGAAAGGCAATGTGCATTATTCTTTGTACTAGATGGAAAAGGGATAAAAAGTGCTAGGATGGGCTACGAAAAGGGGAATATTCATCAAAGTTTAAATTTTAAAATAGAAAGAAAGGAAAAAGGTGTCGAGCACATTCGCACCTTTTTTTATTATTTTTTTTGAAAATTATCATCACCTTAAATTGTGGGTAATTTTTAATGTTAATGTTATTCATTAAAAATAAAAATAAAATAAAAATTAAATTGAGCATTCTTAAACCAACAAAATTTCTTAGACGATGAACTAGAACAAGATAAATTAGTTATTGACCTCAAAATGAACTTAGAATGTGTTTACTTTGTTTTGAATATTTTACTTTGAATTAAATCAGTTGAATTACTAAAAATAACCTTTTGCTATTTTAAAACTTTATACTTAGAATAAAAGCATTTTACATAATTTAGTATGAATCTAATATAAGACAAATGTTATAAAGTAACATAATAAACTTGTTACCAAAAAAAAAAAAAAAACTATTGGATATTTTCTTGTTATCTACCTACTTTTTTCTAATTTTTTGTTCATCAGACCATTTCATTAGATAGAAAGATTTTATATGCTATTATTCCAAGATGAGAGTTACTTGTAGTTTTTTTTTTTTTTTTTTGTTGCTAATTCATCAGCCACAACATTTGCCTCTCTTTTTAATAAGTTTTAAGCCGAAATTGTCAAGAATGTGGACAAGCTTTTGAATATCACTCAAGTAGGTTGAAATTGGATATTCCAACTAGTTTTTTTAGTTAAAGTTGTAATCTAATGCGAGTAATCATATAAATATCACTGTTACTTTTTCTTTCTCTGTCACCTTTGGAATCGGACGTTTGAACACGAACAGATGAGGATGGGATTGATGTCGTGAAAAAGCCTCTGAGATTTTTGTCGGCTTACTATTGAAATGTTCTTTTGACTGAAGAAAACATAAAATAAAAACTTTTTTCTTGGAGTTGGACCTAAACATAACCTTTGAACGTTGAAAAGCTTTTTCCAATTCCATATGTTACATGTAATGCAGTAATCATTTTTTTGCACTTAATCATGCCTAGTTTAATAGAGATCTTCTATATAATATTTAAATAGAGATCTTCTAAACGATATTTGAGAAGGTTATTTTTTTTGGTTAACCAAATTTTGAGAAGTTAAAAAAGAAATTTTAATGGTTAAATTTTTAATACAAACCCGATATAAACACAACACATCAAAACTTTTGCTTGTCCTCAAACACAATGCAATACTAAGCATGAAGGAGAGATTTTCGAAAACGTGAACTCACATACCCTGACGGTGACAGACTTGGAATGACACAAGATAAGAGAAGAAACAACGATTGAAAACACACAAAATTATAACACATCTACAACGAGAGACGAAGAAACCTAAATCCCAACTTTTGGAAAGAAGGCGCCTTGAAGGCACAAGCGTGACGCGTCAAAATATATCCATCACTGAAAGCAAAGCTCGAGCTTCAATACCACTCTCATGTAAACAACCATTCACCAATAACTTCCAGATCATGAAGTCTAAATTTATGCATTCATAGCCATAGGGGTCTCAACTAAATTAGCTCTCTCGTCAAGCTTATACGTACAAATCAATCTTTATAATACATAAACATTTTTATTAAAACTGAAACTGTTAGGGTAAACTTTTTATAGTGACAGGCCCACCGCAAAGCGACCCCATATCCAGGAAAAACCCCACCTCCAGCTTGGACCTACGGGTTAGTATACACCGCTTACCTCTACACGTATGGAGGAGTTTTTATTTAGAGAGACTCAGTACCACCGTAGTGACAGAAAGATTCGAACTCGAAACCTCTGGCACTCATCTATGAGAAGGAAGTACCACTAGGCTCTCTGTGGCGAGCGGGCTATGCTTTCGTTGGTTCCGGATTTTCGCATTTCTGTATCCTTTGGTCCGTCTGCTGTGTTCTTGCGCCTTCCGTTTGTTTCTGTAGTTTTTGATCTCTTTGCTTTCTAAATTATCCCTGTAACTTCTGTCACAAACTTAAAATTGATATCTAATTAACATTTGAAATAAAAAAATAAAAAAACATTTTTATTGTTTGCGCTGGAGTTTACCTGCTGGGCCTACTAAATTTGGGTATTTATTTCCATACGCTTAATATAATATATATAGAGTTAAAATTTGCGTTGAAAATAAACATTTTGATAACAAACAAATAAATACTTAAATATGGTGGGTCAATTTTTTGTTTTGTTTTTCCTACTAGTTTATTCCAAAAACATACTAGTGACACCCGCTGTTTATTTGTTTTAACTTATCAATCAGTTTAAATAGTAATTTTATGTTCTGAGACCTAACATATGTACTTATGCTGGATTCTAACATTAATCTATTATAATCTCGTACCCAAAGAGTACAAGCGTAAGGACTGAAACATCTTGGTAAGAAAAGAAGGCTATGTTTTGAAAACAAATTTTGTTGTTATCGTATCGAACTAGCATAGTTTTCAAATGGAGTTGTGCAACCAAAACGCACATCGAGAACTAATTGAAAAAGATAGAGCCCACAAAACAAAAAGAATTAATTTTACGGAAGGAATATACAGAGAGTTGTCACTGTCGCGGATGGGCATGCTTTGCTTAATTCCATTTTCTAGGGCTTTGTACTTCCCCCACACGCCCACTTTTCCCCACCCCACGCTTGTTTTCTTCATTTGAGTTAATTAAATAATTCCAACTTCCTTTTCCCACCCTAAGATTATCAAGTAAATAGAAATAGAAAATAGAAGAGCATAATAAATATAGAGAAGTTTATGATTTTTTTTTTTACAGAGTTTTTTTTATAAAAATTATTATATTATTATCATAATGAATTGTGTTAATTTTTACATTGGTCCAAAATGGACTAAATAAATTTATTAATTTATAGTGTTTATTAATTTATAGAGATTTTATTGTACTTTAGCAAAAAAATGTATGTCCAATATTATTATCAGAAATGGTAATAGTATTAATTAAAAAAGAAAAAATGGTCATCTAGTGGAAGATGATCATTTATTTTAAAATCAATTGGAAGGCTTGTTGTTAGATTGAAAGAATGAGTTATATATTCTGTAAAATTATATTCACCAAAAAACTGTTTACAACAAGTGCACCATAAAATCAAAAGATTTAGAGGTTTTCAAATAACATAAACATCTTAAATAGAGAAGTTAGGTGCTACGGATTTGGAACCAATAGCAAAGACAACCCTCGTAAACTGGTAACCTCGTTCTCTGAATAGTACTTAGACGGTTTTGAATATTTTTATCTATAAAACTAGTGACTTTTTCAGCCGGAGGTGGAGATTCAATGTGGCATCTTCCATTCCTTTCCCTCCATATACTATGGATAGAGTAACACTACAAGAAAACAGCCGGAATCAGACGGAAAATTCCGTCGGAAACCAGAAATTCCGTCGGAATTCCGGTGTTTTTAACCGACGGTGACCGACAGATTACCGACGGAGATAAATCGACAGAATTCCGACGGATCTGCACACCGACGGATTTCCGATGTTTCTGAACCGAAAGAGACAGACAGATTCCCGACGTAGTACCGACGAATACAAACCGACGAATTTCCGACGGATCTAAAACCCGACGGATTTCCGACGGACTGCGAAATTTTTTTTTTTAATATAATAATTTGAAAAATAAATTAATTTCAAGAAAATTAAATTTTTAAAAAAGAAATGACAAATAAAATTTAATAGTATTGAAAATTAAAATAGAATATTATTGTAATTTTTTAATTATTCAAAAAGAAAAAAAAACATAAAATTTTTTACAATCGAAAATGAAACTAAACGCCCGGTGGACGTGGTGGATATTGCGAAAAGAATTCGTTCATCCGTTGGATCATTGCTTGTTGATCAGCTTCATATTTCGCCTGTTGCACTTCTCTCTTTAAGGCGTTGCATATCCGCCTTCAGCTCTTCCATTTCTTTGTCTTTTTCTGCGAGCCTCGCTGTAAGATCGGCGCTAGGATCCCTGTAAAAGCGTGAAGTAGCCGAATAAGATGCTGAATCGTCGGGAAGACCAAAGACCCGACCTTTGGTCTTTGGAGTACACTGGAGAAATGAAAAGTTGAATAAATATTTGAAAGTTAAAAAGAATTGATTAAAATTTTAAAATTTACTTACCGCGTAGACGAATTCGTTGATCTTCTGGATCGGGACTTCGGTGAGAGGCGGGGTTCCTTCAATGATTGGTTGACTAAGAAGATAGTCAGCACCCATCGTCCTGACATTGCCAACGATCTCCCGAGCTACACCATCTTGGATTTCATTGGTGGTCTTGTTGGTGTGAGCAACTTTGATCAATTTGAGGGCAGAAGATTGGACACCATCTTGCCGAAACTACAAAATTAACAAATATAGTAAATATTTTGAATATAAAATTAAAAAAACAACATAGTGATTAAACCAAAAACTTACAAGTTGTTTCGCCTTTGTGACCAAACTGGTTGCTCCTAGATTGTGCGTCGCCTTACCCTTTCCTTTGCGATCGCTGTTCCGGCGTTTGTAGCGTCTTCACTCCAGTATGCTATCAACCCGTTCCATAGGGCCGGGTTCATAACCAACTCCCTTGGAACAAGATTCCTCAACCACAACGCCTTCCACTCGTTCATCTTCCGTGAATACATGATTGCCGCTTTTTTGTGGAAGTCCCTTCTAACCAAAGCGGTAATGTGACTATCCCAAGTAAATTCTTGCTGAAAAAATGGAAATTAAATTAAAATAAACTAATAAACTAATTAAATTCAAAGTAAACAATAAAGAAAATGAAAAATTTACCGCAAATTGCCGAAACCACATTTTCTGCTCTTCTAAGGGCATTTGGGCGTACGTTAGATACGGATGCTGAAGCAATCCATTAAGCATCCAGTTGATAGATTTGGAAATCCCATTTCCCGAATCTTTAAACCTTCAAAACATATTATTTTGTAGACTTAAAATAGTTTATTAAAAAATATTAAATAAAATTTAATATTTTAAAATTGGAAAATGAGACTTACCATGTGTCTGTCCCAACACAATCCGGATGAAGACGAGTGAATCGCTCTCGTCCAGGTAAAACAACGAAGTCCTCGACGCTCATTGCAGACGGTGCAGTAGGGGGTGGTGTCGATGCAGCAGGAGATAGTACAGGTGATGCAGTCTCCGGAATATGGGTAGACGCCGTAGACTGACTCCTCGGCGTAACTCCCCTACCCCTACCGGAACCTCGACGTACTCGGTTCCCAGCACCCTCATAATATAATCCGTAATCCCTAATAATTTTTTTAAAAAATGATTATAAATTTATACAAAATGTGAATAAATTTGTAAAAAAGATTATAAATTTATTATAAATTTTTTTAAAAAAAATTAAAATTTTTTTAAAAATTCTCCAATATAAATTAATAATGTAAAGTAAATTTAAATAAATAATAATTATAAATTATAAATGAAAAACTTATAATTAATTATAAATTTTTAAAAATGATTATCAATTAATTAAAAACAATTTAATTTTTTCTAACCAAATTTATAATTTATTCTAATCTAAATATATAATGTAACGTAATATTAAACTACAAATTCTACAAAGTAAAAAATTCTCCAAAATAACATACCACATTCTCCAAAAATTATTCTACTAAATTCTCCAACATAACAAATTCTCCAAATTCTAAATAATTCAATAACAAAACAAAATTTCCTAAAATTTAAAAATTAAATCTAACCAAACAAATCTTAGAACTAAAACTAGAAAACATAAATCTAACATCCAATAACATAAATCTAACATCCTAAAACCTAAATCTTACATCCAACAACCTAAATCTAACATCAATCTTAAAACCTTAGAAATCTCTAATTTTTATAGTTTTGGAAACTTACAAATTGGATGGAATTGATAGAGGATTGTTAGACATGTTGATGCTTGATGATTGATGTCAAAATCAGAGCTTGAATTGGACGGAAATCGGAAGTCGAAATCGGAAGTTTTGAGTTTTATTTTTTGTTTGCGGTTCAGATCCGCGAGGAAGAAGATGACTCTATTTATCAAATAATTCCGACGGAATATCCATCAGAATCTTTTAATATTAAATGACACGTGGTCTCGGGAAGATTCCAGCCTTTATTTTCGCGTATCCGTCGGAAATCCGTCAGAAATTTCCGACGGATTTCCGACGGATACGCGAAAATTAATTTTACCGGGAAATGAAAATTTCATTTGCCGCGTTAAATTTCGCGTATCCGTCGGAAATCCGTCGGAAATTTCCGACGGATTTCCGATGGATACGTAAAATTTAATGCGTGGACACGTGTAACGGATCAATACAAATGGAACGTAAACGACCACGAAACCACGAATCCGATGGAATTCCGACGGGTTTGTGGTTTCATGGTCGTTTACAATCCGTTTCTCTTGAAATATGTTTGTAGTAGGGTTTGTTACTCATTTCAATGATAAAATATAAACAAATACAATGTTACAAATGAAATATACAAAATCCAAAAAAATTTAGTTGTTATGGTTATAAATCATCGTTATAAGATATGTATCATGTAGTAACATGTAGACATGATAGTAGGGATTTTTTTTAATTTTGATATATATGATATGTTACAAGGTATATGTTAGTATTTTATCATTGAAATGAGTAACAAACCCTACTACAAACATATTTCAAGAGAAACGGATTGTAAACGACCACGAAACCACAAACCCGTTGGAAATCCATCGGAAATCCGTCGGAATTTTCTGACGGATTTCCAACGGATTCGTGGTTACACATGTCTCGGTTTAAGGATTGACTGACATTTGCTGCGGAAGAAAACATCCGTCGGAAATCCGTCGGAAATTTCTGACGGATTTCCGATGGATAACAAAGGAAAATACATTTTTCTTCCGCAGCCAAAATTCGTCGGATTATGTGTAATTTGGTTTAGATGTTTCTTGTATAGTATTTTTTATTATTTTTTGGTTTTGTGGTTTTAAAACTTATATTTATTTATGGTTTTGTGGTTTTAAAACATAAAATGTAATATTTAAAACACGAAATAAAAATACAAAATATAAATAAAAACAAATGTTGATCATGTACTAATCTGAATCAGATAATGATCCTTCTGAAGGAATATCGTCTTCGGCCTCATCAAATTCTCCAAGTTCTTCCTCAGATTCTGAATGAACTCTATCATCACCAATTTCCGTCAAATCAACCACAAGGAATGTATCAAAATAATGCTCAACATGATCCATTGGAACACTTCTAGTTGGTTGTAAAGCATCGTGCTCAGAAACTCCATAAATTTTTTCTCTTTGATTAATTGGAGTCACTGTAATCCAAGGATCTGAACGCCGTGTTACCCTAGGGTAACGAATATAGCATACCTAAAAAAAAAAAATGTAAGTTATGAAGTCGAATAAAACATTAATAGAATCCAAAAACTTTAATAATATACAATATTTATTAAAATATCTGAACCTGGTCTGCCTGTGATGCTAGAATGAATGGGTCATACGTACGAAGTCTTCTTCTAGAATTTACTGACGTGACGCCAAATTGGTTCACCTTAACCCCACGCCCAACTTCTGGATCATACCATTCACACATAAATACAATGCACCTCAAGTCCAACATCCCTGGGTAGCAAACTAGCAATATTTCTTTGAGAATCCCGTAGTAGACAACATCACCAGATTGAGCCGAAATCCCATAATCTGCAGTTGGTCTTGACCTTCCTTCATCGTGAATCCTAAACGCAAATCCCCTATTGCAATACCTAGGATATGAGGTCGCAATGTAGATTGGGCCAGTAACTAACTCTACTAAACATGTCGGGAAAACCGATCCACTTCTAATTCCTTCATTAACCTAAGAAAATAATTTCCACAAAATTAATATAAAACACTAACGTAATAATTGAAGGCATTTATATATTAATATTATAGCCTACTTACGTAAAATTGTAGCCAAGTAATATAATCGTTCTCCTTATGCAGTTCAAGTTCTTCTTCAGTCTTTTCCGGAAAATGGCTACGTATTATTGCCATGTAAAGCCTGAAATCAAACAACATTATATAATCTTTGAAAGCAATTACTTATGGATAAACTAATTTAGTATTTAAATAGATTTAGTTTTTTACCTTTCGTACTCCGCCATCTCCTCACAATTTGTTACGATATACTTATGCAAGTGAGTCCACTCATGTTGTGAAAATTTGCGTTTCTTCCCTTTTCCACTTAATCGACCAACTTTCGAAAACAACTCAGGGACCACCAATGGATACATGGCTTTCTCACCTCTATCATCATGGCGAGCAGGACGTTTACTCTTCGTACGAACTTCCGATGGAAAGTAATATTCCACAAAATGTGAGGTTTCTTCGTTGATGCTCTGTGCGACAATTGACCCCTCAACTCGACTTAAATTTTTAACCTTCTTCTTAAGATGGAACATGTACCGCTCAAAAGGATACATCCAACGGAATTGAACAGGACCACCAAGTGCGGCTTCATGGGGGAGGTGGATCGGAAGATGTTCTATAACATCAAAAAAGGACGGCGGAAATATCTTCTCAAGATTGTAAAGGATCAAGGGTATATTGTCCTCTAAATTGCGAATCCCCTCAAGTGTAAGTGTTCTTGTGCATAAATCCCGAAAGAAAGCACCAACTCCTGCAAATAAAAATACACAAATTTAAATATATATAAAATAAAAATATCAGTAATTTTTAAAATACACATGAAAATAATTTATACCTGCAATTGCTTCGTACACATCTTTATGAAGGAGCTCCGCAAAAGCGAATGGAAGAAGTCGCTGCATCACAACATGACAATCATGACTCTTCATTCCGATAAACTTTCCTTCTCCATAGTCGACGCAATTACGCAGATTAGATGCATATCCATCAGTGAATTTGACATCGTCTTGAATCCAATCAAAAAATTCTTTTTTCTTTTGTGCATCCAACCAGTACGGAGCAAAAAGATATTTACCATTGGGAAGAATTTCAAGAAAATCATGATCGCAAATCTCTGCCAAGTCCAACCTAGACTTCAGATTGTCTTTTGTCTTCCCCGGTACATTTAAAACCGTATTCATTATGTTATCAAAGAAGTTCTTTTCAACATGCATCACATCGAGGTTGTGCCTCAATAAATGGTCCTTCCAGTAAGGCAATTCCCAAAAGATACTCTTCTTGTGCCAATTATGAATTTCCCCGGCTCCGACAGTTTCATGTCCATTACCTCCAAAATCTCTCAACTGCTCCAATAATTTACTGCCGTCTTCCTCATCAATTGGAGCTTCAAACACTTGTTTATTTTTCGTAAATAATGTTTTAGACCGCCGATACGGATGCTCCATTGGTAGAAACCTTCTATGGCAATCAAACCAACACAACTTTCTTCCGTTCCTCAATTGGAATGCATCTGTGTTGTCTGAGCAATATGGGCACGATAGTCTTCCATGAGTTGTCCATCCAGATAACATTCCATATGCTGGGAAATCGCTAATGGTCCACATAAGAACTGCCCGCATCCTAAAATTCTGCTGGCGCAAAACATCAAACACTTCAGCACCGTGACTCCATAGCATTTGTAACTCATAGATCAATGGCTGGAGGAATACATCTAGTGATCTCTTTGGATGCTCAGGGCCGGGAACAAGAACGGAGAGAAATAAAAACTCTCGACGCATGCACATACCAGGGGCAAATTGTACGGTGTTACGATTACGGGCCACAACGAATACTGCCTTCCATGCTTCCCAAATGGGTTAAAACCATCTGTACATAACCCGAGGTACACATTTCTTCTCTCATACGCAAAATCCGGATACATGGATTAAAAATGTTTCCACGCTTTAGCGTCCGACGGATGTGTAATCTCTCCATCTTGACGATGTTCTGCATACCATCTCATTTGCTCTGCCGTGCGCTCAGATTGATATAACCTCTTCAACCTCGAAGTCAACGGTAAGTACCACATATGTTTAAATGGAATTGGAACTCTCCCACTAGTATCTTGAAACCGTGGTTTACGACAAAATCGACAACTTCTCATGTCTTCATCTTCTCTCCAATATATCATACAGTTATCGATGCACACATCTATTACTTGATACGGCAAACCAAGACCACCTACAAGTTTCTGTACCTCGTAGTATGATGCCGGTGCAAGATTATCTTCAGGCAAAAGATCTTTCACCATATCTGCAATCGCATCAACACATTCCTCTGCCAAATTGAAGTCCGTCTTAATGGTCATCATTCTACTAGCAGATGATAAAGGTGAATGACCATCTCTACAGCCATCATATAATGGCTGCTTCGCTGCGTCTAACATATCAAAAAATCTTCTAGCTTCTACATTTGGTTCTTCAATCCTATCCTCATCTATTATGGTCGAAGACAAATTCTCTCTAAACGCATCATTCACCATCTCAATGGTACCAACACCAAAATCTACTTCCGTTCTATGTTCTCCTAAGCTATCCGCAACATAGGGTTCACTGCTACTACTACCATATTCAAAATATCTTTCTCCATGTAGATACCAAATCTTGTAACCCGGCATAAATCCATTGCTATACAAGTGATGCCATACTAATTCTATCTTAACATTACGAGAATTGCGACAAATTAAACATGGACATTTCATCTTACCACTTGTTTTCACTCGCGGTTGATTTCCAGCAACGGCCATGAACTCGCATATACCTCGTGCATAACCATCGTTTAATAATTTCGACTCCGGATCAAACATTTCTTCATCCATCCACGATCTGAAATCTCTAGAAGATGACATCTCTCTCTACACGTTTTTTTAAGAATTGTTGGGTAGAATTTTGTTGTTGTGATTGAATGGAGAAGTATGGTAACATATATATAATAACGCTTTCCGTCAGAAATCCGTCGGAATTTAACGGATATAATAACAGCTATAACAACGGCTATATTAACGTTCAAATTTTCAGACGGATATTAATCCGACGGAATCCATCAGAAATTACCGACGGCAAACCGACGGATTTCTGACAGGAACCGATGGATAGTAATCCGTCGGAAAATACCGACGGAATTCCGATGGATTTCCGACGGATATTAAAATTATCAATTCCATCGTAAATCCGTCGGAATTCCGTCGGAAAATACTGACGGATATTAATTCCGTCGGAAATACCGTCGGAATTGCGGTAGATTTCTTGTAGTGTAAATCTGAGACCAAGTAAGCCTCGAGTGAGAGCTAACCAAATGTGAGAAGAATAGGAGCCCGAGAAGAAGAGATGATCCTGAGTCTTTGATCTTTCACTACAAAAAACGCATATGCCGCTAGCTTCCGCATTTCATTTGAACAATCTATCGCGAGTAGCAAGACGATTGTTAATAGAATTCCAAGCAATGAAATAATATTTAGGTGTGGAGTAAGGAAACCATACACCTTTATACCAATCACATATCGGATTTACTTGTCGAATCAGGTGCCAAGTTTCTTGCTACGAAAATTTACCTTTAAAAGAATGAGTTATCTCTTCTCAATAAGATTTGTATATGATATTTGATGCACATATAAATTTCAAATATATATATATATATAGGTATAGATATGTATTTCTATATATATATATATTTATTTATATATATATGTTTTTATATATATATTAAAATATAAATAATATTTCAATGACTATATAATATTGGGAATTTTTTTATTTTGGACACTTTTGAAATTTTAATTCCAAATAGAATCCTTTGGGAAGATTTAAAAAAAAGTAAAAGTCTTTATTTGGAATTAAAATTTTTAAACGAGACTGTTTTGGGTAGTTTTACCTAAAATAATTTACATAGTAGAGCCATTAATGATAGTAAAATGACTTGATGGTATAGGAAATAGAAATGCAATAAAAATATGAGTAATACAGTTAAAAAATGATATTTGAGGATTTTAAAAAAAACTAAGGAATATAAAAGGCAAGAAAGTAAAAAATAATGAGTAAAATACAGAACATGCTAATAATTAAATAATAATGCAAGAGTATGAATTAAACACTATACTAAATTACTAGGGCATGAAACATTCAAAGAAAACTAATCCACTTAAATGACGTTAATCAACTTATAAATTCTCATTTGTTAATTACACAGTCAACAAGCATGATAACAAGTCCAATTAGTCCACTAATCTCCCTAATCATCAATTTGCATTGGCTAACTAAAAATCATTTGAAAATTGGGGTAGACATTTTAATACTAGGATTGAGATTAAATGTTTTCTAGTGTGTGCTATGTTTTTTGTATCAAATCGAATGTACAATGCAAGACATCCACAATATTGTACCGTTGAATGCTCCAAATACACCATATATATCACCGGAGACCAGTTGAGAAGAGTTACAAACGGCATAAGTAGTATTTTATCTCAAATAATAAAACTTTGTTCTGTATCACGTTTCTGCGTTTCTAAAATCCAACCCAATAACCATTTGCAAATGATGAGGTTTTGATCTAATTTTTCGAACACCAATAAACAAAAGACACAAGGAGTTTTGTTATTGCAATACATGAAGTAAAATATATGAACGTAGTAATGAGGTATGAGTGACGTAGAGCCGACCCGTTTCCTTTGGAGAAGGTACCACTATCTTCTTTACACATTGATTGTAGATCTAATTATGTTGTAAACTAGTGGTCCAAAGGAGTCACCACTACTAATTACTTTATCAAATTAAATTAAAGATGAAGAGATTAAATTTAAGTTTATGACATTGGTTAGAGAGAAAGAGTTTCGACTTGACTTCCCCCATTATTTGGTGCTTCCGTTATTTTCATTTTATTTGCATTCACAACGTAACTACAGAAACTTCAGTGGAAATGGTCAGAGAAATGCCTACGGGGGAAATCAGAACTCTTCTGGGTTCACACCAAAACCTGAATACCAGAACACTTATCCTAGCAGTAGCTTTACCAGAAACTCTTTTTACCGGGCACCTCCTCCTAATACTGTAGAGAGCGAGATGAAATCGATGTTGGATTAGATTTTGGAGGGTCAGTAGAACATCACCGTCGATTTCAACGGGAAGATTAATGCATTGTACATATACTTGAATGGGAAATTTGAAGCTCTGAATACCCATGTCAAGAAGCTAGACAATCAAGTTGCTCATACTATAGGCTCTGTAAAAAGACAAGAAGGGTGTCTTCCTGGAAGAACAACATCTTTGCAATTCTGTCACACTGGAGAGTGGGAAATAGCTTGAAATAGTGTTGAGAAAGGGTTTGTCAACAGAGGAAATAGTGGAGTTAGAAGAGATTGAAAATGATGATTTTGAAATCACAACTCTAGTGTCAACCGAAACCAACCATGGGTGTCGCTCGACACCAATGGGAATTCCTGAGAATTCAAGTCGGAACGTAAACAAAGATAGACAGAAATCAACCAAGCTCAACAAATAGGAGTTGATACAAGATGTCGGTGTCGACCGACACCAATAGGGTATCGCTCGACACCCATCACTAGCAGAGCTAGTACTTCTCACAGTAGCTCAACATGTTGAGGAAATGATTTATAAACTCAAAGTCCCATATCCTAAGAACCCATAGAAGTCAAAATAAGTGCTGGAAGATGCCAGGTGCAAAGCCATAATGGATAAGTTAATTGTTGAGATTCCTCTCATTGATGCAGTGAAGACTTCTCATATGATTATGAGACATGTTAAGAGGATGATGACTATGGATCTAAATACTAAGCAAGGAGTTGTGATGATTTCTGCCCAAGTTAGTGATGTTATTCAGAATAAGATTCCAAAGAAACTCCCAGATCCCATCAGCTTTGTTCTAGACTGTTCTATATTCACTGAGAAGATTGCGAGATCTCTTCGTGATCTTGGTTCTAGTGTGAATTTGATGCCTCTATCAGTTGCACTCAACCTTGGTATGACCAATTTTTAATCAACCCGGATCACCCTTATACTTGCTGATAAATTAATCTAAATTCTAGATTGTGTTCTCGAGGATATTCCCATAAAGATTGATAATTGTTTGATTCCTATAAACTTTGTAATGTTGCTGTATAAGGAAGAACCCAAAGATCTTCTCATTTTAGGACATCCTTTCTTGGCTACAGCTGGTGCCATGATTGATGTAAGAGGAGGAAATATTGGTTTGAATGTTGGTGATCTGGTGATGAACTTTGATATGGATAAGATGGTAAAGAGACCCACCATAGATGGAAAAACTTTCTATGTGGACACACTTTCCAATCTTGCGGACAAAATTTTCAAAGAGATGCATATTGATGATCCCTTGGAGAGAGCTTTGATCGCTTCCAATGAGGAAACAAAACATCTAGACGATGTTGGTGCTGGGTATGCTAAGTTAATGGATGAAAATGCGCAAGTGACGAAGGTTGTTACACAAGAAAAACTTGTTGGGACTTCTGTGAAAGCTGAGAAGTTCAGTAATTGGAGTCTAGATAGAGCCCCCAAACTTGAACTCAAGACACTCCCTACCGGGCTATGCATTTCTTGGTGAAAATTCTTCATACTCCGTTATTGTTAATGCTTCTTTAAACAACACAGAGCTCACCCTTTTGCTAAGTAAGCTGCGCAGGTTTTACAAAACTCTTGGCTATTCTCTTGATGATATTGCAGGTATTTCTCTAGACCTGTGCATGCAAATGATCCATCTTGAAGATGAATCTAAGTCATCAATTAAGCTTCAGAGAAGGTTGAATCCGAATTTGCAAGAGGTTGTTAAGAAAGAAATCATGAAACTGCTGGAAGCTGAGATTATCTATCTGATTTTAGATAGTAATTGGGTCAGTCCGATACATGTCGTTCCCAAAGAAATGAAGAGTTACAGTGGTGAAGAACGAGAAGAATGAGCTGATTCCTACGAGGACTGTGATATGGCACATGCTGTGTATTAACTACAGAAAGCTGAATGTGGCTACAAGAAAAGCTCTTTTTCCTTTGCCTTTCATTGATCAGATGTTGGAGAGGCTAGCAAATCACCGTACTATTGTTTCCTCGATGGGTACTCAGGGTTTTTCCAGATTCCTATCCATCCGAATGACCTTAAAAAGACAATTTTTAAGGTCATATGGTACTTTTTAAGGTCATAAGGACAACTTTTTACATGTCCATACGGTACTTTCTCATATGGCAGGATGCCTTTTGGATTGTGTAATGCTCTCGAGATATTTCATAGGTGTATGATGTCCATCTTTAGAGATATGATTGAAAACTAGATGGAGGTATTTATGGATGATTTTTCTGTTTATAGGTCTTCATTCAAAGACTGTCTTGACAATCTGTGTAAGGTACTTGCAAGATGTGAGGAAAAACAGTTAGTTCTCAACTAGGAAAAGTGTCACTTTATGGTTAGAGATGATATTGTGCTTGGACACTGAGTTTTTGGATTTAGGATTAAGGTATACCGCGCGAAGATAGATGTAATGACAGGGTTGTAACCGCCGAATTATGTGAAGTCAGTGAAATGTTTTCTGGGACATGATGGGTTTTATAGGAGATTTATAAAGGATTTCAGTAAGTTTGCCATGCCACTGAATGCTTTGCTATGTAAGGATGTGAAGTTTGAGTTTACAGTTGAGTGTCTCACTGTGTTTGAACAGATTAAGAAAGCTTTGGTTAGTGCTCTTATTGTTCAACCTCCTGACTGGGATTTACCTTTCCAGGTGATGTGTGAGCCAGTGACTTTTCAGTTGGAGCTGTTTTGGGGTAGAGAAATGATAAGAAACTTCACACCATTTACTATGCTAGCAGAACACTGGATGATGCACAAAGAAACTACACAACAACTTAGAAGGAGTTGTTGGCTGTGGTGTTTGCTTTCGAGAAGTTTTGTAACTATCTGGTTGGATCCAAGGTAATTGTGCATAAAGATCATTCTGCTCTCAAATACTTGATGCAGAATAAGGATGCTAAACTAAAGTTATTAAGGTGGATCCTTCTCCTTCAGGAATTTGATATCAAAGTTAAGGACAAGAAAAGAATAGAGAATGAAGTTGTTGACCATCTCTCATAGAGCAGGGTTGATAATAACGTTCATATTGTTGATTTTCTGCCCGAGAAGAATGTTTATTTGGTAGAAATGGGTTTGCAAGAGGTTCCATGCACCATTATTTGGAGTTTATGACTTCATGGTACTGGCGTCGATCGACACCACCCATCGGTGTTGGTTGACACCCGGAACTAGGCAGACCTATGTTGACTGAACCATGTCGAGATCGATACGAGTGCTCGACACCAAGGATTAGTGTCGACCAACACCTTTCTGGTGCCGGTTGACACGCATCAACAGTAGTGATGGGTTGTTTCTCCGACGAGTGCATCGCAGCCGTAACTTTTCTTGATAGACCATGGTATGCTGATATAGAAAATTTCCTAGCTACAGAAGAAGAGCCATACAATTTTAAAGGGTATGCTAAGAAGAAGTTTTTGAGAGAACTCAGAAAGGTTTATTGGGATAAACCTTACCTATACAAGCATTGTTCGGATGGGATCTACATGAGGTATATAACAGAGTCTGAAGTTACTGATGTCTTGTTTCACTGCCATTGATCAGAGTATGTTGGGTATTTTGCTACTTTCAAAACGGTGTCCAAGGTTCTTCAGGCTGAGTTTTGGTGGCCTACCATGTTTAGGGATGCTCACATGTTTATAACTCAATGGGATGCCTGTCAGAGAAGAGGGAAGATTAGTAAGAGGAACAAGATGCCATAAAACTTCATCCTCGAGGTTGAAGTCTTTGATTGTTAGAGCATTGATTTCATGGGTCCTTTTCCCTCATCTTACGGAAATAAGTACATTCTGGTTACTATGGACTATATATCTAAGCGGGCTGAGGCAATTGCTAGTCCAATGAATGATGGTGCAGTGGTTCTAAAGCTATTTAAGACCATTATTTTCCCCAGATTTAGAGTACCCTGCATTGTTATAAGCGATGGGGGCACACACTTTATTAACAAGGTTTTTGACAAACTATTAAAGAAGCATGGTGTACTGCACTGCGTGGCCACTCCCTACCATCCTCAGACAAGTGGGCAAGTGAAAGTTTCCAACCGACAAATAAAGGATATTCTAGAGAAGACGGTGGGGCGAACAAGGAAAAATTGGTCTACTAAGCTGGATTATGCGCTCTCGGCCTACAAAACCGCATTCAAAACACCACTCGGGACAATACCGTTCTATCTGATTTATGGGAAAGCATGTCACCTTCTAGTGGAACATGAACAAAGATGATGAATTTCGATATCAAGTCCACTGTAGAAAGAAGGTTGATTCAGCTTAATGAGTTGGATGAGATCAGATTCCATACCTATGAGAACTCTAAGTTATAGAAGAAAAGAACAAAGACATATCACGATAAGAAGATCATCTCCAAAAATTTTGAACCAAATGATCAGATACTTCTTTATAACTCTCATCTGAATTTATTTCCTGGGAAATTGCGTTTTCGTTGGTCAGGTCATTTTACCATAAAGGAGGTTAGACCATATGGTGCTATCTTCCTGCTGAACTCTAAAGATGAGGAATTCACCGTGAATGGTTAGGGAGTGAAACACTACTGGGCGAAAGCTGAGATTCCAGATGGACACATTGTGCGTTTGGACGATCCTCACTCTACTTGATCCATTGCTAATGACTAAAAATAAGCTAATGACTAAAAACAAGCGTTTGGTGGGAGGTAACTCATTGGTAAGTTTGTATATTTTTTATTCTATATACTAAGTCTAAAAAAAAAGAGAAAATAGTTGTCGAATCATGTTTTCGGTGTCGATCGACACCACCCATCGGTGTCGGTCGACACCCTCACCCAGATAAGTCTTCTTCTCGCATATTCGGGTTAATGTGAGTTTTGTTTGTCTAAAATTCATTTAAATTGACCAACTAACACTTTTATTATAAGATCCGATTTTGAGATCCACACAAGCGATTTTTCTGACTTTCTTTCTTCTCCTATGCGATTTTGAAGTATTCTTGAGGAGAAAATTTTATCCATCCCTAGCTTTGTCAATTCTTCATCGATTTGCACAATTTTTGGCTCTAGCTTGGTCGGATTATCTCCCTCTATCCATTGCTAGTGTTTAATTTTCAGATCTGCAAGATGGGAGATCGTAAGAAGCGACAAAGAGAGGAATTTTCACAAAGATCAAGAGAAGCCATTGGAGAATCAGGTGGAGAGTCGCCACCTCCCATCACCTTATCATGTCCCCCTTGGCCAAAGAGAGAGGATAGAAAGATTGCTTCTGAAAGAATTTGGGAAAATACAGCGAAAATTGAAACAGAGAAAGAGGAGTGTCTTGGAAGAGAAATTTCTAAGAATTGGGATGAGTATGATATATTGTTCTACAATGCATAGTTTGGGAGTTGAGATTAAACCAACTAGATTTGGTTTTATGCAAGCACTAACGAAGATGGGTATTCAAGATGACGTCTTGCGAATGGTGCGGAAGATTTGTTTGGGTTGTATATGCATCAAGCAATACGACCGTTTCCCAGATTTGGTACGTCAATTCCTTGCCATAACACGTGTCTACTACAACAATGAGATTGTTAGAAATACACAAGAGGGTACTCTCACCTTCTTCATCAGAGGTGTGCGATACAAGATATCTCTCACAGATCTCTGCAGTATCTATGGATTTGAGAAAAAAAAGACCGGAGTGGCACTTCCAGCACAATTTCTCGATGTGCAAGCCTATTGGAAAAACTTTGGGAATGACATATGATTCTAAGACATCTGCACAGACAGATGTTCGACATCCGGTTTTGAGGTATGTAATTCGACTCATTGGGAACACAATTTTGTGTAAGATGGAACCTGGGAAGATGCGACTCTCAGAACTTCTATTGCTATGCTATGCTCTTGAGGATATGTGTGAAGCTAATTGTGAGTGGGAAGAGTTGGATAGTGATGTAAATTTGAGTGTTGTGTTTGCACACCATTTGGTTTCTTTGAAGACTAAGCCATTTTTAGGGAAATAAGCTAAGTCAGAGAGTGTGCGAAGTCTCCTCACTCCTATTTTCCGGCATTGCAGAATCAGTACAGAGGGTTGCACCATCATCATGAAACGGTTCCTTATGAACGAGGAGCATTTGAAGAATGCTCGCTGGATTAAGCCAGATTGGCTATGGTGTTTTAGTGATGCTTCAGGAGTGCACATGGTTAAGCTGCCACAGAGACAGCTCACTGCTATCACTGATGACCTGATACAGCTCAGCTTTCAGCCTGTTTTCGTTTTTCTTCGTACAGCAGCACCGATCCGATGTCGCGGAGGTACTTCTTCTCGCGCTGCTTCTACATCTGCAGAGGATGAGCCAGTCCCCGACCTTGTTGGAGGTCACGTATCCTTATCCGCACTCACTCAGTATAAGTTTCTGGTAGCCCCAGTCATACCTATGGAGACTGCGGTTTTTCAGAAGTATGTATTCGATAACTTTCAGAGCATCTGGAACGCGATGTCCACCTTGTCTTGCTGTGGATGTGTCCGCCCATATCACCGTGCAGCTACTCCACCTTAGCACATATCTAGTCCTTCTCAATCAGATGGATCCGAGGCTGATCTCAATGAGGACTAGATCCTCCATCTACCATGATTTATGTCTTTCTTTTTCTTTTTCTTTTTCTTGAGTCATTTTTCTTTATTTTGAGTTAGTTTGTCAGTTTTTATTTCTCATTGGAACTTGTTTGGAACGATTGAATTATGCTATGTTGTTACTTTTAACTTATGTTTGAGTAATCTAACAGTGCTAAACTTGGAGAACTTGTGAGAAAACACATTTTTATAGCTTGATATACAACTTTTGGAACTTCAGTGTCTAATCAAAGACATAGTATTGACCGACACCAGTCACTGGTGTCACTCGACGCTCACACATAGAATGGTCACATTCTTCCTTCTTTTCAATTTTCAATGCAATTCCATATACTTTCTCCACGTAACCTATACTACTATAATACTTGGAACAGTGTTATTCAAGTCTGGGGGAGTAGTTACTGACAATATCTTTTATTTTCTTAGAGTCAAGTTTGAGTCTGTTTTATCGAGTCAAAACTTTTGTGTAGAAAATATGATTTTTTGAGGACATCACCATATTTTCAGAGACCTAAGAGACCGCTAATTTAAACTTGAATCGCATAAGTGACCGCTGAGTGAGATTGATCCTCCCAACAACAGGTTATATGAAAGCCCACGCAATTCAACAACCACACCAACACGAAATAATAACACACATATTACTTCAAACAATCAACTAAACATGCAACCTCATGCAAAGCCAATCAAACACATCCATGACTAACCACCTAGCAATTCACAACATCAAGAAATACTAAAAACAACAGGGTCAATCGACCACACACTATCGACCAACACCCTCGATACCTCCTATCGACCACACCCTATCGACCACACCCTATCGACCACACCTGGTCGGTAGCCACTATTGATCTCGACCTATCGACCACACCTGGTCGATAGCCATCCTAAAAACTATCCGAAGAAACTTGTCGACTTACCTATCGATCACACCTAGTCGATACATCCTATTGACCTTGCTCTATCGACCACACCTCGTCGATAAGCACTGAGAAAAACACCCATCATGATCTATCGATCAACCTATCGACCTACCCTAGTCGATACACCCTATCGACCTTGCTCTATCGACCACACCTGGTTAACAAGCACTAGGAAAAACATCCAGCAGGATATATCGACCTCGCTCTATCGGCCTGCACAATCCTAAGGCCAAACCTCTAAATCACAACTAATAAACATACCAAGCAAGGCAATAACATACCAAGCAACTAGGGAAACACTCCCAACAAGCAATGAAATCACCAAGACACATACAATCACCAAGCAAGCAAGAACTCACAATCAAAGGTTAACAAGGCACAACAAGCACAAATCCATGGTTCTCTAACCACCACAAGCTTAGCAAACTCTAGCTAAAGCTCCACAAATGACCACAAGGTTTCTAAGCAACCTAGGAACACCCCAAAGCTTAGAACAACCCCACAAGCCCCCACACATGGCTTAATGATAACCTTTGGTCACAACTCACCTTAGAATGGATGGATCTAAGCTTAGATGGAGTCCTCAAGCTCAAGAAAGACCACTCCTCTTCCTTTAAAGCTCACGACAAACCCTAAGCCCCCAACCAAACCCTTTTCCAAGTTTCACAAGCTTCACACACTCTTGATCTCTCAAGATCCAAGCTTCTCACAAGCTCTCCAAGCCCTTCTCTTCTCCTTCTCTTCTCTAATCTTCAAGCTCTCAAGCTCAAAACTCTCTCCCTATTTCACCACAAATGGCGACACAAGGAGAAGAAAGAGAAGAAGAAGAAGCAAAAATTGTTTTTGACTTCTTATTGAGAAAACCCCCACAACTTTCGAAATGATTTATGACACCCCCGGAACAAATCTAAATTGATTATTTCACCCTATAATCAATTTCTCGAGACTTTTCTAAGGTTCATAAACTCGAAAGAACTTCCAAATTAATTAAATTAATTAATTTTCTGGAACAAGGGCGTTACAGTTGGTGTCGATCGACATCAGCCATTGGTGTCGGTCGACACCGATAGCGAGTATGGAGCTGTCACGAGTTTTAACAAGTTTTGAAGAATTGCAAAGTTGCCCCAAGAATACCATATATTTGCAATACAAGTCTTTTTCATATTTTAGATTATATCTAGGTTTTTAGAAGTCATTGGAGGACATGCTGGATTTTACTTAGAAACTTTTGAGAGATTTTGGTTAGAAAGCTTTTGGAGAGAAGAATCAGAACTTACTTATAAAGAGAAGATTTTGAACTCCTTTTATTCTTTTGTTAATTTCTTAATGCATATTATTCAGCCTATGATTTGTGTTTCATTGATGATGTCTAAGTAATCCACTTGTTAGATATAGGGCTTTCAGAGGTTAATGATGAATTGTTGAATTGGGCATAAACTTGTTAGGGTAATCATCTTAGTTCTACATCTGGAATCGAATTAACACTAGTTCTAGATTGATCACCTAGAATTTATATCTTAGGATAATTAATAGACATGAGAGTGTTATTGATTTCCCGAAATAATTCTAGATGAGCAAAATCACTAATCGCAAAGAGATTTGGATTAGGGATTTTGTGAGCATATCAAACTTGAGTTTAAAGCATGTCTTACTATTTAAATTTGTAAACAGATTTGTAATTTAAGAATCTAGGCATAGATAGTATTTGCAATGAGAGTTGATTGATTTGATATTTAAGTTTTGAGTTTAAGAACGGTGCTTAATTAAATTCCTAATTGAATTGTCCGGTTCATGATTCTGATTTACCTTGAAGAAATTCTCTAAGTCTAGCATCTTAACTAATTGAATTTACAAACCAATTTAATGGTTTGCTGTTTTCTTTTAATTACAATTTCTTTTTTTTAGCTTAATTCTTAAACTAAAAGTCTATTGTGTGAATCCTGAGTCCTTGTGGATTTCGATTCCTAAATACTACAATCGATCTCTTAATTTGAGAGAGTAGCTCTAGGGTTAATTTGAGCACATCAGCCAAAAAAAGAGGGTGGGCTGGGACTAAAATCAATTGTGGAGGCGAACAAGGTCTGCTGCTCTAGCACAAATATAGTTATTACAAACTCCACATATGAACTCTTAAAATACCGAGTGCAGGCAAAGGCCTTCCATTTGATTGAGGTTCGGAGTGGTAGTCAAACTTCCTTTTGGTTTGACAACTGCAGTTTGTAATAACTATATTTGTGCTAGATCTATGTATTTGTGAGATAAGAGAGCATAGCGAGTGTAATTGGTATAAAGTAAAGAGACAACACTGAGATTTGTTAACGGGGTTCGGTTAACCTACATCTCCAGGAGCAAGTTAAGAAATCATTCACTAGAAAAGGCCGCAACCTAAAATTGCTATATGGATACCACAACACTCTTTTCTAGAATTACAATGAAATAAAACTACCACTTCTTGTCTTCTCCGACGAGTTTAGCTTCAACAAAACCACCAACAAATCTCTCTATCTGGTGGGGCGAGATTATAGCTGAGGCCACAGTCGCAGACGCTCTTGGGATTCGTAGGCGCAGGCGCCATCAAAATGAGGATTTAAATAATATTAAGCGGGAGTTGGATAAAGTTCGGGATCTTGGTAGCACAGAGGATGACATTGCTATGTGGTGTATATCAGATAGCACATTCAACACTGCTCCAATAATGCTACACCACTTCCTTTACTGAGATTCTATTGCTATTTTCTGTCTCATGTTTCAACAAGACTACATGTTTTATTTTGCGTTATGTGTATCAAGAAACGGTACATAAAATCTGGCATGAAAGGAATAGATGAAGACATGGTGAACTCTCACACTCATCAGGTTATCTCATTGCTTTCATTGATCGTATGGTTCGTAACAGGATCTCTTCCATCCATTCGCTTGACCGGTCAAAGCTAGAGGATGGCCTCATAGTGTGGTTTGGCTCTCGTGCCTAAAGAGCACACTTGGGTTTTTTATAAATCTCGATTTGCAAATCTGTTTCTACTTCTTATACCTCAAAAAAAAATATTCTTAAAAAATGCATATAATGTAACAAAGGTTTTGTTTGAATAAATTTTACATTCATACAAAAAAGCCTATGCATTTAAACCGTAATGTTGGCAGTGAATGGTCCACTAGGGTCAAACTGTTTTAAACGAAATAGGTGCGGTTGCGGATATAAGAGTTTACGGAAGTGGATGATTACGGTTTTAAGTGTTATTAAGCGATTTATATGACTAGTCTAATTGTTAGAAATGAGTGCGCTCGCAGAAACATTTATGCCTCGTTGACAACGGTTACAATATCTGTTTAAAAGAAAACTTAAAAAAAAGATTTACAATATATAATTTTTATCAGAAAATAATTGTTTTATGATCATTGAGACCATAAAAAAATGTATTGATTGTTCATGGAAATTATTGGATCCTAATACAGGTCTGCGTTGGACTTGCATTTAGGGCGTAGATCAGGTCGTATTGTTAGGTGTCATGTGTCATCAGAAAACACTTTCACCATTTCATACGGAGTTGGAAGCATTGATATGGGCTATGAAATCCATTCTCGCATCAAGAATTATGTATCAAGTATTCGAAACAGATTGTGTAGAATTGATATCAATCGTGAATTCTTCAGATGAGTGGCATGTCTGGTCCATTCAGCTAACTGACCTAGCATCGCTTTGAGAGTCTTTTCCTGACTTTGTGATCTCCCGTATCCCCCGTTCGTGTAATTCACAGGCTGATAGCTTAGCACGGATCTCTAGAGGTTTATCTTTTGAAACTTTATTTGTAAACATTTTTCCTCCAAGTTGGGCTAGCAATTGTGGAGTGAACTTTTAATAAAATGTTTGGTTGGGAAAAAAAAACTAAAATAACTAATCAAAATTATTTGTTTTATGAGTTTTGGAAGATCTTTTTATCTACAAAATATTTGTGTACTTATAAATATATTTTAGCTTGATGATGATGACGATGATATATATATATAAATACAGTCTTTAAGAATTTATTAGGATAATATTTGATAAGAAAAATAAATTTTTTGTTAGATTTTTCTTTCTGTAAATTTTAGTTACTATTATAGATTCAAAATATATAAATAAAACATTTTAAAACCAACTGCAACCCCCGCAACTACAAACACTTGTTGGAAAGAGCTTTTAAAATCTAGCAATTCCAAAAGTCTGCAGTGATATATAGCGATATGTGTGATTATTTTCTAATGGTAGTAATGGCAACCACCCGCAAATGTAATGTTTGAGATTTAATAACTAAAGAATGTAAGTTATGCAGAGTAGTACGTAGAGGTACCGTAATAATCTAAAACCTTTGGTGCAAAGCATATAGAACTGCTATTTATGATTTTTGTGTGTTAAACTTAAAATTGTCCAGCGTAAGCGTTATAGAAGTAGAACTTTTTTTAGGGCAAGTAGAATTTGTTTTGGGGAAAATAACATTTATAACCTTAAAAGTGTCAGATGCTAGCACTATAAAATTCGAAAGTATTACACTAGCACTTTAAACTTTCAAACTATTTTTACTAACACTTTAAACCTTGAAACTACCTCCCATGTTTTCTCCACCATAAAATTCACTACAAAATAGTTACCAAAAAGTTTACGAAATTTCTGATAGTAATCCGACAAAAAATTATGACGGTAATCCGACGGATTTCTGACAAAATAGTTTTGTTAGAGTTTTAGAAATTTAAACGGTTATATCAATGTACATATTTTCTAACGGATTTCCGAAGGTTATTCAAAAATCCATAAGAAATGGTTCGACGGATTAATGATGAAACGATTATGTCGAAAATTCATCGAATTAAGATCTCATTGAAATCTCATCACTACAAGAAAAAGTTATCGGAAAGCTGACAAAATTTCCGACGAGATCTTAATTCGATGAATTTTTGACATAATAGTTCCATTGGTAATCCGTCGAATAATTACTGATGGATTTTTGAGTAACCGTCGGAAATCTATTGGAAATATGTATGTTGATATAACCATTTTAATTTTGAAAATTTCATCATAAATATTTTGCAGAAATCTTTCAGATTACCGTCAAAAATTTTCATCAGAAATTCCGTTAGTTTTTGGGTAAATATTTTTTAATGAACTTTTTATGGCGGAAAAATGAGGGAGGTAGTTTTTGGGTTAATTGTTCTAATTTTAGGCAGCGAATAAATATTTTGCAGAGAATTTGAACTTTAGTTAAAACTTTAATGGAATTTATGGGCTAGTTTGCCAATTAGTTATCGATTTATTTAATTTTTGTTATGTTTATTACTAGTGGTTTGATAAATATGTTTATTAATAGATTTTTAAACTCTTGTCGGTACGTGCTAACTCGGCGGCGAAGAAGATAGCGAAGAGTGTTACAAACGAAGGGAGGTACCATTCTTATCTGGCTAGGGGTGAACCAACATGGCTTCATACAACTATCGAAGAGGACCGCTGATCGTAAAATTTTGCGATCTCTGTTTTGGTCTCTATCAATGCTCTGTTATGGCTGGGGGTTTGTTTTGCTTGTTTTTCATGAATTTTGTTTTACATCAGTGCTCAAGTCTCGAGCCTTGGATCACAACTAGCTGTTCGAGCGATTTTGGAACCCAATGAAAACTTTTGCGTTCTGTTCTGATGACTTCGTCTAGCGATCTCTCTCATCGATTTTGTGAAATAGAGTTTAGGATTCACTCTTGTAGTAGAATTGAAGGACTCAATAAACCCTCTGTGCCAATCCAAGGCTTCTTGCATCCGAGTGGCTGCAGGAGGACGTTTCCGGCATCTCTCAGTGACTACTTCCGCACAAAGCCCACAAACCCACTTGCCCGAATACAAGTCTTTAACTTTGTCTATGTATTGCAGTGTACATTCTTCTTCTATGGAACAGCAATCACATTTAACTTCTTTCACTTCTTGCTCCCCTTCTTGTTCTTGCTCGTCTTTTTCGCTTATAATTCTCTCTGAAACATCAGAGAAGGCCTTTCGAAGATTCCCTTCGCTCTGGTTAAATGAAGATGAAGTTTTATTTCATGAGCTCAATTACACTATTACAGTAATTAACTGATAGAACACTGACATAACTATGTTAAAAAACTCTTGTTGTTTATCAAGTTAAATTACCGTAATTGTACCATATCCTACCTGGTGAGGAAGTGTATATTTTGGATCGACCAAATGATACATCATAAATCATAATTAGATTTAAGAACAAACCAAATCATGTAATTTGATTTCACACATTGTGGTGTAATGGAATGGAAGTATTAAAGACTAGTATTTGGGCAAGAAAATCCACGTACGTATGTTTAATATGTATAATTTAATATACTCTTATATAAAATACTTACCATTGTTCTCTCGTTCGCTTGGCCTGGCAAGGAATGCGTTCTCGTTGTTCTTCAATGAATGATATATACTATTTGATGTGCATATTTTATCCTATTTATAAGATTTCATGCATACGTGATATGTGCACGGTTGCATTGATGAATCGTAGGAGTGAGAATCATGGCCAACAAGTTCACTTTACAGCTAGATCAAGGCGTTCTACTTTTTCTGAAAGCCACAATATATGATCATATAAATTTCAAGCTTTTTATCTTAAACATGACTTTTCTCACTGAGATCCGAAAGGGATAAGATCAGTTGTAACTTGTAAGAAATATGTTAATTTTATAGATATTTATGTATTAGCATGGTCATTTAGATTGGATATGTGATCATATAAATTTGACCATTCTATTAGATCTCATAAGGTTGTTTTAGGTATTAAAAAATTGACAGTCTAGCCGCCAATATATGAAACGAGTGACCAAATTCTAGTTTGTACCTGATTCATCGCACAACCTTAGATTCGTGGAATTCATAATCCAAGCTTGTGAGATCACGAATTGAAATCTAATTGGATTCATGATTAACTCAACAACACTTTTACACTTTTGGATTCCTGATTTCGTATGTTGTCCGAACAAAGACAATATCGTAATTACAAAGAAGTTTTTGAACAAAACACCCATCATATTTCGCATAATCTTGACATTTAAATACTGTTCTTTCGAAATAATATGATCAAACTTATATGCTAATATCCTTTATCATGGTCATAATTTACAACAATTACATAAATAATGAGCGAATATTTCATATAAAAAATATAACATGTAAAGTCTTTCGAATAATTAAAAAAAAAAACACTTCGAATCTTGCTTACAAACGTCTCCGTCTTTTTTACCTAATCCAATTGAAGTGACTTACATAATAAAATAATATGGTAATTTCCTATGAAAGATGAAGTAAGAGGCAAGCGATGGTGATTAACTGCTACTATTCAAAATTTAAGATCTCAATAAAATCAATATGTTCGTTGAAAAAAAATAAAAAATCAATAATATATATATATATATGTATATATGTTTACTTCATTATTTATGAAGTAAAAGTGTTGTTGAGTTTAACAAGAACACGTTTCTAAGTCATTAAATAAGGTCAAAAGATGCAAATAAAAATCAAAAGGTTGTGAAAAGAAGATAACGAAATTCTAGACTTGTGAAGGGGATTCACGAGAGACTAGACTTAGGTCACCCTTTTCTACAACTTGCTCTACTTCTTAGACTATAATATTTGGCTTAACCAAATCCAACGTAAACCTTTTGATCTAGTTACATCCCTTATATGTTTGACAATTTTGGTAAATATTTAACTTTTTAGTTTTGTTAGGTATATATACAATGTTATTCGAGAATTTTTGTTAAAACCATAATTATTGAATATGCATATTCCGGACACATCTCGCTGTTTGGATTATAAAGTTGCATCAAATCACATCATGGTTTTGAAAGCAGACATTGGCATGGAAGCTGATATGGCACGAGTTGAGAGGATGATGTAACGAGTCAAGGTAGTGGAAGCCGACGTGGCAAAATTGTTGGTGATGGAGTGGTTGTAGAGTTTCATTGAATCTTCTCTACAACTATTTAAAGAAATGACAAACTTGAAGAGCAAGTTTATTTCTTTGTGGAGATTTGATGAGATCTTTAGCTGTAAGGTTTTAGTGTCTAATTAAAATAGTTTCCAAACAACATTTTTAAGCATCTACTCAAATAGTTTCTTTTGAGTTGTGCACATTTTTAAGAAATGGAGGAGTACATATATTATTAGCTAGCAAGCCTAGCAGTCAATATTGTTTAACATTATGTCCGATTATATATACAAAAAAACATGCAAATGAGCTAATTATACCAGAGTCCGTGCTTAGATGATTGGATTTGGTATTATACCAAAGATGGATCTTATTCGCTAAAGTCGGGCTACTGGTTGAGTAATTATCTGCCTGATCAAAATACAAACCTGGTTCGCCCACCAGCCGACAATCCCTCATTAAAGACAAGGATTTGGAAAGATCTATCCCACCGAAACTGAAACACTTTTTCTGGAGGATGTGTCTAGAGCTCTAGGGACATCAACAGAACTAGTTCGTCGAGGAATACCCATAGATCCTCTATGTCAGCATTGTTGTTTAAACTCGGAGTCAATCAACCATTTGCTATTTGAATGTCTGGAATCGATTACAGCCTGGCGTTTATCTAACTCCACCATCTCCTTGAACCCGGGTCAATCGCGTACATTGGAAGAAAATGTTGAGGCCATATAACGACCAAAAAAAAACTTTAAAATAATATTTTTAATGGAGTCATTCTGTACGGAGCCTTGGAAGTTGGTGATGTTCATGGGATAAGCTCAATCGTAAAATTAACATCACGTCATGGTGGTAAACCTGGTATATCTTCTGGAAAAACTTCTGGAAAATCTGATACTACTGGAATGTCTTCGAATTTAGGTGATTGCTTCTCCTCACCCACTATCACCGCCAAGAAGCCCATACATCCTTCATTTATCAATCTTTCTGCCTTCAAACATGATATAATCACCAACCTAAGAGTTACTTTAGAGCCACAAAACTCGACAACCGGAGAACCAGGAACAGAAAAAGTAATCTTCCTTCCCCGACAATTCAGATTTGCGAAATGGCGAAACAACCAGCCGAATCCCAAAATGACATCATATCCCTTCAAAGGGAGTACAATGAGATCCGCTGAAAGTGGTACATCTCCTACCAATACCTGACACTCTCTGATTATCCCAAGAGAGTGTAAAACTCCTCCTCCCGGGGTACGAATAGGCAAACATAATGGAACTAAATCCACTTCAGACAATTTCTCAAACCAACCAATAGACATAAAGGAATGAGTGGCACCAGTATCAAAAAGCACAAATGCAGAAATACCAAGAATGTATAACATACCCTAGATAGCATCTGCATCTTCAGTCTCACCCTGATTGCCTAATGCATACACACGACCTCCACCAACTTGACGTCCAGGCGGTGGAACAGGTAGATGAAGACCTTGATTCTGAGGAACTTGTACAGGCTTAACTGGACCATTGGTAGGGCAATCTGCTATATAATGTCCAGCCTGTCCACAATGGAAACATACATTCCTAGCCCGATTACACACCTCACTCGTATGATTAGTCCAACCACAGTAAGTACACCCTTTGTTAGTTCCTTGCACTCATCTGTGTTGAGCTGTTGGTTTACCATATGGAGTTCCACGAACATCTGGACGCTTGTGTCTATCCACACGACTATTGTTTCCTAAAGAACTATTCCTACCATATGGTTGTGCCTTTTTCTCATTTCCCTCCACAATGAGAGCACAGTCCAAAACTCCAGCATATGTTGGTAGTCTCTGTGGTTCCACCTAATTTTATATCCAAGAGCTATTAGGGTCTAAAAAAATGAAAGAAGAATACATAATCAACTTAAGTGGTTTTACTGACCACAACTCTGATGGAGTCTCGAAGTCGATGCTCAAATCATCTTGCTCTTGAGTGATCATCTGAGATAATGTGAATACCATAACGAGATAAACGGTCAAACTCAGCCTGATATTCTCTCACTGTCTTATCTTTCTGCTTGAGCTCCTCAAACTTCATAAATGCCCTCTGAAAATACAGATCCATAAATGCCCTCTGAAAATCATCCCAAGTCAACTCTACACCGGGACGGGAAGTAACAATGCTTCTCCACCAGTGTTGAGCATCTTCAGCAAGTTGATGAGTAACCATTCGCAGCTTAAACGCCTCAGGAACTCCACAGTACCCTAGCGCCTCTTTAAGAAGATCAAGCCATTTCTCTGCTTCCATAGGGTCAGAAGAACCTTCAAACTTTTGTAGGCCCACTTCTTTCTTGAACCTATCCTGCAATACCCAATAGTCAGCCTGAGTATTTCCCTGCTACACCGGCTGTGGGACAGCTGCCTGGGGTAGCTGCTGCAACAAAGTCTGCTGAATTGCGGCATTGTGTGCAATCATCTGACTCATAGACTGAAACATCTGCCGCAGGTCATCCATTGGTACAACATTAGGTGGGACAACACGACCAAGGGGAACATTAGGTCTTGCCTCTTGGAGAACATCTCTAGCACGTCCACGTCTAGCCATCTGAACACAATTACTCAAGAAATTAAAAATTGAATTTTATACTAGTATCACCTCTACTTTAGACACTAAACTTAAAATCCTAAAGCGAGACTAGGTATCAAACTTTATTTTGATTTTCCTATTTAAAACTTCAGAAACTCAAAATTTGTTTGAAAACCCCTTTTTCAAACCACTTTTAAATTAAAACAACGGAAAACGTTTTAGTACTAGGGATTCGTAAAACCATGCTCTGATACCACCTATAACGACCGAAAAAAATTCTAAAATAATATTTTTAGTGGAAATATTTTTAAAATAATTAAATAAAATTAAAATCTCAAAAAAAAATGACAATGTCTGAAACCTCATAAAAAACAAATCCTCGAGAACTAAGAGCAAATAAAATGTATATAAAAAATTACTAAGTCTCGCGGTACAACGAATTCAACACTCTAAACTTTGGCTACAAGTTGCTCCTCCTCAACACCGTTTGCACAGAAATCAGAACTTAGGTGAGCAAAAAAAATTGCTCAGTGAGACTACAACCCGACTGACATGTACCAACACGGTCTGATCCCGCACAGAAAAATATTCACGTGTTGGTACGAAAAAAAAACATGAATTCATATCCAATAAATTCTAAAATAAAATCATCAAAACATAATAACTTCATCATAACATATCTATATTATCAGAACAGACATATATTTCAGAACAGAATGACCAAATATCCAGCAATGCCATAGCATAATGGTATGACCCCAGCATTGGTCACCTAAACCATTTACTAACAGAATATATACATAATATACTTGATAGGGATGCTGGCCCCTAAAAAAGTGATAAGGAAGTACGGTCCCCGACATTAACTGACCTCAATACCACTAACAGTAAAAAAGAATACATAGTACATCTATTGACGATGCCGGCTGCCACAGATTTGCTCAATAAAACTAGCTAAATCAGAGAAGCATGCTGATACCGGTCTTAATAGAATAACATATCTCATCATCAGAATCATAATTTCTAGTAACCCGTAAAGACATTATCACATAATTTTCAAATTCTAAATAATTTAATCAATTCTTAGTTCATATTCGAATTAATATATTGAATCAATATTCAAATATTTACTTATCACTAAAATTTTTTAAAATATTATAACATTGTATAATAACTAAAAAGAGAGTTAGAACTCACCTCGACACAAATATGAAAAGTTTACAAAAGCTCTTGAACACCAAATAAAGCACCTAAAATCGACCATTGATAAGAAAACTACGTTCAATATGTCATCGGAAAGCTTTTGACAAGAGCAATATAAATCTGGAATCCAAATTCCAAAAACCGGTTGAAAACCTACTGAACCGGCCTAATTTCCATTCGTTTTAAAACTAAAATATGTCCAGATTTATTTTTGATTACATGCACTTGTTTGTTGAGTTCATTAAAGCCCATAACCGGTTTCAAATATAAGATAACCGGACTAAAACATCTTCAATTAGAAGAGATAAGCATCAGATCGGAGAACTTATAACTCAAAATTCGATCAACTCAGAACACCAAATGAGGAACAGTCATTTGGGCTGGATTTAGGAGAACGAGAAGTTTCTAGAGAGATATAGATTGTATCCTAATTATCCCTGTAAACAAAACCACCATTAAAGGGCTTGAAGCTCACTTTCATGGAAGAAAAATTGAAGAAGGAAGAAGATGAAGCTTACCAATCGCTTCTACTATGGCTGGGACGACACAGAACTAAAGCAGCAACAAATGTGGCCTCAAACAACCTAAATTACCACAGATTCGGAGCATAAGTTATCAAAAAATATGCAAATCGGATTTAGGCAAAAAGAGTCTCGAAAACTCACCAAAAGTTTCAATTTGACAGCGTAGTCGACTAGTAAATGTTTGGGGCTTTAAAACACATATATATATATATATATATATATATATATGAGGCATTAGGGTTGGAAACTGAAGATTCGAGAAGCCAAAAACTATCCCATAGATTTCGGAAAGGATGAACTCGAATTCATCCAGATTTTCGTGATTTTGCAGTTTTGTCCTTGTTCTTTTCTCTATTGACAGATCTTGCTTCCAAGTTTTAAATCGATCAGAAATCTCCCCAAAATCAGACCAGTTCAAAACTTTTCAAATTGATTAATTAAACCCAAAATCTGATTTTTTTTGTCTTCTCAAATTTTGGATGTTACAATTCCACCTCCCTTAAGAAGGATTCGTCCTCGAATTCAGAGACTTACATGGAATAGGTGGGGATACTTTTTTTTCATCTCCGACTCCAACTCCCACGTCGCTTCATGAGCGCCATGATTCGCCCACAAGATCTTAACGAGGGGTATAGTTTTCCTCCTGAGCTCTTTCACCCTTGTTTCCAATACTTGAATTGGTTCTTCTTCATAGCTCATGTCATTTTGAATTTCCAATGGTTGAAAGTCTACCACATGAGACGGGTCATAATGATATTTCCTCAACATCAATACATGGAATACTTTATGCACATGTCCCAACTCTGAAGGTAATTCCAAGCGATATGCTACATTTCCAACATGCTCAAGAATCCTAAAAAGACCAATAAAGCGCAGTTTTAACTTTTCTGACTGCCTAAATCGAACTTTGCCTTTCATGGGTTGAACTTTAACAAATACTTGATCACCCACCTGAAATTCTAAATCACGCCTTCGACGATCTGCATAACTCTTTTGTCGGTCTTGGGCAGTTTATATCCTATCTCTGATCAACCTCAATTTTTCAGTAGTTTCCATAACTAACTCAGGTCCAATACCGGTAGTTTCTCCTGCTTCAGCCCAACAAAGAGGTGTACGACATGGCCTACCATATAGAGCCTCGAATGGTGCCATACTAATACTCGCATGGAAACTATTATTATAAGCAAACTCAATCAATGGTAATGACCTCTCCCATGTCTAATGGCTATCCAAAAAAGATGATCTTAACATATCCTCTAGTGTTTGAATAGTTCTCTCAGACTGCCCATCTGTCTGAGGATGATAAGCGGTACTAAAATGTAGTTGCATACCCAATGCCTGATGTAAGCCATTCCAAAAATGAGAAGTGAATTTTGGATCACGGTCTGAAACAATGCTACTTGGGACTTCATGCAACCTCACAATTTCTTCCACATAGATCTCTATAAGTCGGGATGTAGAAAATGTCTTTTTTACTGGCAGAAAATGTCTTCTTTACTGGCAGAAAATGAGCTGACTTAGTGAGTCCGTCCACTATTACCCAAATCGAGTCATTTCATTTTGTCACTGGACTTTGGAAGTCCAGTGAAAAAATCCATAGAAACTTTTTTCCATTTTCACTCTGGGATAGGTAATGGTTGCAGTTTACCACTAGGCTTTTGATGCTCAATTTTTACTTGTTGACATATCAAACACTTCGATACAAACTCTGCAACATCACCCTTCATACCATTCCAATGATAAAAAGGTTTAAACGTTTGATACATCTTAGTGCTACCAGGGTGGACTGTATACCCTGATTGATGTCCTTCTCGCAGAATCTCCTCCAATAACTCAGACACCTTAGGTACACAAAATCTGCCTTTGATAGATAACACTGCATCATCTCTAAGCTTATACCCCAATTGACTTACGTCTTCAGGTTTCTCACAAATAAGCTTTAATTTATCATCTTGCCTCTGAGCATCACGAATGCGTGCTAATAAATCTGACTGAATACCCAATGTGGCAAGAAATCCTTCTTTTCCCTCTTGGATACAAATATGAAGCTCACTCATCTGCTCTACTAAGTTCCATTGTGATCTTAGAGATGCCACTGCAATTTGCTTTCTACTCAAGGCATCAGCAACAACATTAGTTTTTCCTGGATGATAGAGAATCTCACAATCATAGTCACTTAGCAACTCAATCCATCTTCTCTGTCTAAGATTTAACTCCTTCTGTGAAAATAAATACTTTAGACTTTTGTGATCTGTGAATATTTGCACATTTTCTCCGTACAAATATTGGCGCCATAACTTAAGTGCCAAAACCACTGCAGCTAGCTCAAGATCGTGTGTTGGGTAGTTGACCTCATGCTTACGCAACTGTCTAGATGCATAAGTGATCACCTTATTCTCCTCCATCAACACATAACCCAGTCCTGACAAAGAAGCATCAGTGTATGACACATACCCTTCACCCTGTCTCGGAAAAGCTAACACAGAAGCAGAAGTTAACCCTTTCTTCAGTGCCTTAAAGCTCTGCTCACAAGACTCACTCCAAATAAACTTAGTTCCTTTGCAAAGTAGTTGGGTGAGTGGTCTAGCAATTTGAGAAAAACTTTCTATGAATTTTCTGTAATACCCGGCTAGACCAAGAAAACTACGGATTTCTGAGACATTGTTTGGCTGCTTCCAGTTAGTGACTGCCTCAACTTTGGTAGGATCGACTGCAACACCTTCTCCTGATACCAAATGTCCCAAAAATCCTACTTGTCGAAGCCAAAATTTGCACTTGCTCCACTTAGCGTACACCCGCTCTTCTTTAAGTGTCTGAAGTATCAATCTTAAATGCTTAGCATGCTCTTCCCGACTCTTTGAATAAACTAAGATATCATCGATGAACACAATGACAAAATTGTCTAAATGCGGTCTAAATACCCTGTTCATCAAATCCATGAATATAGTTGGAGCATTAGTTAGGCCAAAAGGCATAAACACAAATTCAAAATGTCCATATCTAGTCTGAAAAGCTGTCTTATAGATATCACCATCTCGGATTCTCACATGATGATAGCTTGACCTTAGATCGATCTTAGAGAACCAACTCGCTCCTTGAAGCTGATCAAGTAGGTCATCGATCCTAGGCATATGATACTTGTTCTTTATCGTCACTTGATTCAATTGTCGGTAGTCAATGCACAACCTCATACTACCATCCTTCTTTTTCACAAATAGTACAGGTAAACCCCAAGGAGATGAACTAGGACGAATAAAGCCTTTCTCTAATAACTCCATAAGCTGCTCTTTAACTCTGCCATTTCTGATGGAGCCATCCTGTACGGAGCTTTGGAAGTTGGTGATGTTCCTGGGATAAGCTCAATCGTAAAATTAACATCACGTGATGGTGGTAAACCTGGTATATCTTCTGGAAAAACTTATGGAAAATCTGATACTACTAGAATTTCTTCGACTTTAGGTGATTGCATCTCCTCACCCACTATCACCGCCAAAAAGCCCATACATCCTTCATTTATCAATCTTTCTGGCTTCAAACATGATATAATCGCCAACCAAGGAGTTACTTTAGAGCCACAAAACTCGACAACCGGAGAACCAGGAACTAAAAAAGTAATCTTCCTTCCCCAACAATTCAGATTTGCAAAATGGCGAAACAACCAGTCGAATCCCAAAATGACATCATATCCCTTCAAAGTGAGTACAATGAGATCCGTTGAAAGTGGTACATCTCCTACCAATACCTGACACTCTCTGATTATCCCAAGAGAGTGTAAAACTCCTCCTCCCGGGGTACGAATAGGCAAACATAATGGAACTAAATCCACTTCAGACAATTTCTCAAACCAATCAATAGACATAAAGGAATGAGTGGCACCAGTATCGAAAAGCACAAATGTAGAAATACCAAGAATGTATAACATACCCTCGATAGCATCTGCATCTTCAGTTTCACCCTGATTGCCTAATGCATACACACGACCTCCAACAACTTGACGTCCAGGCGGTGGAACAGGTGGATGAAGACCTTGATTCTGAGAAACTTGTACAGGCTTAACAGGACCATTGGTAGGGCAATCTGCTATATAATGTCCAGCCTGTCCATAACGGAAACATACATTCCTAGCCCGATTACACACCTCACTCGTATGATTAGTCCGACCACAGTAAGTACACCCTTTGTTAGTTCCTTGCACTGGTCTTTGTCTAGTTGTTGGTTTACTATATGGAGTTCCACGAACATCTGGACGCTTGTGTCTATCCACATGACTACTGTTTCCTAAAGAACTATTCCCACCATATGGTTGTGCATTTTTCTCATTTCCTTCCACAATGAGAGCACAGTCCAAAACTCCAGCATATGTTGGTTGTCTCTGTGGTTCCACCTAATTTTATATCCAAGAGCTATTAGGGTCTAAAAAAATGAAAGAAGAATACATAATTAACTTAAGTGGTTTTACTGACCACAACTCTGATGGAATCTCGAAGTCGATGCTCAAATCATCTTGCTCTTGAGCGATCATCTGGGATAATGTGAATACCATAACAAGATAAACGGTCAAACTCAGCTTGATATTCTCTCACTGTCTTATCTTTCTGCTTGAGCTCCTCAAACTTCATAAATGCCCTCTGAAAATACAGATCCATAAATGCCCTCTGAAAGTCATCTCAAGTCAACTCTACACCAGGACAGGAAGTAACAACGCTTATGTACCCTAGCGCCTCTTTAACAAGATCAAGCCATTTCTCTGTTTCCATAGGGTCAGAAGAACCTTCAAACTTTTGTAGGCCCACTTCTTTCTTGAACCTATCCTGCAATACCCAATAGTCAGCCTGAGGATTTCCCTGCTGTACAGGCTGTGGGACAGCTGCCTGGGGTAGCTGCTGCAACAAAGTCTGCTGAATTGCGGCATTGTGTGAAAACATCTGACTCATAGACTGAAACATCTGCCGCTGGTCATCCATTGGTACAACATTAAGTGGGGCACCACGACCAAGGGGAACATTAGGTCTTGCCTCTTGGAGAACATCTCTAGCATGTCCACGTCTAGCCATCTGAACACAATTACTCAAGAAATTAAAAACTTAATTTTATACTAGTATCACCTCTACTTTAGACACTAAACTGAAAATACTAAAGCGAGACTAGGTATCAAACTTTATTTTGATTTTCCTATTTAAAACTTCAGAAACTCGAAATTTGTTTGAAAACCCCTTTTTTTTTTCAAACCACTTTTAAATTAAATCCCTAGTTTTAGTACTAGGGATTCGTAAAACCATGCTCTGATACCACCTATAACGACCGAAAAAATATTCTAAAATAATATTTTTAGTGGAAATGTTTTTAAAATAATTATATAAAATTAAAATCTCAAAAAATGACAATGTTTGAAACCAAATAAAAAAAACAAATCCTCGAGAACTAAGAGTAGATAAAATGTATATAAAAAACTACCAAGTCTCGCGCTACAACGAAATCAACACTCTAAACTTCGGCTACAAGCTGCTCCTCCTCAACACCGTTTGCACGGAAATCAGAACTTAGGTGAGCAAAACAAATTGCTCAGTGAGACTACAACCCGACTGATATGTACCAACACGGTATGATCCCGCACAGAAAAATATTCACGTGTTGGTACGAAAAAAAAACATGAATTCATATCCAATAAATTCTAAAATAAAATCATCAAAACATAATAACTTCATCATAACATATATATATTATCAGAACAGACATATATTTCAGAACAGAATGACCAAATATCCAAAGATGCCATAGCATAATGGTATGACCCCATTGGTCACCTAAACCATTTACTAACAGAATATATACATAATATACTTGATAGGGATGCTGGCCCAAAAAGTGATAAGGAAGTACGACATTAACGACCTCAATACCACTAACAGAAAAAGAATACATAGTACATCTATTGACGATGCCGCCACAGATTTGCTCAATAAAACTAGCTAAATCAGAGAAGCATGCTGATACCGGTCTTAATAGAATAACATATCTCATCATCAGAATCATAATTTCTAGTAACCCGTAAAGACATTATCACATAATTTTTAAATTCTAAATAATTTAATCAATTCTTAGTTCATATTCGAATTAATATATTGAATCAATATTCAAATATTTACTTATCACTAAAATTTTTTAAAATATTATAACATTGTATAATAACTAAAAAGAGAGTTAGAACTCACCTCGACACAAATATGGAAAGTTTACAAAAGCTCTTGAACACCAAATAAAACACCTAAAATCGACCATTGATCAGAAAACTACGTTCAATATGTCACTGGAAAGCTTTCGACAAGAGCAATCTAAATCTGGAATTCAAATTCCAAAAACCGGTTGAAAACGTTTTGAACCGGCCTAATTTCCATTCGGTTTAAAACTAAAATATGTCCAGATTTATTTTCGATTACATGCACTTGTTTGTTGGGTTAATTAAAGCTTAGAACCGGTTTCAAATATAAGAGAACCAGACTAAAACATCTTCAATTAGAAGAGATAAGTATCAGATCGGAGAACTTACAACTCCAAATTCGATCAACTCAGAACACCAAATGAGGAACGGTCACTTGGGCTGGATTCAGGAGAACGAGAAGTTTCTAGAGAGATATATATTGTATCCTAATTCTCCCTGTAAACAAAACCACCATTAAAGGGCTTGAAGCTCACTTTCATGAAAGAAAAATTGAAGAAGGAAGAAGATGAAGCTTACCAATCGCTTCTACTATGGCTGGGACGACACAGAACTAAAGCAGCAACAAATGAGGCCTCAAACAACCTAAATCACCACAGATTCGGAGCATAAGTTATCAAAAAATACGCAAATCGGATTTAGGCAAAAAGGGTCTCGAAAACTCACCAAAAGTTTCAATTTGACAGCATAGTCGACATGTAAATGTTTGGGGCTTTAAAATGCATATAAATATGAGGCATTAGGGTTGGAAACTGAAGATTCGAGAAGCCAAAAACTATCCTACTATGACTTCATAGGGGCGAAGGAACAACAACAACTCCCATTCTGGCTCAGTTGGCAAATTTGGAAAGCACGTAATGATCTCATCTTCAATGAAGTATCATGGTTTGCATCAGACATTTTATCCAAAGCCAAAGATAATTGTACTGAATGGTTAATGGCGGTATCAAAGGATTTAGATGTTCCAACTTCTACCCCTTTGAATAATTACCACCAACCTGATAACCATTGGAAACCGCATCTGCCAGACTTTGTGAAGGTTAATGTTGATGGAAGTTTTATTCAAAAGCACCAATATGTGGGTATTGGTTGGATCGGTACGTAGAGATGATCACGGTTCATTTCTCCATGCGGGTAGTGCCCGAATATTACATGCATCATCATCGATAGAAGCTGAAGCTGTTGCAATATTACATGCCCTTAGAACAACTTGGAGTCGAGGTACTCGTAAACTAATCATAGAAGGTGACTGTAAAATGGTGTATGATGCGATCACGATCCACGTCAACATTGCTAACATTCGGAATATAATCATTGATATCCATAGTTGGGTAGATAAATTCACAGAAGTTCGATTTTCCTTGGTGACAAGAGAGTCCAATATTGTGGTGATCAATTAGCTAAACTAGCTTATGCTCAAGATGTATCTTTTCAATCTTTTTTTTTATCCTCTGTATTGTTTGCGGAGTCTTTTATTTAACGATCATGTAAACGCTGATGGTTAATAAAATAAAGTTGATGATAAAAAAAAAATTCATTTGAGGTTATTTTAAAGAGTTTCTCTACTTATATCAGTAGATTCTACTTTAATACCAACTGGCATAGTGGAAACTTCTAGGGGTGGATATAAAGATATACATTTATTCTAAAAATTCCCAAATATACAAGAATTCTTGGATTCGTTGAGATCTCTCAATATCTACCAAAACTTAGGATTGAGAATACTATTCTCAGTGCTTATCAAAAGCTCATTAATTTTATTAATGAAATCAACAACTGAATTATACAACGAGCCTAAACGGCTTACTTATAACAAATCCAAAAATCCTAAAACATCCATAAAACAATAAAAAGAAATTATCTAAATTATAAAATGAATCATCATTCAAATATCTCTCTGCATCATTGATGTTAAAACTATATATTGATGTTAAAATAAAATAATAAACAAAAATTATTTAAAAGCTTTGTTTTATATTTAAAGATAAAAAATTAATCAAAATATTTAAAACAATACAAGTAATATGCGATTTGAGAATAGTTAGAACATACAAGTTACGCATTAGAACATGTAAGTTACGCATCGTGTAACGAATTTGGATTTGTATTTGTAAGTGAATATACCGAATCTGGATTTAAGATTTTTTGAGAAAATATATGTCGAAACTATTATTCAACATCATGTTATTAGGTACATAAGAAAATAAACATAAATTTTTCTTTGATATGTTTTTTTTAAAAAAAATTCATATTTTTAACTCAAATGGAAAATAAATCTTTAAAGAAAGTGATAAATTTTTTGTTTCTATTTAATATTTAATATTAATATATTTTAAAGTTTTATTTACTTTTAGGGAATAACTTAGGGTTTTGTTTTCTTTATAAAATAAGTTGGGGTTTTATTTACTTCGTTAAAGTTTGTGAGATTTTAATTTATAACTTAATTTTTGTTAGGGTTTTTAGGTGAAACTCTCATAGGTTGGTTTTTTTTTTTTTTTTTTGGCAGTTGTTCTATGAACCCACAGAAATGGATTTACTCGGATTCCAAGGTATGATTGTTTATTTGTTTCTTTCAATCACTGTTAAAAATTTCAAATATTTATTTTGGCTTTTTAAAGTCAATCTTTAAGGGTTAGCCAGAATTCTCTCTAGAGGAGATTTCCGGTTAACCGGAGTTTTTTTTATCTTTCTCTCTTCCCTCCTTTCAATCTGTCAGAGGGATGAGAGTTTTTCTCCAATTTTGCTTCCGATCTCGTATCGGTTAAAGTCCGACTTTAGTCCGGTAATAAATTCCGGCAGTATGTCGGTTAATAAATTCCGACGGTGTCGTCGTTTCATGTCTTTTCTAATCAATTGTTTTATTCAAATCATGGGTAAAATTAATCGATTTAAGACATGTTTTTCTCTTCACCGGTGTTTTGACTTCCAATACCGATCGTTTTTCTTTAATTTTTACCTCTCCTCTGTTTCTTTTGCTTTTGAGTTAGAGTAATGGCTTCGCTTTCCTGTTAAAGGACATTAGCCCATTTTAATTGAAGAGAAGATGGTGGGGCGGAGTTTCTAGTTCAAAGGACATGGTTCAACTCTTAAACGGAAGCGGTGGTAAAGATTCAGGCAGAGCTTCGGATGATCTTACCGATGAAGAAAACCAAGTGGATCTGTTCATAGGGAGGATTTCCCCGGGACCAGTTTCATGGCTTTTCCAGCCATCGGCCGACGGCGGTGGTGTTAGGACTGTTTCCAGATGGATCGTGCGGTTACAGCGGCGAAGCGGTGGAGCAACATGCGTATGTGGAGGCCACACATTTTCTCGGATTAAACCTAGGCTGACACGTGTTCTCCATGTGTCGAGTTTATTGTAACATGATGTGACTTTATTTGGGCCATCATTGGGCTTTATTGTAACATTAGGTTTAATTTTCTCAGATCCATTTGTATCACCCTTTTATGGGTTTTCCATTTTAATAGAAATTGGCCGGAAAAAAAAGTCAATCTTTAAGTTTAAATGAAATAATTTTGTTTAAAAATTTTCAACTTTTATAAAAGGGAAAATTGGAAATAAAAGAGTTTAAAATTTTTTTTTTGTCCATATATATTTTTTTTTGTAAATTGTCATATTTTCCCAATCTACACCTGCTATTAGATTAATAACATTTATAAAAAAAAAAAGATAAAACATGAAGAAACACAAGTTTGAAGAAGATTTGAAAAATAAAATTTCTGATTTTAGGCAATTTTAAGTATATTTTTTTTTGAGGTTTCAAAGTTGTTCTCAAAAGTTTAGAATATGTGTTCCAATGTTCTGAAAATTTTAGAATTCATATTCTAAAATTGGTTCATGTTCTGAAAAGTTTAGAATTCCTATTCTAAAAATTGCTCTGAACATGTTCATGTTCTAAAAATTTTAGAAGGTTTTGAATATGTATTCTATTTAGAATACGAATTCTGAAAAATTTAGAAAACGTATTTTAAAATTTGTTCATGTTCTAAAAGTTTTAGAATTCATATTTTATTTTCTAAATAATTTGGAATACATATTCTAAAAATAGTAGAACTCATATTCTAAATATTTTAAAATTTGTGAAAAAATTAGTAACTGAATCTAAAAACAAAGAAAACTAAATCTTTTAAAATTTTGAATAAGTTAATTTCATAAATAATTAGGTTTAACCTAATTAGTTTACTAACTTTATTGATTTTGTTAAAAAATTGTGTTCTTCTACGCTTTCTTTGTTTTCTTCTACGCCTTCTTTTTCTCTTGTCAGTTTTTGAAGATCATGCTTCAAATTTATGTTACATGTGGTTGATGGAGATTGTATGACAATAAATAGTGGTGATTTATTGCAGATAAACCGAGTTATGATGATGCCAAGGTTGTTGATGGTGTTGTAACCACGTTGGTAGAGTCGATATTGGTCTAAACCATAAATATTAACACAACATACGGGAACAAAAATTTCAAAGATTAATGTGTGAAAAATCTAAACCAGAAATATTAACACAACATAGACTAATGTCCTTTTCGTTTTTATTTCAATTTAAATTGGCTTTATCTTAATTCGTCAGACAGAAGAATCTTTTTCTAATCCTCTGATCGCTAAGCCATCCACACAGGGCCGTGCATAGGAAGGAAAATTTTAAACATTCACCTAGGGCCCTATTTTATTTATAAAATTTTAGGGCCTTAAATATCAAAATATTTAGTGATCTAATGGTTTTAAAGTTATCTCAAAGTATATCTCCATTCAGTTTCAAATCCTTATCATTAGTTTTTTAAATCTTTCATTGTTCATAATTAATTTTTGCGGCCAATACATGTTTATTTTCTTGTATTTGCCATACTTTTTATTTTCATTCACTATTTAATTACTCTTACTTATAAATTTTACCAATAATTTATTTTAATTATTTTTTACAAACATAATTTTAAAAAATCAATTTAGTTTCTTTTATGATCTTTTTATAGTTTTTTTCTTAGAAAAATATTATTCACAAATTTCATAATTCATTATCATAATCATATAGAAAATATATTAATTACAGTTATTTTAATCTTAAAATTAGTATTAACAAATCATGTAGAGTATTATTATTTTTGGCCTACAGTCCTAAACCTCTACGAACGGCTCTGCATCCACACTGTTGTTTTCTGTAAGGATGTAGCAGGTAATTAATCGTCCACCTTCAATAGAGAAACATAGTTAGATGACATGAGAAAGATGATTATAAAAACGTACGTAGAGAGATATTATAGCAAAGTAAAATCTATATTTTTTTATCATACTAAATGAAAATGATGTAATGCAAATCACAATCAGTCAAATCATGTATTATCATGATCGGAGGTAAAACTCGTTACTTTATCAAGCTCACCAACTCTCGTTAATTTTCATTCTTGTATTGCCTGTCACCATATGGAACAAAAGACCATATCATGTTCCGTTGAGGCGTCCTGCTAGAAACCAAAAATTCAGTAAATATATTTATTGTTTTTTTTTTGTTGTTGACGAAGTTGGCGTGAGTTTATTACCGTTCCATGGAAAAGTTCGAGCACTTGCTAGTTGCTTCAGATCCCTCATATATTATAGTTTTTATAGGTTTTTAGACCATGATATATGTATATAATTGAGTTTTTCATATCTATTTCGAGTCTCTATCGAGTCTTTGATAGGTTTACATGCAATTAAGACTATTTGGACGTTTTGGGAACTTTCATGGAGCATTGTAGCTGAGAAGTCGAAGTTGGTGTTTTTGGAGTAAACTGTATTGACCAATACAACTTACTGTATTGACCAATACAGTCCAATTTTTATTTTTCACATGAAGACAACAACTTAAGAAGATTTGCTACTTTGCCCATAAGTTTCTCCTGTTTACACAAAGACCTCAGTTCGTGTATTAACATTATATTAGGTTTTTAGACTTTGTATTATCGATAAAATCATTCATTCTACGTTAGAGAGAGTTTTTTGAGAGTTTTAGGGCTGATCTTACTTTGCACCTTTAAGAAAAGATTTCGAACCTCTATTCTTATTTACTCTGTTCTTTTATGATATCTATATTATTCATGTCTCTATTTTCCATTGTCATGTCTGAGTAGATTTTATAATTAATTTTAGGGATTCTCATAAGGGATTTCATGGAATGATGTGCTAATTGATTTAATAGGATTCAAACTTGTTAGTTCTTCACCTAGGATATGTTTAAAGCTTGTTCTAGATTGATCACCTAGAAACTCGATATTAGGTTGTCAAATTGACACGAGAGTGTGGTTTGAAACTAGATAAAACCTAGAGTGAGCAAATTAGATAATTGCAAAGAGATTTAGATTAGATAATTTGTGAACAAATCAACTTGTGTTTAATGCTTGTTTAGACTTTAAGATTCGCAAAGAGATTTGGTTTCTTAGATTTTATTCATAGTAAATTCTCGCAGCGAGAGCTGGTTTATTTAATTATTGTGTTTGAGTTCTAGAGCTGGTACTTAATTCGATCCTAGCATAATTTATTTCGCATCATTACTTGATTTCCTGAGAAATTCTCTAAACCTAATGCTTTCTCCATCTGAATTTAAACCCGAATTTAATTAATTTGGCATTGTCTTTTTATTTAATTCATTATTTGCTTAGCTGAATCTCGAGATGAACAAATCTATTGTGAGACCATTGAGTCCTTTTGGATTTGATCTCTACATACTACCGTGATCTCTTAATTTGAGAGAGTAGCTTGAAGGGTTAATTTGAGCATATCAATCCCTTACGCCACCGTCTTTGTTCTCTACCCGATATGAGGAAAGCAACAAATCCATGATATCATTTTTGGTGACAAATTTAAAGGGCTGAGTGAGTAGGGAATAAGAATCACTTATTGATTTGAGAGAAGACAATTGTGAAAACTTTAGGGTTGAAGCTTTTGTTTTGCAGCAAGAATAACAACAAAGATGGTCTGAGTAAGTTTTGTTTTTTTTACGGTTCCGTAATATATAAATGATTGAAGAAACTTTAGTGATTTTTATTTTGAAATTGCAGAGATAGTGAAGGAGTGGTAGAACATTTACAGGAGAAGATTTAGGTCTTTTTTTGTTTTGCATTTATTATTTTGTTGTATTGTTTTTAATTAATTGTTTTAAATATCGAACAAAATCTATGTGGCAGATTTTGATTGGTGAGGTGGTTTGTGTTTGACATTAGTCTATGTTGGGTTTTTTTAAATTTTGTTCAAAAATTTAGACGTAGAGGTTAAATTGGAATTTCATATTTGAAAAACATTACATCACCATAAAAAAAAGGTATAGATGGACAAAAAAATAGATGTGTCGACTGGAAAAGATGTGTTGGATGTACTCTCCAGGAGGGAGAGTGAGAGTGAGAAATCATATTCTTGGTTTAATTGACCGGTCGGGAGCATGGATAGATAACAAAGAGGGCATTTAGAAAGTGGTGGTTAACTACTTTCAAGATCTCTTCAATTCCTCGTCCTCGAGAGACCTTTCTCTGGCAATAAGAGACATTCATACGTTGGTGACACCGAGAATGAATAAAGCCTTAACACGAGATATTACAGAGGAAGAAGTAAAAAAACCATTATTCTCTTTGAACCCAGGAAAAGCTCCCGGCCCTAACGGAATGACAGAGTTGTACTTTTAGAAGTTTTGGAAGACTATAGGCTCGGACCTCGTTGAGATGATAAAGTCGTTCGTTAGTACTGGAATTTTTGATGGGAAGATAAATGAGAACAATATTTGTCTTATCCCCAAAGGAGACCGACTTAGGGAAATATCGAGGTTCAGGCCTATTAGTTTATGTAACATGAGCTAAAAGGTGATCTCAAAAATTCTAAGCCCTTCTAGAGTTAATCTCCGAGACACAGTCTGCATTCATGGCAGGAAGATTGATTACATATAACATTCTCATAGCTCATGAGAATTTTCATGCCCTTAGAACTAATCCGGCAAAACGGAAAAAGTTTATGGCAATAAAGACAGACATGAGCAAATCATATGATAGACTAGAATGGTTTTTCCTTAGAGTTGTGATGGAGAAGATGGGCTTCGAACACCGATGGGTGGAGTGGATTATGAAGTGCATCACCTATGTATCATATCAGGTGCTTATTAATGGATCCTCCAAAGGCAGAATTAGGCTGTCACGGGGAATACGGTAGGGGGCCCTTTTTCTCCGTATTTAATCTTCATATGTACGGAAGCTCTAATAGCGCAACTTAGGAATACAGAGTCAGAGGGGAAGATTCAGGGGATGCGCATCTCATGTGCAAGTCCTCGAGTTTCCCTTCTCCTTTTTGCAGACGATATCCTATTATTTTGTAAAGCAGACATACAACAAAGTAAGGAAGTGATCGATATTATCTGCTCTTATGGCGAGGCCTCAGGGCAAGAGATTAACTTCTCAAAATCATCTATCATGTTTGGAGCAAATGTTGATACTGATGTCAGACAGGAGATTAAGCGCACCATGGGAATAAACCAAGAAGGAGGAATGGGGACTTATTTAGGACTATCGGAGAAGATTCATGGCTCCAAAGCCCAATGACCAAGTCTTTGCATTTGTGAGGGATTGTCTCCAAATTCAGGTTAACACATGGATCTCTAAATTTTTCTCTAAAGGGGGGGGGAAGAGGTATTAATCAAGTCACAAGTGAAAGCACCTTTGACATATGTAATGTCCTGTTATCTTCTACCAAAAACTATCTGCTCAAAACTGAGTAGTACGATTGCCAATTTATAGTAAAGCCAGAAGGCAGATAGTAAAGGTATTCATTGGGTAGCATGGGATCAACTGAGTGAATCACTGGCAGATGGGGGGGGGGGGGTTCATGACTTTGGAAGACTTTAATCTTGCCCTATTAGCCAAACAGTTGTGGAGATTACTTCAATTCCCTGATTCTTTACTCGCGCGAGTACTGAAAGGGAGATATTTTAGATATTGTAGTCCCTTGGATATACAAGTATCTAATCGTCCATCCTTGGATATATAAGTATCTAATCGTCATATTGGGAAGGAGCGGAAGAAGAGACTATCAATCATCTGCTATTTGAATGACCTCCGGCAAGACAAGTGTGGGCACTTTCGAACATTCTCTCGGCTCCAAACATCTTTCCTTCATAATCATTGTTCTGTAATGTGGATTATCTATTTTGGCGAGGAAAGGACGTTGGAGAAAACGAGGAGAGTATGCGAATTTTTACGTGGGTTATATGGTATATTTGGAAGGCAAAGGAGCCAAAAATTATTTGAGAACGTCAGCGAGATCCCTCAAGATACTCTAGATAACGGTATTTAGAAAGAAGAAGCTTGGAGGAAAGCAAACACGAAGGAAGATTCATTTGAAGAGGGTCATATCGATGCAGATCTGGAAAAACTCCCACGAAACAACAAATTTTCTATTTGGATGGATCGTGGCATGAAGCGGACAGGACGAGCGGACAAAGATGGCTCGTAACCAATGGAGATGAGATCATACATGTGGAATTAAAAGGTTCGCTAATAACATCGTATTTTTATCCATTTTTACTATCATTTTCATATAGTTTTATGAAGAGTATGGTATGAGTTCAAGGCTAAATAAGCTATTATCGAGTATTTCGAGTGTCAAAGAGGTTTTATAGGTTTTAAGGGAAAATAGACTAAAAGAGGAGCAAAACATGTTTTAAGACAGTTTCAGAGCATCAGAAATTTGGAAATATTTGAAAACCTTCCCATGAACCAAATCCAGATTTCTTTGTCTATGTAAAGCTGGAAGAGTCATGATTCACCTCGGACAAGATTCAAAACAATACATTCAGCCGTTTGGAAGATGCAACCCGAAGAGTGAAGACATGTCAACCTCGGTCACACCGCCCGTGACCGAGGCCACGCCTCTTGATGACTCCGGCCATAGGTCCCGTGACCAGGGCCAGCCTACTACACCACCTCGGTCACAAGGCCCATGACCAAGGCCTACTCCCCTGCCTCCACACTTATCAAAACGAAGAGTTTAGCCTCCAAAGCCCTAAAACCAACTTCTTGGACCTCAAGGCCTATATATACTCAATCTTATCATTAGGATTTCAGGTACCTTCAATTTAACTACATTACGACTCAAGATTACCTTAAGGAACCCTAGAGATGACCAGAGGAGCCGCACCAAGCCTCTCTTGTTCGTAGAAGCCTTCGAAGTTCCACCATATATTTTCTCTCCAATCTCTTAATACTTTGTAATCTCTCAAACCTTTGTCTTTATTTTATGCAATCTATGAATTACTTTCACCTGGCTTTGATGATTCCTTTAAGCATGCTTGAGTAATTTACTTGTTAGGTTTAAAGGGTTGTCAAAGGGGGGATTTGATCATGTAATTTGAGTTGCGAATTATTGTTTATGCATCATCGTTTATACTGTTCTTTCGGTCTGATCTATTTTTAATGCATGTAGTTAGAGTCATGAACTAGCTATTGATTCTAGGCATTTAGGTTTCGTTATCCGCTTGCTTAATATGTTTGTACCTAGATCAGATGAATATTGTGTCATAACAAGCACATACCACTTAGTTATGGAGTTTTATGGATTATGATTGAACTTGATTTTAATGCTTTGATATATATGTTGTTTCCTGTGTGAGTTAAGTACCAAGATATATTGATTTCAGCCAGTTTTCTCTATGGTAATAGGTTAATCAAATTTTCGTGTTTCATACGTCAATTACTCCCAAAATATCTGACTTATCATCGAATCCCAGTCTCGAGGACCTGTGACCGGTGCCACTATCTGCCACCACCCGACCGTTCCAATGCCGCGTTCCCAAGTCTCATCAATCTGTTCTTCACCATTTGTCACCACAGCATAGATCTCAACCATGGCCACTCCGACAATCAACGAGACATCACCACTACCATCTTACCATCGACCACCACCATCATCCTATCTTTTATGGTTTGTTTTTATTTTCTTTATTTATCAAAATTATTGATGGTTTTTAGGTTTTTGTCTCAAAAATGATGCAATTGGAGATTTATCAACAAGAATTCAATGAACTAAACCGGGCTCATTCAATGTTACGCAACAAAAAGAAAGAAGTACTAGTTAGTCACCAACAATCCAATTCGAGGTGACATTATTCTTAAACTCAAACTCTTTCTTTATGATTTTCCATCCTCGTCTCTTTCTTATTTTCCCACCGAGGACAGTGTGATTTAAGTCTGGAGGAAGGATGTTCCATCCTTCATTGATACTACTTTCTATTTTGTTGACTTGAGACCTTTTGCCAATTTTTACATCGATAAATTTGCTGATTTTATGCTATTTTATTGACTAGATTTTTATTTTATTGAGTCAAAAATGTTAGGGCTACGATCTTATTCTATTGGATTATCTAAAATGGTTAACACTCTTATGACTCAAAGCTTGGCTGCAGAGTTAAAGTTCATAAAGGCTATGGGTTGACTCAACATTCCCGAAAATCCCATGATATCAAAAAATAGGTTAAACCAATGTTGTCTCTAAATCTTATCGAAACCTAACCTGACTTTTAATTTCTCGCTCAGGGTTTTGGTATTCATTAGACGAGACATCTTCGAGCCTCACAAGACATTGTACTTCTTCACAACTATGATTCCCCTCTCTCTTCCCTTTGAAACTGGAAGAAAAAAAGAAAGAAACCGATACAGTTGATGTGACCGAGAGATTTTATGCGTAAACCCATGCATCTTTCGGAGCCTCGCAGATATGTTTCCAAAAAAAAGAAGGATATAGGTCAAAAAGAAGAGAGACAAGGGATTTTGTGCATAGACATGTGCATCTTTCGGATTCTTGTGGAAGCATGTCCAAGAAAAGAACAAGGGATCGATAAAAAAACATGATACCCTAGAAAATTAGGGAAAAATCTATTCCTTGGAAGTGAGAAAAGGGAGAGGAAAGGAAGTATATGAAGAAAGTCTTGGTGAGAAGATAGTCAACATCATTGGATCGACATTCCCTTTGTAAGACCACTGTATTTTATTTTCAATTAATCAATGTAAAGAGATGACAATGGGCATGTCGAAAGTCCTTTGGATCGGGGAATAAGGATTATTGATGCTTCCTATGGGAAAGTACTAAAGTAAGTTCTAACGCCGCAGCAAGTAAGAGTGCGAAGAAGATATTCCCAAAGCCAAGTGAGTTCTTGTGATTTTCAAAACCTCTTTTCCACACTTTACATTCTTGTTTGCTTGAGGGCAAGAAAAGTCTATATCTGGAGGAGTTGATTACATCTTATTTTTACCCATTTTCATATGGTTTTATGAAGAGTATGGTATGATTTCAAGACTAAGTAAGATATGATCGAGTATTTTGAGTGTCAAACAGGTTTTACAGGTTTTAAGGAAAAATGGACTAAAAGAGGAGCAAAACCTATTTTAAGGCAGTTTCAGAGCATCATAAGTTTGGCAATATTTGAAGACTTTTCCATGAACCAAATCCATAGTTCCTTATATCTACAGAAAGCTGGAAGAGTCAAGATTCACTTCGAATAAGAATCAAAGCAATCCATTCATCTGTTTGGAAGATGCAACCAGAAGAGTGAAGACATGTCAACCTCAGTCACATGGCCCGTGACCGAGGCCAAGCTCTTGATGACTCCGGCCATAGGTCCTGTGACCGGGGCCAGCCTTCTACACCAGCTTGGTCACAAGGCCCATTACCGAGGCCTACTCCTCTGCCTCCACACTTATCCAAAGCCCTAAAACCGACTTCTTGGACCTCAAGGCCTATATATACTCAATCTCATCATTAGGGTTTCGGGGGGCTTCAATTGTAACTTCATTGCTACTCAATATTACCTTCAGGAACCCTAGAGATGACCAGAGGAGCACACTAAGCCTCTTTTTTTTGTAGAAGCCTTTGAAGTTCCACCATCTCTTTTCTCTTCAATCTCTTAATACTTTGTAATCTCTCAAACCTTTATCTTTATTTTATGCAATCTATGAATTAATTTCACCTTGCTTTGATGATTCCTTTAAGCATGATTGAGTAATTTACTTGTTGGGTTTAAAGGGTTTTCAAAGGGAGGATGTGATCATGTAATTTGAGTGGCGAATTATTGTTTATGCATCATCGTTTATACTGTTCTTTCGGTCTGATCTCTTTTTAATGCATGTAGTTAGAGTCATGAACTAGCTACTGATTCTAGGCATTTAGGTTTCGTTATCCGCTTGCTTACCACTTAGTTATGGAGTTTTATGGATTATGATTGAACTTGATTTTAATGCTTTGATATATATATGTTGTTGCCTGTATGAGTTGAGTACCAAGATATATTGATCTCAGCCGGTTTTCTCTATGTTAATAGGTTAATCAAACTTTCATGTTTCATACGTCTAAGACTTAGGAATAGACATGCATTTACATTGATTTATTTTGAATAAACTGATCATTGAACCCATGCGATCCCTTGAACACCTAACATCTTTCTCTTTTTGTTTTACATTCGTTTTTATTGCTTTACTTGTTGCCTGACACAACAAACCCCCAACCTTTTTATATTTGAATTCTAGCTTTACTTGTTCCTCTGATTTGTAATACAACTTATCTCTCTGTGGAATCAATATACCTTAAGTATTGCAGTTGATTGTTGTGCACTTACAGCTTATTCATTGTGTGTTTGAGGAAAACTTGACATAACACAACAAACAAACGCACACATCATTCACGACGGTGCCTTTCCCTCACTTCATACTGAGATGGAGGCCCTTGTCTGGGTTATGCAGTGTTTGATAGCTATACCCTAGACAGTTTTTTTTTTACTTAATAAATAAACGCCAATACATTTAAATATTCTCTAAGTAATTAACAATCAAACAACAACGACCATGCATGGTCAACAGTTCTACCGGTTCTAGCAATCCTATGAAAGCTATAAAACCTAAAACTAGCGGTCCTAATCATCTTCCCCCTCCTCGCCTCGATTCCACGATCATGTCTTATCTTTACCTGCATCGACAAAAGTGATACATCAACATTTAGTAAACCAAACACTGAGTGAGATTGATCCTCCCAACAACATGTTATATGAAAGCCCACACAAATCAAACAACCACACCAACACAAAATAATAACACCACGTATTACATCAAACAATCAGCTAAACATGCAACCTCATGCAAAGCTAATCAAACACATCCATGACTAACCACCTAGCAATTCACAATATCAAGAAATACTAAAAACACAAGTCACAGAACAACATGATCAATCGACTACACTCTATCGACTAACACCATCGATACCCCCTATCGACCACACCCTATCGACCACACCTGGTCAATAGCCTCTATCGACCATGATCTATCGACCACACCTAGTCGATAGCCATCCTAAAAACCATCCGAAGAAATTCATCAACTTACCTATCAATCACACCTAGTTGATACACCCTATCGACCTCGCTCTATCGACCACACCTGGTCGATTAGCACTAGGAAAAACACCTAGCAGGATCTATCGACCAACCTATCGACCTGCCCTAGTCGATACACCCTATAGACCTCGCTCTATCAACCACACCTGGTCGATAAGCAGTAGGAAAAACACCCAGCAGGATCTATCGACCTTGATCTATCGACCTACCCTAGTCGATAGCTCCTATCGACCTTGCCCTATCGACCTCACATGGTCGATAGCCGGTCTGATTTCCGAACTCTTCAACTTAGCCTAGGCACAATCCTAAGGCCAAACCTCTAAACTACAACCAATACACATACCAAGCAAGGCAATAACACACCAAGCAACTAGAGAAACACTCCTAACACACACACTGAGCAAGCAAGCATAAGAACTCACAATCAAAGCTTAACAAGGCACAACAAGCACAAATCCATGGTTCCCTAACCAGCACAAGCTTAGCAAACTCTAGCTAAAGCTTCACAAATGACCACAAAGTTTCTAAGCAACCTAGGAACACCTCAAAGCTTAGAACAACCCCACAAGCCCCCACACATGGCTTAATGTTAACTTTGGTCACAACTCACCTTAGAATGGAAGGATATATGCTTAGATGGACTCCTCAAGCTCAAGAAAGATCTTTCCTCATCCTCCAAAGCTCACGCCACAAAGCCTCACTCCAATCTTTCCTTTTTAAAGCTTCGCAAAGCTCCACACCCTTTGATCTCTCAAGATCCTAGCTTCACCAAGCTTTCCAAGCCTTTCTCTTCTTCTTCTCTCTTCCTCTTTTTAAGCTCTCAAGCTCAAACTCTCTCTCTTAGCCCCACAAATGGCGAGCAAGGAGAAGAAGAAAGGAAGAAGAAGAAGAAAAATTGCTTTTGATTTGTTATTGAGAAAAACCCCACAACTTCTGAAACGATTTATGACACCCTCAGAACAAATCTAAATTGATTATTTCACCTCATAATCAATTTCTCGAGACTTGTCTAAGGTTCATAAACTCGAAAAAACTTCCAAATTAATTAAATTAATTAATTAATTTTCGGAACACGAGCATTACATGTCCTCTTTGTCACGGATTGCACAGATGTTATCGCCATGACAGCAAAACTGGATGATTGGCCATCTTTCACCTCAAAGCTTAGAGATTTCTTCTTATTTACGGATTTGTTCACGTCATATAAGATTACATACATTCTACGCAGTGAGAATTTTCGTGTTGATCATCTTGCGAAGTATGCAAGATCACGTGGTTTCTGTTTTTTCCATGTAAGTAACTCGGTTCCCCTTTGGCTTTCCCTGGAGGAGAGTCACTAAACAGAGATCTTAATATATGAGGTTTGACGGCAAAAAAAAAGACAAATATTTTTTAAACCTCTTTTATTTCCAAAGTTTTCTTTAACCGAGATCTTAATATATGAGGTTTGATGATAAAAAAAAAGTAAACCTCCTTTATTTCCAAATTTCCCTTTATAAAATTTACAGATCAATTTAGATTATGGTTCCATTTTTTCGATGGTTCAGATAAATTATTTTCAGTTTATCCCACTTTCTAATGACTGTTTTTGGCTATTAAACCAATCATTTATGATGTTTTGTAGTTTATTCTTAAATTTTACTATTAATAAAAAAAATTGTTATGTTGTTACCTCAACTCAAATAAATTTTGTTTGTCACATTTTCTTACAGTTGAATATTTAAAGTCACAACTTTATTACCAATCATTTTAATAAACATTTATACAGTAAGACCTCTATAAATTAATAATATTATGATTAATGTATTTTATAATATTTTATTAACTTATCGTGTTTATTAATTTATAAAGGTGATATTTGACTCAAAATATCAATTTAGAATCGAAAAAAATATTAATTTAGCGAAGTATTACTTTATCGAGTATAAATTTATAGGGTTCACAGTTTCTAAAGCATAAGTTTCTACCGTAAAAACATATAATTAAAACCTACAACAAATATCTTTACCAATCGACCCATTATCACTCATATGATGAAGAATGTTGATAACATAATTAATTCCTTCAATGGACTATTTTAAGTGAAAAGATGCATACTATTCTTTCTATCTCTATCATGGATTTCAACTATGCTAAAATGATAACCATCACATGATATCATATTTAACTGGGAAAACGACCAGATTTAAAACATCACATATATGTATCAAAATTTTATTAAAAATGTGAATCAACTTATAGCAGAGGAACATGGTTTTGGTCTATAGATATAGTCACTTTCTATTATAACCAATAAGGATCACAATACTATTTGCTTAGTTCATTCTCTTTTAAAGTGAAAATACGAAACTAACAACCATAACTAATAATAGGCACATAATCAGAGAATCATACAAAACAAGAGATAATGTAGAGTTGATCATGATTGGTAATGCTTTTTGCTATAGGTTTTTGGTTATAGAGAGTTTGGCTATCAAAATAGTGTGTTAAAATTTTATTTACACTAGGGCTGAACCCAAAGTTGTATACCATGATAAGATGTGAATTAATCATTTCAGATTGAATTGTAATAAAACGCGATAAGGGCTAAAGAATTTATAATTAAAAACAGATGGAAAGTGTGATTAAATGATCAATATAAGCAAAATAATCTAAAAAAACTAACCACAACAGATGATAATTAATCGATTTCCTCGTTAATGCAAGTCTTGAAATCAATCTTGAACCATGATCTCTCATTTTCAACAGTTAGATCAAGAAACCTAAAAGAAACATTTGATATTTTGAAAAGATGAAGGGGAACTACACTACAAAAAAAAACTTATTGATAGCACATTAGCATAGCTCATTTTTCTTAACTGCTATTAAAGTTTCAATTTTGGATTTAATTACTCTATAGTAGCATTTAATCAATGCTAAAAAAAATAGATTAAGTGGGCAAATTTTTTAACTTCAGCGCCAACACTTAGGAAAAAACAAGACTATAGCAATGAATGGAGAAATGAGCTTATATAAACAAAGTCTCAGCTTTAGAGAAAACTCTCTATATATTTACAATGAATGGAGAAATGAGCTTATACAAAAATTATACATCATCAAATAAATCAACATAAATGCAAAATTAATAAATTAATTACAAAAATTAAACAAGAATTAATTTTGAGAGATTTTATCATCAATCGACATTGATGGAGACTGCGTATTTGTATTTAGACACTTTCTTGATATATCTATGATTTGATAGTCTTCTAGAAACTTCTTTGAATTTTGGCTTGATTTGCATTGAACCATTTGCTAATGAGTCATGAATGTGAACCATATTTTTGAAACTGCATCATAAAACACTCGGCTTTCTCAAACTCAAATAATCAAGTTCACGCCGTTTAGATAAAATTTTAAGCGAGGTAAGAAAACCATTAAATTTTTGCTAATCTCTATATAGTAATTTGAGCAATGTTAAAAGTAAAATAACCTTGCGTTTACATGAGATATTACGGCAAATGTCATTGGACACTCTTTTTATTTGTTTTAAATCTTACTAATAATCATAATAACTTTATATTTAGTTAATCAACTCCCTAATAAATATCACAAAATATCGGTATATAGATATTTAAAATTTTAATCCTTAATATTTAAAATTTAAATCTATTTATTTTTATTTAGTATCTTCTAAATAAATATGAAATTTTTTAATTAGAGTATTTAAACAAGGTAATATATAATGTTTTTAAATAAAGTCATTAAGGATATAATAATAATCACAAAATTAATATAATTAAAAAAATTGTACATAATATTTTTTAAAATTATTACTTTCCACAAAAACATTAAACTCACTTTATCTCTTTTATTAATTATGGACGAAAATTAAAATTAATTTTCTAACCATCCAACTTTAAATCATCCAAATCTTTAAATATTCTAATTTTTACAATGGATCAGGACGGGTTAAGACGGGTCATAACATATAAAGACAGGTTAAGACAGATCATGACGGATCTCATATCGAATTTCTAATCATTGATAATAATTAATATATTGGAGTAAATCACACAGTTATAGATATTTTGAATAATGTAAAAATATATACATAACACCACTTAATTTTTACAACAAAATTATATTAGAATCTAACTTATTAAAAAAATTTATCGTATGTAATTATATATTAGTAATTTTAATTAACACAATACAAATCACATATAATAATAATAAATAAGATAAATAGGATACTAAAACATAAAATAAATCTAATATAAAACAGTAATAATAATCTATAACAGTATAAACTAACGAAATATGAAATAGATATGTTTTTGTGGTGACAGTGCGTGTGACTATCTAGTCCTTATATTAATTTGGAACAATTTATTAGTTCATGTATTATTTTTTTAGCTAAAAATATATCTAATTTTTTTAGAATTTATAAAATAATTATTGTTTAACAAAAAATAAATTAAAATTATTGTATTTTGAAAAGAATTCCCTCAAAAAAATAAGTAACAATTTTTTTGACAAAAGATATCCTCTTAAAGTTCTTTTTATTGATTCCTTTTTGAACATAACATTCCAATAATGTTTACATGGAATACACTTTTAGAAAAGCATCTTTGCTATAAACTTATCAACAACTTTTCAAAGAAGACTATGATGTTATTGTCAAAGCCTCTTCCATGTTCTTAGCGATTACCTCAGGTGCCTTTCATACTTCTTCACTAGATCATCTAGAGAACATCCTCCCACGGGATCAACGGTGAAACTCCACTCAATCACACAACCTTCACCACGTGGCAACATCTTCACCGTCGAGACGTAGGACTCGAATCTAATGTTATTCTCCACTATCTCGTATCTCATCACATGCTCCACCAGCTTCTCCTTCGCCCATCCCACGGCTGAATCTACACCATTGGATCGTATAGAAGAACCGGAGCAGAATCTGATGCAACCGGGTTCACCGTTGATGCCCTGGACGCCGTGACACGTGGCGAGCGTTGGGAGCCACTTGTTAAGATTGAAGAAATCGGTGAAGAGAGGCCAGATTTGATCAGGCTTTGCCTTTGTGAGTGTCACCGATACTTTGGCTTGCCATTTTTCTGGGCTTGAAGCTTTTTCCATGTCAAAGAGAGAATCTAGATATGAAAACAAGATAGTGTTTCTGTTATGAGATTTGTAAGAAACTCATATATGAACTTTGTTTTTATAGAAAGTGTATATATTAACAATTTGGAGTATGAAATTTAATCACAGGTTGATGCCAAATCGCCAATTCAGTGAGAAGATATGGACGCGTTTTGCTCTTGAGATTGATGCTTTTGACAATTGTTATTCCTATTACTTCTTGGGAATATAAAATATTTAGTGTTACGTACTGGTAACAGCAAATTCCATGGATTGTAGACTTGAAGTAATTTTTTTTTTTTAACTTTATTGATAAATGGTAATAGTTTTTGGCAGTTTGTAAAGTTTTCCTAAGTATAGAAAGAATAATTGAAAATGTACTAAGGAAAAAAAAATAGGCATTAGATGGAGAATTTTAGGATTTATATCTAAATTACAGCTGATTAAAATCAATCTATACTACTATTATAACAAAAGTAAGAATTCACCTCAATCAAAGTTGAAGAAAAATTACTAAAATGCTATTAATAATACTATTTAGCCTTTTAATGGCCCACTGATTTTATTTAATTAGGCCTCATAATACTATAATCAGTTTATGTGTATTAATTGATATTATTTGGTTTAATAGTTCATATATCCAATTGACTTACATTCGCCGGAAAGCCCAATATATTATCGTTAGTTATAAGTTTGGTTAAGGCCTAATATTGTTAAAGTCGGTTATACATAATTCTAATGTGTTATCGCTCTATAAATATTGGACTCAGCCGCATTGTTCGATGTAGGTTTTGTCGTTAGGGTTTGTAGCTCTAGGTTTTAGAAGTATCTTTGTATGAATATGATTCTCTTAAACCACTTCGGTTCTGTGCAATATGTGTTTCATTGTTCCCTATTGTTGATGTTTTTTTGTTGTATTGTTCGTTGGTGCTTCTTATGTTAATTTGTTTTTGATATGTATTGAAACGACCGCATTTTTTTTTTGCACATGGAAATAATGAACTAATGCACATATATTAAACATTCAAAACCATACAATAACAACAAATTAGATAAACGACCACGAAAGTCAACGATTCTACCGGTTCTAACAATCCTACGAAAACTAACAAAAACCACAAAACTACCGGGTCCTAATCATCCCCTCCTCACTGTCTCGATTCCACGATCACGCCTTATCTTTACCAGTATTGACAAAAATGATGCATCAACATTTGGTAAACCAAACGCTGAATGAGATTGATCTTTCCAACAACATGTTATGTGAAAGCCACACGCAATTTCAAACAACCACAACAACAAGAAATCAATCACACCACACATTAATTTCTACTCGATCAAAATCACGCATGAAAATAATCCACGACCACAACCCCATCAATTCCTAATCATCAACCCATGAAAAGGTAATCAATAGCATCTATGACTAACCACTTAGCAATTCTCAACAAGAAAAGCTAAAACACAAGCCACAGAACAACATGATCGATCGACCAACCTATCAACCAACACCGTCGATACCCCATATCGACCACACCTTATCGACCACACCTGGTCGATACACACTATCGACCACGCTCTATCGACCACACCTAGTCAATAGCCATCCTAAAATCCACCCGAAGAAATTCATCGACATACCTATCGATCAACCCGGTCGATACACCCTATCGGTCACGCTCTATCGACCACACCTAGTCGATAAGCACTAGGAAAAACGTTCAGCAGGATTTATCGACCTCGCTTTATCAACATGCCCTATCGATACACCCTATAAACCTTGCTCTATCGACCACACCTGTCGATAGAGCACACCTGGTCGATAGGCATCCGATTTTCTTAAACTTTACAACTTAGTCTTGACACAACCCTAAGGCCAAACCTCTAAACCATTACCAAAACACACATCAAGCAAGGCAATGGCACACACCAAGCAACAAGGGAAACACTCCCAACAAGCCATGGAATCACCAAGAAACCACAACACACACAAAACCACCAAACAAGCACATGAACACAAATCAAGCTTTCAAGGCAAAACAACAACAAAAATCCATGGTTCTCTAACTACCACAAGCTTAGGAAACTCTAGCTAAAGCTCCAAACATGACTACAAGGCTTCTAAGCATCCTAGCAACCCCACAATGCTTAACAAAATCCCACAAGCTCCCAATCAAGGCCTAATGTTAACCATTGGTCACAACTCACCTTAGAATGGATGGATATATACTTAGATGGACTCCCCAAACTCAAGAAGATCTCTCCTTCTCCTCCAAGCCCCACGCCAAAACCTTAGCTCCAACCCACTCCTTTTCCAAGCTACACAAGCTTCACACACTCTTGATCTCACAAGATCCAAGCTTCTCACAAGCTCACCAAGCCTTTCTCTTCTCCTTCTCTCTTAGTTCACAAGCTCAAAAACTCTCTCTCTCTCCCATAACCAAGAAAAATGGCGAGCCAACAAGGAGAAGGAAGAAGAAGAAGCAAACTTGACTTTTGCCACTATTTTGAGAAAAACCCCACAACTTTCGAAACGACTTATGATACTCTCGGAACAAATCTAAAGTAATTATTTCAACCCCATAATTAATTTTCCGAGACTTGTCTAAGATTCATAAACTCGAAAGAACTTTCAAATTAATTAAATTAATTAATTTTTTGAAACACAGGCGTTACATGTATACTGATTTCGAATTGTGTTTCTATTTTTATAGGACTTATTCACGAGGCGGTTCGCTTTATTAAAGTCGTATCTCGGTCGAAGCCTTATTTTACATGGGGATGCGTTCAGAGCCGTGCCTACATTCCGAGAGGCCTAATGCGAATTTTTAAAATACATTTTTTTTTTTTTTACAAAATTATACAATTTAAAACACAATAAAATATATAATTTTTTGAAATATTTTAATTTTATAAGATAAGAAAATTTAAAACTAAATTATTCTTTAATTTTTAAAATTTTATTATTTATATTTATATTATGTACCTATATATTAATATATATATATATATAATGTATTTATCTAATGTAAAAGCAAAATGATACGAATGATAAGATGTGAAACTAAAATATAAAATGAATTCATAAATGAAAAAAAAAAGTAACATTTAGACATGAAACTCTAAATATTGAGATATGAAGCAACATAATCACTAAATTTTTTTACTAATAGAGGCTCTATTTTTGCTCTAAAATAAGGGGCCCTAGGCAAATGCCTTATTTTTAACAGGCACGCCTCTGGATGCGTTATTGGCGCATGAGTTTGCAAGCATCGTCAAAGCTTTTCCTATGAGGTATCTTAGTTTTTTAATGTTTGTAGTTATATATTAACCTTATAATATCATTTTTATTTTATTATTTTGTATATAGTTCTCACAATCGAATTTCTTTAGATGAGACCATAATTGAGCTGAAATTTACGTATATATATGGTATGGTCTTATTTATTTGAATTCTTCTGTTCTAACTCTTTCTAAGTTTAAAATGAACCCTTTGTTTCCTTCTGTTCTAACCCTTTTTAAGATTATTGGTTTTTAATGTTTTTTATTTTTTTTTAGACTTATTTTGTTTGTTTTATTCTGATCTAATCTGTATCAAGATATTTGTTATTTATTATAATTAATTGATTTAAATTTTATTTTACGTTTTTTTATCCTGGTAGTTTGATTACTCTAAGCATGTATTTTTTATTTATTATATACTTATTGTCAATGTTGATATTTTGAATATTTTTCTATTGATTTGATTATGGAGTAGAGGTCAAAGTTATAGCTAGATAATCAACGAGAGTCAAATCTCTTGTCTGCACAAGAATATCAACATGAGTGTTCCTAGACATTTCCCTCAATCCAGGATCTCAAAGCCACCATACCATTCCAAAATCTTCGACCGTTGTAGAAGGCAATGAGGGTATCATGTTCTTGTGTTTGGATAAGTGGTTTTAGTTAGTGTGTGGAATAAGTCACCTCTTTTATCTCATTTTCGAATAGAATTTTCCCAGTTGATTGCTTATGTTTCCTCTGCATTAGGTCGATTGCTTATGTTTTTAGTTCTCTGTATTTGAATTGGATTCCTTTTTTTTTAATTAGAAAATTGGAAACTTTCATCTTTTATTTTATGTGTGGAAATATAGAGAAATTGATATGTTTCTGGATTGAAAGGCTTATCTTTATCCCACAAATAATCCCATGTTCAGTGATTTGCTTTTACATTGATGGAAAAACCAAGGGGAATATGGTTTGTTCTTCTGCTGATTTTGCTCAAGATTATTTGGTGCTATCATTCTATTCCGTCTCGTGTTGCATTCACACTCTTTTCAGGGCACAAATACATCACGGCGTGCAGTATTCATAGTAACCCAATACGGAGCAGACATGGACACCGGCATCAAAAAAAAATTTCGTTCCTTTTTTCTTGTTCTATTTTTTTTTTTTTTTGGTTTTGTTTTTATTGTCTGGTGAATTCCATATTCTGATCCTCATGTTCTATACTGAATTAGATGGTGACATCATTTTCATGTGCTTTAATTTCATCAACTCTGCTGCTTTCATGGCGTCTGTCGACTCTTTTAATTATATTGAAAAAGTTGTTTTCAAGTTAAGATCTTCAAATTAGGGTAACCGTCAAGACAGTATCTTAGATACTTGGTTTCAAAGCCTATGCTTTGGAAGGTTAAACTTGCAATTTAGTTATACCTACCCTAAATATTAACAAGAGACAAAAGCTATGATTACTTTGCAGGTTATGCTTTGCATTGCTTGAATGTATGGCGTTACTTTTTTAGCAGAGTTGGAGCAGTTCTGTTCCTACACACTATACACTCGCCATATGACTGATTTTATGCTTCAGTTTTTGGTTGGGAGCGTACATGCATATCCAGGGCTGTCGTGTTATAGAGCGCTAGATCATGTACTCATTTCAAAGATGATAGAAGTAAAATTCTAACCTAATTTTTATGCATTTATCTTAATTAGCTGTTTTGTGAAGAATATGATGGATGGTATCAAAAGCTTTGCAACTACTCAAAGATCGAGGTAAAAAACTCCGATTATTCTATTTTCAAGTTGAATTTAGATCAACACCAATCGAAAAAAAATATTATAGATCTTTTGTCATTTGGTGTGTGTATTGATTTGTTTTTTTTTAAGCTTTTCTGCTTATGTCGGGTGGTTTTTATTTTTTAAGATTTAAGAATAGTTGGTTAAAATTTTGATCCAAGAAAAAAATCCGGTATTATATATTCATTAAGTTTTGTTTTGTAGCTGTTTAGAAGCTTTCAGAATGGTGAACGTACTCAATATATTGAATTTCCTACTATAGGGTTGTTATATTCAGTTTTTTTTCTTACAACTTTCAATTAGATAATATAAAGATTAACAAACACAAACTATATATCTAATTTAACTATGAAGGAGAGTGAGTGGAAGGGATGAGCTGCCATATCCGCCAAACTTGCTGGAGGTTTGATCAAGTAAGTGAGACCCTCGACTGGTACATATATACTCTCCACTGTCCCAACATTTTAACCAAGAAGTTTCCACTAAAGTTGCATTAGAGCAGCTTAGTGGTGACATTAACATTGTTTCCAGCCAAATTTCGTGAGAGCATGTAGATCAAGCATATGATGATTTGAAATTTCAAAAATTATAAATGTTTTAGGCCTCTGAAACATTTATGCATGATTCTATATATAAAATCGAGCTTAACTGCTTTTTTACTTTTGTTTTCAAACTGGTTGTTTTGTTTGCATATGCTCATTGAGAGTTTGTGAGTGCTTTATTTTAGGCATATGGATTATAGAAATAGCACAGAAGTCATGTTTTAGGGGTTAGAGTCAAATGCTTACAAATATGAAATGCTTGAATCTCTGAAACATTTATTAATGAGTCTCTGAAACATTATGTTACTTATGTTTCAGAAGGGTTTCTTTTGCTAGCTTTTTTTGGAATTGTGTGTCAACAAAATTCCTCCGCAATGGTGGCATGTGCAGACAACTGAGTCTGTTTTGAAACTTGCATCAGAAACAACAATATTTTTTTCTGATTTTCCTTCACTATACAATCATTTTGAACAAAGAATTACAGAACTTGATCAAGAGGTGGAGTAAAAGAACCGGTTGATGCATCTACGAGTCTTAAAGAGACTTATATGTATGTATGTATATATATATATATGTAACCAACACATCTGTTTCCTATTATTTTTTTTAAATCTATGTTTTCTCTTGTTTCGATTCCACTTACCCATTTCCATGCAACATTGATTGAAACAAGTATTTATTTGATTGGTATGTTTATGGTTTTTTTTTTGTTAAATAAATCTAATATAATTTTAAATATTTGGTGATGGTTATATAATTTCTTCGACCATGCAAGTTGTGTTAGGTTGTGCAAATGTGAACATATTTTCACTTTTGTTATTAATCCTAACTTCCTTGAGATTGAGGACATTCAAATGATGTAAGTATTTTTATTTGTCATAGTCTTATTTAATATAATGGTAGAATTGTTATTTGTTTTATTTGGATTGTTATTTCCTTAGTTTGGAACTTAATGAGCTAAAATTTGGCGGGAGTAAACTGAAATTCTTGTAATTGGGGAAGTGAGTTCATATAGAACAGGGGTATTGAAACGACCGAACCCAATTTTTTTTTTTTTTTTAACCAAATAATTAATGCTCCTGTAATATTAATTATTTCTAAGCCAAATCAATTAAATTTCAAAGAACTCATGAATAATAATTAATTCAAATAATATAACCACTTTCTAAAATTAAACCAGAATTAAACAAATAAATCACAAATTACTCCACATGATTTTTCATCCGAAAAATCATAAATTAAATGAATTTGGCATTAATACTAAAATACTCAAACAAACCAATAAGTCTAGATCATCTCGTCTTCTTTGTCATGATTCCACGATCACTCTTTTTCTTTTTCTGCATCAAATAAAGGAGATGCATAAGTATTTCGATAAATATTTAGTGAGGTAATCCTCCCATCTACGAGATATACACACACGAAAATGTAACGTAAAAACATCTAATCCAAATATCAATCATCCAATCAAATAACATGCTATAGACTCTCATCCAATGACCTCTACACAGGAAGACATGTTAACACATTCAAATTCCTACAGCTAATCTCATCGTCATGCACTCACCTTAGCCAACAGCAGAAATTTCCGAAACGATTTTCTGTAATTTTTCCGAAACTTCTCGGAACGTCTAATCCCTATATTCTTAGACATACAACCTAAATAATAATAAAATAATATTTAATTATTAATTAATAAAATAATTTAATGCTAAAATTAATTAAATAATGAATCTTGAACTACAAGATATCTCATGACTTAAGTCATCTTCTCCATTTCCGCCACACCTCCTGCAACTCCAAACTATGACGTCGTTGAAGTGGCCACCACCGACCAAGTCAGAAGTCCACTTCCAAGACTCAAACGCCGGCCATTCCACAAGCCACCGTTCATAACGACCACGACGACATGTGCCGATCACCACCGACACCATAACACACCAACAAACGATCACCATCGATCTCCCCACCACCCAAACTTGATCGCAACCACCAACCGCACTCCGTCAGGTCACAACATCGTCGAGACTTAACAAGATTTGATCAAACACTGATCAACGATCATAACACCAACACGCCTCATGTCTCACACCAAACTCCAACATGTCTCACGTCCCCATGGCGCCACCAAACACCATCACGCCACCAACAATCTCCACCACAACCTCCACCTTCCACGATCACCATCAACCATCAAGTCTCCATCGAGACTTGACAAGGACGAACTGATCACACCAAAACAGCAAGAAACAACTAGAGAGAGAGAGAGGTCCTTACCACATTGAGAGAAAAGAGAGAGACTTGAAGCTTCACACAAATGACAACGACTAACCTCTAACTCCGATGGATCCAACTCGGCGATCACCACTCCACAAAGACAGGGGTTGAAGAAGATGAGAGAAGGTGAAGGTGACAAACACTTGGACAAGATGGACGGTGACGGAAACTTGGAGGCATCGAGAAGAGTTTTATAGGATTAGGGTTTCTTTTTCAAAAACTTCAATTCAGCCCCTCAACTTACTGATCTTCTCAAATCGACCCCATAATTGTCTGATCTTTTCAAATCAACCCCTTGATTTTATTTGATTTTTTTCATACAATTCCTTCAATAAAAACTAATCAGAAAATACCAAAATAATTATTTTACCGATAATTATTAAATTTCTCAATCCGGAACACGGGCATTACAGGTATATATAAGACATATAAGGCAGTTTAGTAAAAAAGTGAGTTTTAATCTATGTATCAATCTAGGTCTGTCACTACAAGAAAACATAGGCTTAACAACATCTGATACCGTTGTAAATTCGTTGTTAATGACGATTTACAACTAATTAACGACGAATACGAAATCGTCGTTAATAGTTCGTCGTAATGGAAGATTCGTCGTAAATTCGTCGTTAATAATGCGAGGAACAGAATTCATCGTAACTGAGACGTTACACTGTTCCTCGTAAAATCGACGTAATATTAACAACGAACTAACAACATCCCTTTCAAATATCAACGTTAGTTCGTTGTTAAATTTACAATGAATTAACAACTACTATTCTCTATGGTAGACGTTAATTCGTCGTTGACGACGATCTTTGTATTGTCAAAAAAATTGTATATTAAATTTTTATTTCTTAAAAAGTTTGACATTAAAAAGTTTGACATTAGCAGTTTTAGCGGCTCTAAAGATGAATTCGTTCTGTATGCATAGCGGAAGAAGCTGTGTAATCTAGAGCGAAGACAGGGCAAAAATGTAGAGAGAGAGGATGTGAAGAATGAACAGAGAGGGGAAACGTCCTGCGTATATATAGATTTAGCTCCCGTTGCTAATTCGTTGTTAATTTACAACGAATTTACGATGAATCGTTGTAAATTCGTTGTTAAATTTAACGACGAAATTACAAGGAATCGTTGTATATATAGATTTAGCTCCCGTTGCTAATTCGTTGTAAATTAACAATGAATTTACGATGAATCGTTGTAAATTCGTTGTTAAATTAACGACGAATTTACAACGAATCGTTGTATATATAGATTTAGCTCCCGTTGCTAATTCGTTGTAAATTAACAATGAATTTATGATGAATCGTTGTAAATTCGTCGTTAATTTAACAACGAATTTACAACAATTCGTTGTATATATAGATTTAGCTCCCGTTGCTAATTCGTTGTAAATTAACAACGAATTTACGACGAATCGTTGTAAATTTGTTGTTAAATTTAACGACGAATCTACAACGATTCGTCGTAAATTCGTTGTTAAACATAATAACAAATTTACAAACGACCGTAACGACGAATTTACGACGAATCGTTGTAATGACGTCGTTACATTGTTAACATGTATTATATCTTGTTAACATATGATGTTAATCTTAATTAGTTTAACAAATAAAAATGTTATAACAAATAAAAACATAAACGTTTAAATAGATTTTGTTATAAAACTGTTGTAAATTAACAACAAATTAACAATGTAAATATTTCGTCGTAATTCAGTTGTAAAATAACAACGAATTAACAACAAATTTTCAAATCATCGTAAACTCGTTGTTAAGCATACGCAAAAGACGATCGAATTTACGACGATTGTATTCGCCGCTATATTACGACGATTTAACAATGAATGTTTTTTTCGTTGTTAGGCTGTTGTAAATTCGTTTTTAAATTACGACGATGTTATTTCGTTGTTAAATTTCGTTGTTAATCAAATGTTTTCTTGTAGTGTGTTCTTTTTAGTAATTCAAGTGTAGCACTGTTTTCCAAAACCCTAAATCATGCTTCATATTGTTGTTCTCTGTTTTGATTCCTATATTGCATAGTTGTTTGAATCATTGTTTCAAATACATAATTCTTTGATATCTCAAATCCTATATTCTATTTATCTCTCAGAACCCTGTTTATCTTCAACAAATAGATAAAGTAGAATACCGAGGAGACGTATATATGAAGGTAAGTTTTTGTTATTGTTGTTTATCTCCTCTCAATTTGAAGGTATAAATAACAAAAAAAATACATGTTCATATTTCTTCTTCACTTAGATTTCTCTAAAACGAAGAGTCTATCTATGGATTATCCGATGGTATTTATCTATGTGTTCTCCAGAGATAGAGCTATGCCATTTTGATTTTTGTGATAGACAAGTTTAGATTTGGGAAAATCAAAATCGTTTAGGTTTCCAGTATCATACACTACAAGAAAACAGCCGGAATCAGATGGAAAATTCCATCGGAAATCAGGAATTCCGTCGGAAATCCGTCGGTTTTTTCCGTCTGAACTATGTCGTCGGAATCTAGTTTCTGGAAATCCATCGCTAATCCGTCGGATATCCGTTGGAATTCTGGTGTTTTTAACCGACGGTGACCAACAGATTACCAATGGATCTGCACACCGACGGATTTCCGACGGGATTCCGATGTTTCTGAACCGAAAGAGACCGACAGATTCCCGACGTAGTACCGACGGATACAAACCGACGGATTTCCGACGGATCTAAAACCCGACGGATTTCCGACGGACTGCGAAATTTTGTTTTTTAATATAATATTTTGAAAAATAAATTAATTTCAAGAAAATTAAAATTTTAAATAAGAAATGACAAATAAAATTTAATAATATTGAAAATTAAAATAGAATATTATTGTAATTTTTTAATTATTCAAAAAGAAAAAAAAAACATAAAATTGTTTATAATCGAAAATGAAACTAAACGCCCGGTGGACGTGGTGGATATTGCGAAAAGAATTCGTTCATCCGTTGGATCATTGCTTGTTGATCAGCTTCATATTTCGCCTATTGCGCTTCTCCGGCCTCTTTAAGGCGTTGTATATCCGCCTTCAGCTCTTCCATTTCTGCGTCTTTTTCTGCGAGCCTCGCTGTAAGATCAGTGCTAGGATCCCCGTAAAAGCGTGAAGTAGCCGAGTAAGATGCTGAATCGTCGGGAAGACTAAAGACCCGACCTTTGGTCTTCGAAGTACACTACAGAAATGAAAAGTTGAATAAATATTTGAAAGTTAAAAAAAATTGATTAAAATTTTAAAATTTACTTACCGCGTAGACGAATTCGTTGATCTTCTCGATCGGGACTTCGGTGAGAGGCGGGGTTCCTTCAATGATTGGTTGACTAAGAAGATAGTCAGCACCCATCGTCCTGACATTGCCAACGATCTCCCGAGCTACACCATCTTGCCGAAACTACAAAATTAACAAATATAGTAAATATTTTGAATATAAAATTAAAAAAACAACATAGTGATTAAACCAAAAACTTACAAGTTGTTTCGCCTTTGTGACCAAACTGGTTGCTCCTAGATTGTGCGTCGCCTTACCCTTTCCTTTGCGATCGCTGTTCCGGCATGCAGAGTGGGTTGTGGAGCTAGCCTTCGTAGCGTCTTTACTCCAGTACGCTATCAACCCGTTCCATAGGGCCGGGATCAAAACCAACTCCCTTGGAACAAGATTCCTCGACCACAACGCCTTCCACTCGTTCATCTTCCGTGAATACATGATTGCCGCTTTTTTGTGGAAGTCCCTTCTAACCAAAGCGGTAATGTGACTATCCCAAGTAAATTCTTGCTGAAAAAATGGAAATTAAATTAAAATAAACTAATAAACTAATTAAATTCAAAGTAAACAATAAAGAAAATGAAAAATTTACCGCAAATTGCCGAAACCACATTTCCTGCTCTTCTAAGGGCATTTGGGCGTACGTCGGATATGGATGCTGAAGCAATCTATTAAGCATCCGGTTGATAGACTTGGAAATACCATTTCTCGAATCTTTAAACCTTCAAAACAAATTGTTTTGTAGACTTTAAATAGTTTATTAAAAAATATTAAATAAAATTTAATATTTTAAAATTGGAAAATGAGACTTACCATGTGTCTGTCCCAACACAATCCGGATGAAGACGAGTGAATCGCTCTCGTCCAGGTAAAGCAACGAAGTCCTCGACGCTAATTGCGCAGTGCAGTAGGGGTGGTGTCGATGCAGCAGGGGATGGTACAGGTGATGCGGTCTCCGGAATATGGGTCCCCCAAAACCCCCCCCCCCCCCAGAACCTCAGACTCCTCGGTTCCCAGCACCCTCATAATATAATCCGTAATCCCTAATAAATTTTTTAAAAAATGATTATAAATTTATACAAAATGTGAATAAATTTGTAAAAAAGATTATAAATTTATAAAAAATTTATTATAAATTTTAAAAAAAAAATTAAAATTTTTTTAAAAAATAATTATAAAATTTTTAAAAATTCTCCAATATAAATTAATAATGTAAAGTAAATTTAAATAAATAATAATTATAAATTATAAATAAAAAACTTATAATTAATTATAAATTTTTAAAAATGATTATAAATTAATTAAAAACAATTTAATTTTTTTCTAACCAAATTTATAATTTATTCTAATCTAAATATATAATGTAACGTAATATTAAACAACAAATTCTATAAAGTAAAAAAATCTCCAAAATAACATACCACATTATCCAAAAATTATTCTACTAAATTCTCCAACATAACAAATTCTCCAAATTCTAAATAATTCAATAACAAAACAAAATTTCCCAAAATTTAAAAATTAAATCTAACCAAACAAATCTTAGAACTAAAACTAGAAAACATAAATCTAACATCCAATAACATAAATCTAACATCCTAAAACCTAAATCTTACATCCAACAACCTAAATCTAACATCAATCTTAAAACCTTAGAAATCTCTAATTTTTATAGTTTTGGAAACTTACAAATTGGATGGAATTGATGGAGGATTGTTAGACATGTTGATGCTTGATGATTGATGTCGAAATTTGAGCTTGAATCGGACGGAAACCGGAAGTCGAAATCGGAAGTTTTGAGTTTTTTTTTTCGTTTGCGAGGAAGAAGATGACTCTATTTATCAAATAATTCCGACGGATTTCTGACGGAATATCCATCAGAATCTTTTTATATTAAATGACACGTGGTCTCGGAAAGATTCCAGCCTTAATTTTCGCGTATCTGTCGGAAATCCGTCGGATACGCGAAAATTAATTTTACCGGGAAATGAAAATTTCATTTGCCGCGTTAAATTTCGCGTGTCAGTCGGAAATCCGTCGGATATTTCTGACGGATTTCCGACGGATACGCGAAAATTAATGCGTGGACACGTGAAACGGATCAATACAAACGGAGCGTAAACGACCACGAAACCACGAATCCGTCGGAAATCCATCGGAAAATTTCCAACGGATTTCTGACGGGTTTGTGGTTTCGTGGTTGTTTACAATCCGTTTCTCTTGAAATATGTTTGTAGTAGGGTTTGTTACTCATTTCAATGATAAAATATAAACAAATACAATGTTACAAATGAAATATACAAAATCCAAAGAAATTTAGTTGTTATGGTTATAAATCATCGTTATAAGATATGTATCATGTAGTAACATGTAGACATGATAGTAGGGATTTTTTTAATTTTGATATATATGATATGTTACAAGGTATATGTTAGTATTTTATCATTGAAATGAGTAACAAACCCTACTACAAACATATTTCAAGAGAAACGGATTGTAAACGACCACGAAATCACAAACCCGTTGGAAATCCGTCAGAATTTTCTGACGGATTTTCGACGGATTCATGGTTACACGTGTCTCGGTTTAAGGATTGACTGACATTTGCTGCGGAAAAAATGTATTTTTCTTTGTTATCCGTCGGAAATCCGTCGGAAATTTCCGACAGATTTCCGACGGATAACAAAGGAAAATACATTTTTCTTCCGCAGCCAAAATCCGTCGGATTATGTGTAATTTGGTTTAGATGTTTCTTGTATAGTATTTTTATTGTTTTTTGGTTTAATTTAGGTTGTGTTTTTATTATATTGGTTTGTTTATGATTTTTAATGTTTTTATTTATTTATGGTTTTGTGGTTTTAAAACATAAAATGTAATATTTAAAACAAGAAATAAAAATACAAAATATAAATAAAAACAAATGTTGATCATGTACTAATCTGCGTTTAAAACACGAAAATTTGCGTTTCTTCCCTTTTCCACTTAATCGACCAACTTGCGAAAACAACTCAGGGACCACCAATGGATACATGGCTTTCTCACCTCTATCATCATGGCGAGCAGGACGTTTACTCTTCGTACGAACTTCCGATGGAAAGTAATATTCCGCAAAATGTGAGGTTTCTTCGTTGATTCTCTGTGCGACAATTGACCCCTCAACTCGACTTAAATTTTTAACCTTCTTCTTAAGATGGAACATGTACCGCTCAAAAGGATACATCCAACAGAATTGAACAGGACCACCAAGTGCGGCTTCATGGGGGAGGTGGATCGGAAGATGTTCCATAACATCAAAAAAGGACAGCGGAAATATCTTCTCAAGATTGCAAAGGATCAAGGGTATATTGTCCTCTAAATTGCGAATCCCCTCAAGTGTAAGTGTTCTTGTGCATAAATCCCGAAAAAAAGCACCAACTCCTGCAAATAAAAATACACAAATTTAAATATATATAAAATAAAAATATCAGTAATTTTTAAAATACACATGAAAATAATTTATACCTGCAATTGCTTCGTACACATCTTTATGAAGGAGCTCCGCAAAAGCGAATGGAAGAAGTCGCTGCATCACAACATGACAATCATGACTCTTCATTCCGATAAACTTTCCTTCTCCATAGTCGATGCAATTACGCAGATTAGATGCATATCCATCAGTGAATTTGACATCGTCTTGAATCCAATTAAAAAATTCTTTTTTCTTTTGTGCATCCAACCAGTACGGAGCAAAATGATATTTACCATTGGGAAGAATTTCAAGAAAATCACGATCGCAAATCTCTGCCAAGTCCAACCTAGACTTCAGATTGTCTTTTGTCTTCCCCGGTACATTTACAACCGTATTCATTATGTTATCAAAGAAGTTCTTTTCAACATGCATCACATCGAGGTTGTGCCTAAATAAATGGTCCTTCCAGTTAGGCAATTCCCAAAAGATACTCTTCTTGTGCCAATTATGAACTTCCCCGGCTCCGTAAACAGTTTCATGTCCATTACCTCCACATTCAGAAGTCATCGGAGCACCAAAATCTCTCAACTGCTCCAATAATTTACTGCCGTCTTCCTCATCAATTGGAGCTTCAAACACTTGTTTATTTTTCGTAAATAATGTTTTAGACCGACGATACGGATGCTCCATCGGTAGAAACCTTCTATGACAATCAAACCAACACGACTTTCTTCTGTTCCTCAATTGGAATGCATCTGTGTTGTCTGAGCAATATGGGCACGATAGTCTTCCATGAGTTGTCCATCCAGATAACATTCTATATGCTGGGAAATCGCTAATGGTCCACATAAGAACCGCCCGCATCCTAAAATTCTGCTGGCGCGAAACATCAAACACTTCAGCACCGTGACTCCATAGCATTTGTAACTCATAGATCAATGGCTGGAGGAATAGATCTAGTGATCTCTTTGGATGCTCAGGGCCGGGAACAAGAACGGAGAGAAATAAAAACTCTCGACGCATGCACATACCAGGGGCAAATTGTACGATGTTACGATTACGGGCCACAACGAATACTGCCTTCCATGCTTCCCAAAGGGGTTGAAACCATCTGTACATAACCCGAGGTACACATTTCTTCTCTCATACGCAAAATCTGGATACATGGATTGAAAATGTTTCCACGCTTTAGCGTCCGACGGATGTGTAATTTCTCCATCTTGACGATGTTCTGCATGCCATCTCATTTGCTCTGCCATGCGCTCAGATTGATATAACCTCTTCAACCTCAAAGTCAACGGTAAGTAGCACATACGTTTAAATGGAATTGGAACTCTCGCACTAGTATCTTGAAACCGTGGTTTACGACAAAATCGACAACTTCTCCTGTCTTCATCTTCTCTCCAATATATCATACAGTTGTCGATGCACACATCTATTACTTGATACGGCAAACCAAGACCACCTACAAGTTTCTGTACCTCGTAGTATGATGCGGTGCAAGATTATCTTCAGGCAAAAGATCTTTCACCATATCTGCAATCGCATCAACACATTCCTCTGCCAAATTGAAGTCCGTCTTAATGGTCATCATTCTACTAGCAGATGATAAAGGTGAATGACCATCTCTACACCCATCATATAATGGCTGCTTCGCTGCGTCTAACATATCAAAAAATCTTCTAGCTTCTACATTTGGTTCTTCAATCCTATCCTCATCTATTATGGTCGAAGACAAATTCTCTCTAAACGCATCATTCACCATCTCAACAGTACCAACACCAAAATCTACTTCCGTTCTATGTTCTCCTAAGCTATCGGCAACATAGGGTTCACTGCTACTACTACCATATTCAAAATTTCTTTCTCCATGTAGATACCAAATCTTGTAACCCGACATAAATCCATTGCTATACAAGTGATGCCATACTAATTCTATCTTAACATTACGAGAATTGCGACAAATTGAACATGGACATTTCATCTTACCACTTGTTTTCACTCGCGGTTGATTTCCAGCAACGGCCATGAACTCGCATATACCTCGTGCATAACCATCGTTTAATAACTTCGACTCCGGATCAAACATTTCTTCATCCATCCACGATCTGAAATCTCTAGAAGATGACATCTCTCTCTACACGTTTTTTTAAGAATTGTTGGGTAGAATTTTGTTGTTGTGATTGAATGGAGAAGTATGGTAACATATATATAATAACGTTTTCCGTCGGAAATCCGTCGGAATTTAACGGATATAATAACGGCTATAACAACGGCTATATTAACGTTCAAATTTTCAGACGGATATTAATCCGACGGAATCCGTCGGAAATTACCGACGGCAAACCGACGGATTTCTGACAGGAACCGATGGATAGTAATCCGTCGGAAAATACCGACGGAATTCCGACGGATTTCTGATGGATATTAAAATTGTCAATTCCGTCGTAAATCCGTCGGAATTCCGTCGGTATTTTCTGATGGATATTAATTCCGTCGGAAATGCCGTCGGAATTGCGGTAGATTTCTTGTAGTGATAGGTCCCAATCCTCTGATCAGAGAGCGAGAGGTGTTAAAAAAAATTCAATTCTCATTCAATTATACCGCTAATTATCCAATGGATTTCAATGGGTTCGATGTTTAGTTTGGTGCTCTCTATCTATATACATCATGGCGTGCAATATTCACGGTGACCCTTATTCGAGTTCAATAAGGAGCAGACATGGGACACCGGCATCTCCAACTGCACCATTGACTTTTCTTTACGGTGAGTAAATGATACATCTGTTTTGCTAGATTCTTCTGTTTGTTTCTCTCCTTGAACTGAGCATGTATGCACAGTTTCTTAGACAGAGACCTCATCTTGTATTAAACACAACATCTGTTATGAGGACAAGGAAGCACACCATCCTTATCTTTAAAAAAATCATTGACTATTAGGTGGGTATCTTGATAGGTTAGTGGTCTTCTTGCTTTTCATAAAAAGTTGCAGTTTTGATGCTAATTGATATACTTGAGACTTTCCGCTTCTTTTTATTATACTATGAATGCTAGCTTGGATCTTGGACATAAGTTGAATCTTATAGAAGGACGACCTCTCATGGGAAAAAAAATTAGTGAAACTTTTATTAGAAGAATGACAGATTATTGTCAGTATATGCTACACTATCTCTAAGCTAATCCATATGCTGAGATCATGGATGGTTAATTTATATTTATACTTAAATATCAGAATGATAAATATATAAGTTGTCTGATATAATAGAAACTTTAGATTAGTATCTATTATCGTAGGCAAAAAAAAAGAGAGATTATTATCTAATACAAAATTGTTAAATTTAAGATTTGGAGAATATACAAAGTGAAAATTATTATCTTCTCCAGTTAAATAAAAATTCAGAACTGTGAAAATTGTCTTTCCACATATGTATAGCTAAATAAATTTGTTTGATATTATAGTCTTAGGTTAATTTTCTTACTTCATTGTAGTTTCACAATTTTAGGTGTGTTATTTGATTAATTTATTTTTAAAATTACAATGTATTAAGAAAACACATACAAGTAAATCTCAAACTACATAAAAATTAAAAAATGTGTATTTTTCTGTATAGTTTTGGCACTACGAGAAACATGTTCCATTAGACGATAACATTGGTTGAACTTTGATGTAAAATTTTAGTTGTCAAGACTTCTTCAGAGATTCCAGCCATACCATCATGCTCGAACACGGATAAGTTCCTTAGCTTCTGATCAACCTAGTTGTATTGATCTCCTTAGACAGACGGTTAACAAGGTGACTTCCAGATCAGGGATTAAAAATAAAATTGAAACAAGATAAAATCATATATTGAAACGACTTATGGCATATAAATATGGAAACTTCTCTGCCATTTGAATCGAAGAATTTATGGAAGAAATTGGGTTTTAAATTTCCAGAAACCACAAGATTATATAGCCAAAGGGGAAAATCTGCACCTAAAATCATCCTAGAATTGGCATTTTGTTGGAATTCTTTTTATAATAGGAAGCCAACAAAAGCAATTGAATACTTTATTAATGTTGCGAAAAACTGAGATGGAAAACAAAACGGAATGTACCAGATTTTTAGCACGTGCATCCATCAAACCAGAGACCAAAGCAGGGCTTAGATGAAGGTGTAGATGTAGATGAGGGTGAGGAAATGCCTCATGATTCTTCTAACAAGTCATCAAGCACATAATGAAATAGCAGTCAAGTATACTCTAATTCATAGTAAAGAGACTTTTGTTGTGTTTGAGATTGTTACTACCGTTATGTATATTTTGTTAAATAAATCTATGGTTTTAAACACTTCAATGTATTTGCTAATTACAAGCATAAAAAACAAATGGATAAAAAAAATGTGTGTGTGTATATATTGCATTTGATATATCAACTTTATACGTATATGGAATTATCTAAATTTTCTAGATAAAAGTAGTGGATTGTTAGTTTGTGTCAAAATAATTTATTTTAAGATAATATTGATCATGTAATTTTTTTTATTTGATTAAAAAAATTTGAAAATTATAAAAAAAATAATCCATGTATACTGAAAATTATTCAAAATTGTTTTAAATTTTCTAAAACATTTTAAAATACTATAAATCATCTTTAGTTACCAAAAATAATTGAACACAAACTCAACTCCTACTTACTCGGAGAGTGATACTAATTATTAAAATTGTGTGTACTATTTGATTACTCTATACTATCAACTTTCTCTTTTTGTAATCTTATATTTTGGATAGAGGTTAGGAGACATAACTCAATAATTGCTTGAAGCTTAAAATCAAATTACTTAATTCAAAAACACAACTAAAACTTTAAATCGGTGGAGAGAACTCAATGATAAAAAATTAGATTACTTAAATTGAAAAAATAAGTCTATTCATGGGCTATCCAATAATAAATTTTCAAAAAAAGAATGTAGAACTTTTTAGCATTTTTAATTCTTTCATTTATTATCATTTACACAAACTCTTTTTAATTTCTTTGCACACTTTCCAAAATCTTTAGCCATGTATAATATAATATGTAATATATATTTTGAGTTTCAAATTTAACTTTCATGCAATTTGTATTAGTTTTTAGGTGGTCATGTTCAATGTGAGAAGAGAAAAGCAGAGGAGGCGGTAGCAAATAGTGACAATGGCATTTGTAAGGATGATGTGAATGGTAAATTTTTTTGACAGCCAAAACTTTAAACGGGATGATTTGAGTTTCAAAAAGGGGATGTATTGTACTGAACATTTGGAGAAATTTGAGTTAAAATGACAAATCATGTGTTTATTGAAATATGAGTTTTAAAATATCTTTTAAAATTCAGTATTATTAGATTAATGACTTAAAGATGAGATGAGATGCTAAACAAAAATAACACATATCTGCTTTACAACGAAACAAAACCTATTAAAAAGGGCATATCAATCTACATGTCTAATATAGTGAAAGAGTTTATATAATTATACCAAATTTTGTTTTCCTTTGTGTATCAAAGGTTGCAGTAGATAAATATTCAGATTCTGATAAATCATGTTATGGAAATAAGTGCTTCCATGAACTCAAGCACAAATCAAGTTCAAGGTTAGATAATCCAGATAATAAATTATTACTTCGAAGCAATTGGCAAGGTGAACGTATGTTGTGATTTTCTCAAAAGTAGTTAATACTCTTTTTTGTGTTTAGAACAAACAAAACACTATTTTAAATGGATAGTAGTTAAATTATGTTGTTTTTTTTGTTGCAATGTGAAGTGAAGTTATGTAACGCACGTGTTCCAGAAAATTAATTAATTTAATTAATTCAGAATTCTATCGAGTTTATGAACCTTAGACAAGTCTCGAGAAATTAATTATTGGGTTGAAATAATTAATTTAGATTTGTTCCGGGGATGTCATAAATCGTTTAGAAAGTTATGGGGTTTTTCTCAAAGGAAGGAAGAAAAGTGGAGTTGTCTTCTTCTTCATGAACGTCATTTTTGTGGCAAAGGAAGAGAGCTTGAGAGCTTGTTGGCGTGAGCTAAGGGAGAAAGAGGAAGAGAGAAAAGAGTTCTTGAAGCTTGGAGCTTGAAGGATCTTGTGTGTGAAGCTTGTGGAGCTTGGAAAAAGAGTGGGTTGGACCTAGGGTTTGGGCATGGGGTTTAAAGAGAAAGGAGAGGTCTTCTTGAGCTTGGGGAAGTCTATCTAAGGCTAGATCTTTCCATTCTAAGGTGAGTTGGGACCAAAGATTATCATTTAAGCTTGTGTGTGGGCCTGGGGAGTTTGATTTCTTTTGGTTGGTTTCCAATTTTTGTGAAGCCTTGGGGGTGTTTCTATGCTTGTGATGTTTAGAGAACCTTGGTTTCATGATTGTGGTGCTTTATTGAGCTTTGATTGTGAGAATCTATGCTTGATTTGATGATTGTGATTTTTGTGAGCCTTGGTGAATTTTCAAGAGTCATTGTGAAGCTTTAGCTAGTGTTTGCTAAGTTTGTGGTGGTTAAGAACCATGGTTTGTGACTTGTTAAGCTTTGATGATGATTTCTTATGCTTGATTTTGGTGGTTATGAATTTTTGTGTATTGTAGAATACTATTCATGCTGTAGAATACTATTCATGCTGTGAAAGTGTGTTTACTATTCATGCTGTGAAAGTGTTTACTATTCATGCTGTGAAAGTGGATATTATTCATGCTGTGAAAGTGTGTTTACTATTCATGCTGTGAAAGTGTTTACTATTCATGCTATGAAAGCGTGTTTACTATTCATGCTGTAAAAGTGGGTTTATTCATGCTGTAAAAGTGGGTTTATTCATGATGTGGAAGTGTGTTTACTATTCCTGCTGTTGTTTAGCTTATCTTGGTTTGGAATTGCTATTTTGTTGTATGAAGTTTTAATTGGTGTTAATTAATTTTTCGTGTTAGCTTGGTTATTGAAAATTGCTTGGTGCTTTTTGATAGCCTATTGTTGGGAGGATCAATATCACTCAGTGTTTGGTTTACCAAATATTGATGCATCACTTTTGTCGATGCAGGTAAAGATAAGGCGTGATCGTGGAATCGAGGCAGTGAGGTGAGGATGATTAGGACCTGGTAGTTTTGTGGTTTTTGTAGCTTTCGTAGGATTGCTAGAACCGGAAGGAATTTTGACCTTCGTGGTCTTTTATGTGTTTGCTGGATTGTGTTATAAATGTTTAATTATATTTCTGGGTAAAAAAAAAAAAAGTGCGGTCGTCACATTTTGGTATCAGAGCCCATACGGTTCTAGGAGCCTATAAGGTTCTAGGATAGCTTGTGGGTTGGTTGGGGTCATATAATCATCCTCTTTGAGCCTTGTGGGATTCCATGGTGAGTTATCTTTATTGTGATTATTGTGTTTTAGTGTTTCTTAATCCTTGCTTCTGCGTGTGCAGATGGTTAGAGGGCGTGGTAGAGGTCGTGGTCGGGGTAGAGGTTGTGGCCGTGTGCCGGATGAGCGGGTCGAGGAGTCACATGCGATTAAGGTGGGGTCAGAGGGTGTTGCTGGCATGAGTGTCAGTGTGGGTGGTGTTCCAGCGGGTGCTGCGAGTTTAGCAGCGGGTGATGCTCAGGCCGGAAATTACCGCATTGCGGATCTTTAGACGAGGTTTTGGAGTGGTTTCCAAAAAGGGTACCGGTTCAGGCTCCTGTGGTTCTGATGGTTGTTGAGGTTTAGCCTCATATTGCAGCTGCGGTTGCTGAGGAGCTCCTATCCTACCTTAGGATGATGGAGCAGATGCAGAGGATAGGCACGGGGTTTTTCCCTGGAGGTGCTAATTCTGAGGACGCGGATGCGTGGTTGAGGAGGATAGAGAGAAATTTCCTCTTGAGTAGTTGTCCCACATGATACCAAGTGGACATTGCAGTCCATTATCTGGAGGGTGATGCGCATCTCTGGTGGAGGGGTATGGCAGCCCAGAGAGTTCAGGCCGAGATGGCTTAGGCGGATTTTGTGGAGGAGTTTAACTCTAAGTTTTTCCCTCAGAAGGCGTTCAACCGGTTAGAGTCGAGGCTTGCGAGATTGACTCAAGGAGATCCATCGGTACGCGAGTATGAGATAGAGTTCAACCGGCTTAGGTATTATGTTAGACGAGCGGTTGAGACTGAGTTGGCCCGTGTGCAGAGATTCCTGATGGGTCTTAGGGTTGACTTGCCGAACCGTTGCATGGTTAGGGATATTTGCTCGGTTGATGAGTTGCTTGAGGAGGGTCTGAAAGATGAGATTGTAGCAGTTACACCGAGTCTTTAGCCATGTATAATATAATATGTAATATATATTTTGAGTTTCAAATTTAACTTTCATGCAATTTGTATTAGTTTTTAGGTGGTCATGTTCAATGTGAGAAGAGAAAAGCAGAGGAGGCGGTAGCAAATAGTGACAATGGCATTTGTAAGGATGATGTGAATGGTAAATTTTTTTGACAGCCAAAACTTTAAACGGGATGATTTGAGTTTCAAAAAGGGGATGTATTGTACTGAACATTTGGAGAAATTTGAGTTAAAATGACAAATCATGTGTTTATTGAAATATGAGTTTTAAAATATCTTTTAAAATTCAGTGTTATTAGATTAATGACTTAAAGATGAGATGAGATGCTAAACAAAAATAACACATATCTGCTTTACAACGAAACAAAACCTATTAAAAAGGGCATATCAATCTACATGTCTAATATAGTGAAAGAGTTTATATAATTATACCAAATTTTGTTTTCCTTTGTGTATCAAAGGTTGCAGTAGATAAATATTCAGATTCTGATAAATCATGTTATGGAAATAAGTGCTTCCATGAACTCAAGCACAAATCAAGTTCAAGGTTAGATAATCCAGATAATAAATTATTACTTCGAAGCAATTGGCAAGGTGAACGTATGTTGTGATTTTCTCAAAAGTAGTTAATACTCTTTTTGTGTTTAGAACAAACAAAACACTATTTTAAATGGATAGTAGTTAAATTATGTTGTTTTTTTTGTTGCAATGTGAAGTGAAGTTATGTAACGCACGTGTTCCAGAAAATTAATTAATTTAATTAATTCAGAATTCTATCGAGTTTATGAACCTTAGACAAGTCTCGAGAAATTAATTATTGGGTTGAAATAATTAATTTAGATTTGTTCCGGGGATGTCATAAATCGTTTAGAAAGTTATGGGGTTTTTCTCAAAGGAAGGAAGAAAAGTGGAGTTGTCTTCTTCTTCATGAACGTCATTTTTGTGGCAAAGGAAGAGAGCTTGAGAGCTTGTTGGCGTGAGCTAAGGGAGAAAGAGGAAGAGAGAAAAGAGTTCTTGAAGCTTGGAGCTTGAAGGATCTTGTGTGTGAAGCTTGTGGAGCTTGGAAAAAGAGTGGGTTGGACCTAGGGTTTGGGCATGGGGTTTAAAGAGAAAGGAGAGGTCTTCTTGAGCTTGGGGAAGTCTATCTAAGGCTAGATCTTTCCATTCTAAGGTGAGTTGGGACCAAAGATTATCATTTAAGCTTGTGTGTGGGCCTGGGGAGTTTGATTTCTTTTGGTTGGTTTCCAATTTTTGGTGAAGCCTTGGGGGTGTTTCTATGCTTGTGATGTTTAGAGAACCTTGGTTTCATGATTGTGGTGCTTTATTGAGCTTTGATTGTGAGAATCTATGCTTGATTTGATGATTGTGATTTTTGTGAGCCTTGGTGAATTTTCAAGAGTCATTGTGAAGCTTTAGCTAGTGTTTGCTAAGTTTGTGGTGGTTAAGAACCATGGTTTGTGACTTGTTAAGCTTTGATGATGATTTCTTATGCTTGATTTTGGTGGTTATGAATTTTTGTGTATTGTAGAATACTATTCATGCTGTGGAATACTATTCATGCTGTGGAATACTATTCATGCTGTGAAAGTGTGTTTACTATTCATGCTGTGAAAGTGTTTACTATTCATGCTGTGAAAGTGGATATTATTCATGCTGTGAAAGTGTGTTTACTATTCATGCTGTGAAAGTGTTTACTATTCATGCTATGAAAGCGTGTTTACTATTCATGCTGTAAAAGTGGGTTTATTCATGCTGTAAAAGTGGGTTTATTCATGATGTGGAAGTGTGTTTACTATTCCTGCTGTTGTTTAGCTTATCTTGGTTTGGAATTGCTATTTTGTTGTATGAAGTTTTAATTGGTGTTAATTAATTTTTCGTGTTAGCTTGGTTATTGAAAATTGCTTGGTGCTTTTTGATAGCCTATTGTTGGGAGGATCAATATCACTCAGCGTTTGGTTTACCAAATATTGATGCATCACTTTTGTCGATGCAGGTAAAGATAAGGCGTGATCGTGGAATCGAGGCAGTGAGGTGAGGATGATTAGGACCTGGTAGTTTTGTGGTTTTTGTAGCTTTCGTAGGATTGCTAGAACCGGAAGGAATTTTGACCTTCGTGGTCTTTTATGTGTTTGCTGGATTGTGTTATAAATGTTTAATTATATTTCTGGGTAAAAAAAAAAAAAGTGCGGTCGTCACATTTTGGTATCAGAGCCCATACGGTTCTAGGAGCCTATAAGGTTCTAGGATAGCTTGTGGGTTGGTTGGGGTCATATAATCATCCTCTTTAAGCCTTGTGGGATTCCATGGTGAGTTATCTTTATTGTGATTATTGTGTTTTAGTGTTTTTTAATCCTTGCTTCTGCGTGTGCAGATGGTTAGAGGGCGTGGTAGAGGTCGTGGCCGGGGTAGAGGTTGTGGCCGTGTGCCGGATGAGCGGGTCGAGGAGTCACATGCGATTAAGGTGGGGTTAGAGGGTGTTGCTGGCATGAGTGTCAGTGTGGGTGGTGTTTCAGCGGGTGCTGCGAGTTTAGCAGCGGGTGATGCTCAGGCCGGAAATTACCGCATTGCGGATCTTTAGACGAGGTTTTGGAGTGGTTTCCAGAAAGGGTACCGGTTCAGGCTCCTGTGGTTCTGATGGTTGTTGAGGTTCAGCCTCATATTGCAGCTGCGGTTGCTGAGGAGCTCCTATCCTACCTCAGGATGATGGAGCAGATGCAGAGGATAGGCACGGGGTTTTTCCCTGGAAGTGCTAATTCTGAGGACGCGGATGCGTGGTTGAGGAGGATAGAGAGAAATTTCCTCTTGAGTAGTTGTCCCACATGATACAAAGTGGACATTGTAGTCCATTATCTGGAGGGTGATGCGCATCTCTGGTGGAGGGGTATGGCAGCCCAGAGAGTTCAGGCCGAGATGGCTTAGGCGGATTTTGTGGAGGAGTTTAACTCTAAGTTTTTCTCTCAGAAGGCGTTCAACCGGTTAGAGTCGAGGCTTGCGAGATTGACTCAAGGAGATCCATCGGTACGCGAGTATGAGATAGAGTTCAACCGGCTTAGGTATTATGTTAGACGAGCGGTTGAGACTGAGTTGGCCCGTGTGCAGAGATTCCTGATGGGTCTTAGGGTTGATTTGCGGAACCGTTGCATGGTTAGGGATATTTGCTCGGTTGATGAGTTGCTTGAGGAGGGTCTGAAAGATGAGATTGTAGCAGTTACACCGAGTCTTCAGGCGAAATCTGTGCTGCAGCAGTCTGGTCCGAGCAGAGGCGGTAAGCTGATGCAAGGACAGAAGTGGAAGCGGGATGGCGCTTCGAGTAGCAGTCAGGGTGGTCAGGGTTGCTTCGAGTGTGGGAGGATGGATCACAGAGTGGCGAGCTGTCCTAGAAAGGGCGGGGGGCGAGTGGATTCTCGGGTGTGCTTTCACTGCAAAGAGGTGGGGCATATTAGACCTCAGTGTCCCAAGCTGCGGCAGAGTGAGGCCACAGTGGTGCAGTCCGTTAGTCCGGTGGCAGCAGTGCCTTGAGTGTACACCATTATCGAGTCTGGAGAGCCGAGTTCCAGGCTGATCACAATTATTTTCTTAGATTCATCTAAGTTTAATTATGTGTTGGGGAATTTGGTTGCTTGTTGGGGTGTTAAGGTTCTCGGCACATGTGTATGTGCAGGGACCTTGTGTGTTGGGGGTGTTGAGTGTCATGTGTTGTTTGACACGGGAACATCACATTGCTTTGTTACTCCGGAATTGGCCGAGAAGGCTAATGTTTGAAGCGAGCCCGGTGTGAGTTTGGGTTTCGTGGAGGTTGATAGAGGGAAGCTCCTGATGATTCACTGTCGGGTTAGAGACGTGGATGTTCAGGTAGCGGGAGAGTCTATACCTGCCGATTTGATTATCTACTCCGTGGAGCTGTATGATGTCATTTTGGGCATGGATTGACTCGAGAAATTCAGAGCGTATCTGGATTGTCACCGAGGGCGTGTCAAGTTTGACAGAGGCAAGGGGAGGTTGGTGTATCAGGGGGTGAGACCGACTTCTGGGAGACTCATGATCTCGGTTATGCAAGCCGAGCGTATGATCGAGAGGAGTTATGAGGTGTTTTGGCTACCATTTCTTTGTCGGAGGCTGTTGGAGAGGCTAAAGTTCAGGATATTCGAGTGGTTCGGGAGTTCCAGGATGTGTTTCAATCGTTGCAGGGGTTACCACCATCTAGGTCGGATCCTTTCACGATTGAGTTGGAACCAGGGACAACACCGATATCCAAGACTCCTTATAGGATGGCCCTAGCAGAGATGGCAGAGCTGAAGAAGCAGCTGAAGGAGTTGCTGAGTAAAGGGTTTATTCGCCCGAGTACTTCACCGTGGGGAGCACCGATATTGTTTGTGAAGAAAAAGGATGGGAGTTTTTGGTTGTGCATTGACTAACGGGGACTTAACCGAGTCACAGTGAAGAACAAGTATCTTTTTCCTCGGATCGATGTGTTGTTGGATCAGTTGAGAGGAGCTACTTGGTTCTCTAAGATTGACTTGGCATCGTGATATCATCAGATTCCTATCGATGAAGTAGATATCTGGAAGACGGCTTTCAGATCTCGTTATGGCCACTACAAGTTTATAGTGATGCCATTTGGGTTGACAAATGCACCAACTGCATTTATAAGATTGATGAACAGTATTTTCTAAGAGTATCTGGATGAGTTTGTGATCATCTTTATCGATGATATCTTGGTGTATTCGAAGAACCTGGAGGAGCATGAGGTGCATGTGCGTGTGGTTCTTGCGAAGCTGCGGGAACAGAAGTCTAAGTTGAGCAAGTGTAACTTCTGGCAGTGGAAGATTGGTTTTCTGGGTCGTGTTATCTCCGCGGAGGGGGTTTCGGTAGATCTAGAGAAGGTTCGGGCCATTAGCGCTTGGCCGAGGCCGAGGAATGCCATGGAGATTAGGAGTTTTCTTGGGTTGGCAGGTTATTATTGGCGGTTTGTTAAGGATTTTGTGAGTTTGGCTAAGTCTATGACAAAGCTGACAGGAAAGGATGTTCCTTTCGTGTGGTCCTAGGAGTGTGAGGAGAGTCTTGCGAAACTGAAAACACTTACAAAGGACCAGAAGCAAACTCAAGACCCTATGCAACTCACTTTGCTTAAAAGCCTGCAACCAGAACAGCACCTAAACGCTAATATGAGCAACATTGAGCAAAGTAAGTATCTAAACTAAGTTTCAATTATTAAAACGGATATGCTTGCTCATGATGCAGGAAAAACGAATTTGAGCTCTAAGAATTCTGAAAGTGAGCAGCATAACGTGAGCAATCAGCTATAACAGAATTCAACCAAGAACTTTACGGTTCAGAATGACAACTTGCATAACAAAGAGATTGCAACTAAACCACCTAACTATCTCATGAATACTGGTGAGATCAAGAGAACCTTGTTTTCTAAACCATCGTTGCCTAGGTTTGTTTTTAAGGAAGCTCTTACGAGCTTAACTAACCCTGAACCGGTGCTGCCGAGTAAATTCATTTCTCTTTTGCAGGAATTCGAAGACAACAACCCAAGGGGATTGCCACTACATCAGTGTGTCGTTGAACCAGGGGCACCCACTGAGACCGTTCTCTATATCATTCAAAACAAGCAAGGTAAGCAGCATGTGGTCAATCAAAGGTATGCATTACTTCCTAACCCTGAACTTAATTCGTTGGGTTTGGAACATGTCAAAGAACTCTATAACTCATGTTCTGACTTTAAAAACATGTTTTTAACTTGTGGGAAGTAAGCTTATGGACAGCATAAAAGTTTTCTGTATAAGCAGTTTGAATCTCTTGCATTTAGATATTCAGTGAGAAGTTCTGTTATTGATAGATTCCCTAAGATGATGCATTGCATTTCAAATCATAGAACTGTTGAAGCTTCCCCTGTTTTGAATTCGATCATTACAGTTTTTGGCAATGTTTACATTCTGGTCTATAATAACACCTTTGATGATCAAACTGAATTATTGAGATTTAAAAGGAAAATGTTTGTTGAATCAGAGAAGAATACCTATTGCACATATAATCGTTTGTTTCGAGTCTTTGTTACAAGTGCACAGGGTATGCAAGCTGAAAATATGAAGGATCATGGATCTAGAACGTGGTGGAGTTACTTCTGGTTTAAGATAATTGATGCTCAAGTTGTTTATGAACCATGGAAGTGTTATTGGACTGAGCAGTACCTTAAGGAAGCAAACCAGAGGCGATGCAACGAGATTTTTGATCCAGGAGATTGGTTTCGAATTCAAAAGAAGAGTGGACGTTTTCCAGTCGAAACAAAGCTCCAATTGAAACCAAGAAGCAAGGGAAACCAAATCAGTCAAGGAGAAGGAACGGAGATGGATGAACAATTAAACCGTGAGAGCGATGACCATTCTGATTTTAAAGAAACCAAGGAGCATGAATCTTTTCAGATACCAGCACAGATCGTGTGCAAAACCTACAAAAAATGTTTAGAAGGAGCAACCGTTGAAACCATTCCTTGTGAAATCCGAAAAGATAATGAAATTATTGTGGCTGATGCAATAATTCCAAGGTATGGTCTACTTGCTATTCTTAATGATAATTTACTAGATGTTTTTAGTCTAGTGAGAGATTTATCGTAGAACAGTTCTTTAAACAACAAGCTTTCCTACTTGATGAGAACAAATCGTGTGAGCTTAGTTATCCTTTGAGCAATTCTGTGTTGCATGATAAATTCTCTAAAAATATTAATGCTTCTAAATAATGCTAAACTGTTCTTTGGAGAATTTGTTTACTATGAAAACAATCTGAATTTTAGAAAAAACTTAGATGATCTTGAACATTTGAAGTATGTTTTAGATGATCTAAGTAATAAACTGTTTGTTGAAACAGAGAAATTTTCCTTTGGTGTGTTTGATCTTGTGTTCCAAGTTATTGTTGTGAAAGCACAATGTATACAGGATGAGGAGCTGCACTTTTATGCACCAAAATTGTGGCTCTTCCATGTTTGGCTTAAGAGGATCTTTGTTCAAGCTGATCTTGAACCGATGAAGTATTTGAGAAAGGAGCAGCACGCAAAGAAGAGGCAATGCCAACTGATCTTTGAGCCTGGTGGAAATTTTTGGATTCAAATGAAAAGAGGACGTTTTCCAGCCCACACAAGGATCAATGCCTACAAAACCTGCTCGCAAGGTAAGTATACTGTGAGTTCTAGTTTTAATGTTTCTGATCTCTCTCCTTTTATTGCAGATGAAGCAGATTTGAGGACAAATCCTTTTTAAGACGAAGGGGATGATATGAGCATGGCCAAGGATAAGGAACTCAAACCTGAACAGTCAGAGGATGGACTCGGTCACCAGACTGAGTGGTGCAATTCAAGTGGAGCTGAAGCTGGACTCGGTCACCAGTCCGAGTGGTACAAGCCGAGTGGACCAATGACGCGTGCTCAGACTCGGAAGCTCGAGGAGACTATCCATTCTCTACTTACACACTCAGAGAATCGTTTTGGAGAAAGAGATGCTTATCAAACCTCCCTTGTTTTGATTCAAGCTGCATGATTTCAACAAATGGGTAAGGTGAGCAATTATACTCTTTTTCCCTTGACAAGTTTTGTCCCACTGGGTTTTCTTGTCAAAGTTTTTAATAAAGTAGTTGTTCATCTCGCTAACCCCATTTGTTGAACCAAGATTGGCCGGAAGCTTCTACACCTTCAGCTGATTCTTTTTATTTTTTATCTTTTTATATTTTATCCTTATTCGGTTGGGCCTTTCTGTATTTTGGGCCTTAAAAACGTGTTAGGGTTTTTTTTTCTCTCTGATTTCCCTATTTAAACTCATGTAAACCTTCAGTTTGATATATCTAGCTTTTTTCAAAAACTCTCTGAATCTAGATCCAAAACCGGTAAATCAAAGGAGTTTCATTCCCTTTGTGTGACCCATCGATCCATTGGTAAATCTAAGGAATTCCGCAGCCTTAGTGTGACCACTACACTCCACTGTTACTTGAATCCATTCGATCTATCTCACCACCCCATCATTTTCATATGCATTTGCTTCTGAAGTGGTGATTTTGGAGTAGAATCATATTAACTTGGGACTCGGAAAAGAGCAGCATCTCAACCCACAGTTTAATCAAGCAGTAGTTGATCTTCTTCTTTTGTTTTGAACTGATTATTTGAAGTATGATTTTTTGAGCTGGAAGAATTTCGATAAAAATTGAACTATGTTAGTTATGTGACTTTGATCTTTCTCTCTTCTCATATCTTTTTGTTGTTGGTTTGTTATCGAAAATAAAAAAAAATGTGTTACACCATATGATTTAATGTTGAGAATTTCCTTTTTCTAATATTTAATTCAGTTTTTTTTCTCTGTTCTTAACATAGTTATTTAATTCTCCGTTAAGATTTAATTTGTTGGAAAGAAAAAAAGATCAGTTTGTGTATTTATTGGAATGTTTTATAAGTTTGAGTATTAATTTGAAGAAATTAAAATTTGTGTAGTATTTTTTTAGTTTGTGGATTTTAAGGATTAGATAGTTAAATTTGTGTATTTTTAAGCTTTTATCCCTAAAAATAAAAGTAATAGAAGTAATTATTGTAAACATTTAATAGAAAAACCATAATTAGAAGTAAATTTCAGCTATTAAGAATCGGCTAATCACAATTTGTCACCTGACAATCATATGTTTTAAGAATATCCTGCATTAATGTTATGAGGGAACTCCCGTACCAGTCCATCGAAAAAGATATACAACCGAGTAAACGCATAACAAATTAGAGTACATTGTGCATAGAAAAAACAAGACATCATTGTGTCAATATATGCGCGTGTATACTCTGGTGGTTCGTGAATGATTTTATGTTGTCAATACATCTTGATTCATTGTGTCAAGGAAGAGTACCATTGGCTGAAACCTCTGAAGTATAAACACTAACACATATGTATAGTCTCTTTTGTGTATGCTCAGGGCTGGCCCTGAGACCAAGCAAGACAAGGATGGGTTTGCGGCCATCAGAACACTACAAGAAATCTACCGCAAAACCGACGGATTTTCCGACGGAAATTTCTGACGGCTTACTGATGGATTCCCGAGATTATAAAATTCTGGGAATCCGTCGGAAATTCTGTTGGAAATCGGAGCCGTTATATTCTGATGGATTTCTGACGGAATTTCCAACGGAAATTTATATTCCGATGGATTTCTGATGGATATCCGTGCCGTTTTATTCCGACGGATTTCTGACGGCCTATGGAAAAATGTCGGATAATATGAACGTTAATGTATCCGTTGAATTTACCGTTGTAAGCCGACGGATTTCTGACGGAAATCCGACGGAAATGAGTTTATATATATGTTTCTCCCTTCCTCCATCCCATTACACAACAATCTTAATTTCATATCTCTCTTTCATTTCTTGTTTACTTAATACGAATTCTATAAAAAAAGTGAAAAATATGTCTAGATATTTTCGATCATGGATGGACGAACCATTAATGGATCCGGAGACGAACAACTTGAACGAGGAGTATGCACGAGGCATATACGAGTTCATGGAAGTGGCGGGAAAGCAACCGCGTGTTCAAAAATCAGGAAAGTTAAAATGTCCATGTTCAATTTGTAGGAATTCTCGTAATGTTGCGATAGAGATAGTTTGGCATCATTTGTATAGTAATGGGTTTACGCCGGGTTACAAGATATGGTATTTACATGGAGAAACAAATGTTGAGTATGGTAGTACTAGTGAACCAACTGTCTCAGATTGTTTAGGAGGTAGCACGGAAGTAGATGTAGGTGTAGGGAGCATGCAGATGGTGAATGATGCGTTTAGAAAGAATGTCGAGTTTAGCGGTGAAGAAAGATATAGGTTCGAAGAACCTAATGTAGAAGCAAGAAGATTTTTTCATATGTTAGATGCTGCAAAACAGCCACTATATAAAGGGTGTAAAGAAGGTCATTCGCCTTTATCAGCTGCAAGTAGATTGATGACGATTAAGACGGATTACTTGGCAGAGGAGTGCGTTGATGCGATAACAGATTGGGCGAAAGATTTATTGCCAGAAGATAATCTTTTACCCGGATCATACTACGAGGTACAAAAACTTGTATCTGGTCTTGGGTTACCGTATAAGGTAATAGATGTGTGCATCGACAATTGTATGCTATATTGGAGAGAAGATGAAAACCGCAAAAGATGTAGATTTTGTCGTAAACCACGGTATCAGGAAAGTAGTGGCAGAATTCAAATTCCATATAAATGTATGTGGTATTTACCAATAACAGAGAGGTTGAAGAGGTTATATATTTCTCAGCGCACAGCAGAGCCAATGAGATGGCATGCAGAACATCGTCAAGATGGAGATATTACACATCCTTCAGACGCAGAAGCTTGGAAACATTTTCAATCATTGTATCCGGAGTTTGCGTATGAGCGAAGGAATGTGTACCTAGGGTTATGTACAGATGGTTTTAACCCATTTGGGAAGCATGGAAGGAAGTATTCGTTATGGCCCGTAATTGTAACCCCTTACAATTTGCCTCCATCTCTGTGTATGCGTAGAGAATTTTTATATCTATCGATTCTTGTTCTGCCCAGAGCATCCGAAGAGATCACTTGATATATTCCTCCAGCCATTGATCTATGAGTTACAAATGCTATGGGAGCATGGTGTGGAAGCGCACGATGTTTCACCCAGCAAAACTTTTAAGATGCGCTGGTGCTTATGTGGACTATAAGCGATTTCCCAGCATATGGTATGTTATCTGGATGGACAACACATGGGAGATTATCGTGTCCGTATTGCCAAGACAACACAGATGCATTCCAACTAAAGCACGGTAGAAAAAGTTGTTGGTTTGATTGTCATAGGAGATTTTTACCGAGTGATCATCCGTATCGTCGTTCGAGAACAATGTTTACAAAGGGTAGGCAAGTTTTTGATGGTCCACCGCCTGAGATAGACGGTAGAAAAAGTTGTTGGTTTGATTGTCATAGGAGATTTTTACCGAGTGATCATCCGTATCGTCGTTCGAGAACAATGTTTACAAAGGGTAGGCAAGTTTTTGATGGTCCACCGCCTGAGATAGACGGTGAAACTTTATTGGAGTAGTTGAGAGATTTTGGTGCTGAGACGACTCCTTATTGTGGGGGTAATGGACATGAACCTATTTATGGTGTCGGTGAATTTCATAGCTGGCACAAGAAGAGCATATTTTGGGATTTGCCTTACTGGAATAACCATTTATTGCGGCATAATCTTGATGTCATGCACGTTGAGAAGAACTTCTTTGAAAACATCATGAACACAGTTTTAAACGTCCAAGGGAAGACGAAAGACAATATGAAATCTAGATTAGACTTGCCAGCATATTGCGATCGAGGTTTTCTTGAAGTACTCCCAAATGGTCAATGTCCATTTCCATTATACCGGTTAGAAGTAGCAAAGAAAACTAAATTTTTTGATTGGATTCACGACGATGTTAAATTCACTGATGGATACGCATCTAATCTGCGTAACTGCATCGATTATGGAGAAGGAAAGTTTACTAGAATGAAGAGTCATGATTGTCACGTTGTGATGCAGAGGCTTCTTCCATTCGCTTTTGCTCATCTTCTCCATAAAGACGTCCACCAAGCAATTGCAGGAGTAGGTGCTTTCTTTCGCGATTTATGCACAAGAACACTTACTTGTTGAGGGAATCCAAAATTTACAGGCCAATATCCCGGTGATCCTTTGTAATTTGGAGAAGATATTTCCCCCATCTTTCTTTGATGTGATGGAACATCTTCCGATCCACCTCCCACGAGAAGCTGAACTAGGAGGCCCGGTTCAATACCGTTGGATGTATCCATTTGAGCAGTATATGTTTCATCTGAAGAAAAAGGTTAAGAATTTGAGTAGAGTAGAGGGATCTATTATCACCCAGAGCATCAACGAAGAGGCCTCACAGTTTGCTGAATATTACTTCCCGTCAGAAGTTCGTACGAAGAGTAGACGTCCTAGTCGCCATGATGATCGTGGTGAGAGAGTGATTTACCCCGTCGTTGTTCCAGAGTTATTTTCCCAAGTTGGGTGAGTCAGTAGCAAAGGTAAAAGGCGTAAATTATCTCAAGAGGAGTTTAAACACTTGCATACGTATATCCTAACCAATTGTGAAGAAATTACGGAATACGAAAGGTAAACAAAAATTCTTTTGTGTCATTTAATGTATAATTGATTATTTTATATGTTATTATTAACTTGTCAACTATTTTGGTTTTCGTACAGGATTTACATGGCATTAATACGCGGGTACTATATGGATAAGACAGAAGACGAGCTTCAAGTCCATAAAGAGGAGGAATTTATGCCTTGGTTGCAATTTTACGTAAGTGTTTAAAAACCATAAAGGATTTAATAAATTATTTTGAAATACTAATTTGTCAACTTATTTTTGTAGGTTTCTGAAGGAGTAATAAGCGGACAGATATTTCCCACATGGTTATTGGAATTTGTTAATGGTCCAAACTACATTGCAACTTCTTATCCTAGATACTGCAGTCGTGGATATGGGTTTAGGGTTCATGACGAGAGAAGGACAACGCAAACTTCAGATTCTGGTATTTCAGTGAAATCTGGTAATGATGTTTACTACGGCGTTCTTCAGGAAATATTGGAAGTGCGGTACCCAGGAATGTTAGACTTGAGGTGCATTGTTTTCAAGTGTGATTGGTATGATTCAACACTCGGTCGTGGGCTTCATGTAGACCAATTTGGTGTTACGTCTGTTAATTCAAGTCGGAGACTAGAAACGTATGACCCATTCATTCTAGGATCACAAGCTGAGCAGGTAGGGTACTAATATTAGTGTAATTAATACTCAATTCCTTATTTAGGTATAATACTTACAAAACTAATATGTTTTTTTTAGGTGTGCTATATTCGTTACCCTCGAATTACACGGCGGACGGATCCTTGGCGCACAGTTACTAAAGTCACCCCGCGAGGAAGAATTTATGGAGTTGCAGAACACGATCCTTTACAGCCAGCAGAAGTTGTTCCAATGGATCTAGTTGAGCCTTCTTGTGCTCTGGACCTTGTTGTTGATTTCACACAATTTGGTTTAGTTTTTTCCGACTCAGAAGAAGAACAAGGTGAATTTTATGAGGATTCAGACTCAATTCCATCTGAGGGATCTTCATCACCATCTAATGAAGATTAGTTATACACGTGGTTTGTATTAATTTCCCGCATTACAGAAAGATGTAAATTTGTTATTTTGTATTTTAATTAATTTTGACATTACGGTGTAAACCATAGGTCCTCGAAGACCGCAGTTGCCGAGCATTTTATAAGCTCAACTTCAGCTTTGTATATTTTAACAAATTTTAATAAAATAAGATTTTGCCAGAAATTAAAAATTCTCTAAACAAACACATTAACAAACCCACACAACTCATTAAACATATTTTGAAAATTTTAAAATTTAAAATGTACAAGAAATTACTATTTGACCATGTAAACCCCAAACCCGTCGGAAATCCGTCGGATTCCGACGGTTTTAGGGTTACACGTGTCTATAAAAATTAAATTTAAAATAACCCCAAAACCGTCGGATATCCGTCGGTTTTTCTGACGGATTTCCGACGGGTATTTTTTTTTTACGAAAACACTTGTCCGTTTTTAAGGTTTTTAATTATATTACCATCGGAAATCCGTCGGAAAAACCAACGGATATCCGACAGTTTCGGGGTTATTTTAAATTTAATTTTTATAGACACGTGTAACCCTAAAACCATCGGAAATCCGTCAGTTTTTCCGACGGATTTCCGACGGGTTTGTGGTAACACGTGTCCCCATTTAAGGATTGACTGGCCAATCCGAGGACATGCATATTTTGACTATCCGTCAGAAATTTCCGACGGATTTCCGACGGATAATGAAAATGTAACCGCGAAACTCTTTTCGTTTCCCGTGATGCCTAAATTTTCGCAAATCCGTCGGAAATTTCCGATGGATACGCGAAAAATTAGGCGGTAACCTTTCCGAAACCTTATCGAAAACGTGTCTAATTTAATTTTTTAAAACTGATGGATTTCTGACGGATATATCCGTCGGAAATATCGTAATATATACAGACTTCATCTTCTTCCTCCTCACTTTCGCAGAGTTGAAAAAAATTTCCGGATTTCCGTCGATATATCATCCAAATGTCTAACAATCCCCCAAACTTGTAAGTTTTGAAGTTTATATTATGGATTCTTAAGTTTTTAGTTAGATTGAATGTTTAGAAAATTAGAATTGTTAGATTTAGGTTTGTAATGTTAGATTTAGGTTTGTAATTGTTAGATTTAGGTTTGTAATTGTTAGATTTTGGTTTGTAATGTTAGATTTAGGTTTGTAATTGTTAGATTTAGGATTGTTATATTTATTGAAATTATTTGTTTTCTTAATTTATTTATTAATTGAAATATTTATAATTTTTTCATGGATTAATTTTTTCATAATTTTGGTATGTTATTATAATTTTTAGAAAATTATCATTGACAAATTTTTTTGATAATTTTTAATCATGATAGTAATTTATAATTATATTCATGAATTATTCATTCTTTTATAAATCAAGGATTTACAAATTTTAAATGTTGATTTTAGTAATTTATAAGTACTTCCATCAATTATACATTATTTTATAAATTTATAATTGTTTTGGAATAATAATGCATGTAAAATATTTTTTTTAAAATTATTTATTATTATTATTTTTTTCATTATTATTCATTTTTTCATATAATGTTTGATATTTTTTTAATTTTTCTAGGGATTACGGTAGGTTTGTCCGTTCAGGACATGGCGGACGTAGTAGTCGCCGGGGAGGTACTGCCGCTTCGAGGAGTTCTCCTATACCGGAGACACATATCCCGGAGACACAGATCCCGGAGACAGCGCCTATGCCGACGCCTTCACCTACTGCACCGTCGCAGATGAGCGTCGAGGACTTTGTCGCTCAACCAGGATGAGATAGATTGCCTCGTCTCCATCCGGATTGCGTAGGCAGAGACACATGGTTAGTTTTTGTTAATTTTAAGATTTTTAATATTTATTTACTATTATTACTTTAGTTACAATTCAAATTATTTGCACTAATTTCTTTTGTAGGTTTAGAGATTCCGGAAATGGGATTTCCAAGTCCATTAACCGGATGCTCAATGGAATGCTTCGTCATCCGTACCCGACTTATAACCAAATGCCGATGGCGGATCAGGAATTGTGGTTTCGCCAATTTGCGGTAAGTACTTCATATTTTAAATTTTTTTACTTTTATTTAATATTGTTTATTTTATTTGAATTTTTGATTTGCAGCAAGAATTTACTTGGGACAGCCACATGACCGCCTCGGTTAGACGATGCTTCGATAAAAAAGCAGCGAGAATGTATTCGTGGAAGCTGAATGAGTGGAAGGAGAAGTGGCACAAGAATGATGTCCCAAGGGAGCTGCTTTCCAACCCGGGTCTATGGAGCGGGTTATGCACTTATTGGAGTGAAGAACCGACCAAGACAAGCTCCACAACTCATTCTGCGTGCCGAAACAGCGATCGCAAAGGAAAAGGCAAGGCGACGCATAATCTAGGAGCGGTTAGTTTGGTCACACAGGCCAAACAACTGGTAAGTTTTTTATTTAATTAAAATTTTGTTATTTAAGTTTTATAATTTTATAGTTTACTAAATATTCATTTTTGTAGTTTCGGCAAGATGGTGTCCCACCTTCCGCTATCACATTGCTCAAGGATGCGCATACCAGCAGGAAAAACCATGAAATCCAAGATCCGCTGGCTCGGGAAATCATTGACAATTATGAGAAGATGAAGGAAGACTTCCTCCTTTCTCAGCCAATCATCAAAGGAACGCCTCCAATGACCGATCTTCCAATCGAGAAGATTAACGAATTCGTCTACGAGGTAAGTAAAATATATATTTATATCGTTTTTTTGTAATTTCTAATTTTTAACAAAATTTTCGTTTCTTACCGCAGTGTACTCCGAAGACAAAAGGTCGTGTATTTGGTCTTCCGGACGACGACTCTTTTTCCGCAACTTCGCGTTTTTACGGCGGTTCTCCAGATATTAGCGCACAGCTCGCACAATGAGACGCTGAGATGGAAGCCATGAAGATGCAGCTGCAACAGCTCGCAGAAGAACAAGAAGCGAATCGCCTCCAACGAGAAGCGGATAGCCTCCAACGAGAAGTGGATCGCCTCCAACAAGAAGCGGAACGCGAGAGATCCCACAAATTGGAGGCGGATAACCGGCTATTGCAGCAACAAATGGCGGAATTCAGCGGATCGCCTCCAACAAGAAGCGGAACGCGAGAGATCCCACAAATTGGAGGCGGATAACCGGCTATTGCAGCAACAAATGGCGGAATTCTTATCCCGCTTCCCGCCCTCGTAGTTTTAGATTTTTTCCTTTTTTATTTGAATTATTTTAAATATTGAATTTCATTTTTAATTATTGCATTATTATTATTTCTTTAATTTTAATTTATATTAGATTTTAATTATTTAATTTATATTATAAAACAAATTTTACAAATTTTCGTTTCTTACCGCAGTGTACTCCGAAGACAAAAGGTCGTGTATTTGGTCTTCCGGACGACGACTCTTTTTCTGCAACTTCGCGTTTTTACGGCGGTTCTCCAGATATTAGCGCACAGCTCGCACAACGAGACGCTGAGATGGAAGCCATGAAGATGCAGCTGCAACAGCTCGCAGAAGAACAAGAAGCGAATTGCCTCCAACGAGAAGCGGATAGCCTCCAACGAGAAGCGGATCGCCTCCAACAAGAAGCGGAACGCGAGAGATCCCACAAATTGGAGGCGGATAACCGGCTATTGCAGCAACAAATGGCGGAATTCTTATCCCGCTTCCCGCCCTCGTAGTTTTAGATTTTTTCCTTTTTTATTTGAATTATTTTAAATATTGAATTTCATTTTTAATTATTGCATTATTATTATTTCTTTAATTTTAATTTATATTAGATTTTAATTATTTAATTTATATTATAAAACAAATTTTACAAATTAATAAATTTATTTTTAAATATTCGATTTTATAATTAAAAATATTTCAATAATTCCGTCGGAAATCCATCGGTTTGTATCCGTCAGAAATCCGTCGGTTATAGATCCGTCGGTATGCCGTCGGTTATATATCCGTCGGTATGCCGTCGGTTATATATCCGTCGGAAATCCATCGGTAGTTAAAAATCAGAAATCCGTCGGAAATCCGTCGGTTATAGATCCGTAGGAATTCCGTCGGTTATAGATCCGTAGGAATTCCGTCGGTTATAGATCCGTCGGAAATCCGTCGGTTTGTAAGAATCAGAACTCCGTCGGTGTTCCGTCGGTTTTTAACCGATGGAAAACCGACGCCTTTAAAACCGACGGATTTCCGACGGATTTCTGATTTCTGGAGTCCATCAGAAATCCGTCGGAAATTCCGACGGATTCCCGATGATATTTTTATTTCCGACGGATATCCGACGGATTTTGCCGAAACCGACGGATTTCCGATGGAATTTGCCGTCAGTTACGCGGTAGATTTCTTGTAGTGGAAGATTATATAATTTTCCGGCCGTCAAAATCAGTAAAATAGTTAGTAGCATGGTGGTAGTTGTTGGGAATGTCCTGAAATCATTTGTACTTACTCTAGTTAAGTTGCAATGTCGAGGTTTGACATTCGTATAATATTAGGTGGTTATAATATTTTGCTAGAAACCGCTGATAATCTATGAGTTTAAAAGCTTATTACTAATATTATACGAAAATGAGTTGAAGTTTTATATTAAATATTATATATATATATATGATATATGGACGTGAATTGTCTTAATCTAATGGTGATCAATTAATAAAATGGACTTGGCCCATTATCATTACCTAATGGAGTTAGGTTCATGTTCGTAGTATATATATATATATATATATATATATATATATATATAAGGTTTTGCTTAATGAAGCAAATATAAAAGAATTGCTGGCGGTACGTGAGACGAGGTCATAAGAAGAGAACGTGTTCTCATCCAAAGAAGTGTAGAAGAAATTTGTTTCTTCTCATGCAAGCAATTAAATCCAACATAGATGAAAGTGTTCATCAAGGTTTTAGAGATTTGATCTCTATGGAACTAGCATTCCTTATATGATATAGTTTATGTGCATGTGGATACCGGTAGAGGCACAACACTTGAGGTGCTCAATTAACCTCTAATTGCTTTGGTCACCGTTCCGCTGCAGAATATCCAGATATATTCAAAAATCTTATAATCTAGATTTAATTCAATATTTTCACGAATCCTGTTTATTAAATTCGTAATTAGTTTTATAAATTGTTATAAACCGGTACGAATTTCAACAGTGCATAATATTGAAATCGAATCTAGTTTAGTCTATATTTTGATGTAGATTAATAATTGTATTTTTTTAAGTATGTTTAAATTTATGAAATTTAATTGAAAGAATATTATTTAATTTGTATGAACATATTCGCTATAATATCCTAATATGATTATGATATTTAATGTGTATAGATTCTCGTGACTTGTCAATTAGAATTGATCTATCCTAATACGATTAGGATTAGCTCAACTATTTAATTATTATAAATTATTTAGAATATTTAATAAGTTAAATATAAATTGAATTGGCAGAATATATATTCGTGTATCTCATTCTAGTTAAAGTAATTAGAATTAGTCATGTATCTGTGCGTTTATTGAGTTGAATAAAGTGTTTACTTATGAAGTAAAAAGACTTACAGTATGTAAATAATATATACATTAGCAAATTGGAAAAGAAAGTCAAAGTACTAATTGAGGAGATCTTATGTATAATTTAACAATATGTTAAAATTTTATATGATCCTAATTTGATTAAGATTAGTTCAGTTTTAAAATTTTGTGTTATCCGATCAAATACATATTAGATATGTATAAGTTATATTTTAAAATATATTAGATATATTTTTGCGTAAAATATAAATTGGATAGTCACTTTAATTATTATATTTTGTAGCCACATTGCATTATAAGATAATGGAGATGTGATTATGTTCGAATTGTTCAACATCAATCTCATAAATTTCATTAATTCATTCAAAGTTAAATAAATTATATTTAATTATAAATCCTAATTTGATTAGGATTAATGTTTGAATCGTGCTAAATTTTAAGTTTTAAGTAAAACATATTTAAGTTTTTGATTAAGATTTATATAATTTTACTAAAATAGTATAAATTCTAGAAAATTGATAATTCTAATTGGATTAGAATTTACAAATTTATTTCAATTATCAAAAAACTGTAAATATTGTCCAATTAAAATATATTTGATATGTATGATTTAGTTATGCTTAAATAATTTATATTAGATATAAATTTTAAACAAAGTATAATTTGGACAATATATAGTTCCTCAATTAATATCAAGTATTTTGATATCTTCCCAATCTTATCAACTGTCAAGGCTTGTTTTATTGTGTGATGGATCTTATGGTTACTATATGAGTAAAAGATTGGTTTACTTGACTCAGCTATCAAAACGGTTTTGGTCTTAGATATATATGGCTGGATAAGACATAAGATGTCATCCACAACGAAGAATTATATTGGATATAATTAGCAAAGACATTGCTTACCTAAATAGCTAAACATTCAGGCGATGAGCCAAAGCTCACTTGGATTTTAGTGAAATACAGATCTTGGATCACTTTACTTATTTGAGGAAATTTACTTTGAGTATAATGTGTGTTTTCCAATAGTTGAGAATGCTTAAATTCCTGAACATCATATTAATTTTTGCTATTCTTTCCTGACAGTAATGTCGAATCCTCACAAGTCCTTTTCATTGTGAAGTGTGTCCTTAAGAAGAAAAAATTGCATGGATCAAACTTACTCAAATTATATTAAAATCTGAACCCCTTGAAAAATTTCAAGGAGTTTCATAATGAAATATAAATCAACTTGGTAAAATTGATGCTCTTTGATTCGATCATTGAGGAGAAAATTTAAGTTGAGTTGTTAATGATCATCTTAGAGAGCATGAAAATGTTTCACAGCTCATTCCTCTAGGAACACCGAAATTAAATGGTGTGATTGAAAGAAGAAATCAAACTTTATTAGATATATTTTAATAGATGATGAGTCACCGATATTTTTCATTATCCTTTTAGAGATATTGAGATATGCTCTAGAAATGTTTGCGTTTACACTAATGATATGTCCATCAAAATCATTTAGAAGACACCATATGAGATGTGGGCTGGAAATGTTCCTTAAAAGTATTTTCATCAAAATTTGGGGTTGTGAAGCTTATGTGAAACGATTGTTCATTGATAAGCTTATACCCAATTGCTACTTCGTAGGTTATCCCAAAGATACCAAAGGTTATTACCTTAGCTATCCCATTAAGAACAAAGTGTTTGTTGCTCAGAATAATGCCTTTCTGAAAATAAAGTTTCTTTTAAAAGAAAATAGTGGGAGTAAAGTACTACTCGAAGAAGTTCGAGAATTACAGGAGGATGTTCAAACTTAAAGAGAGACCATAAACTGAATCTACGAAGAGTCGTAGAATGCAGATATGTAGAACCTAAGGTATGTTGGTCCGATGGGAATCATCACGAACCTAATTGATTTGGGGATAGAATGATGGATCATTATAATCTATTGATTAGAGAAAATGATGAACCTATGTTATACGAGGAAGCAGTGATGGACCCTATTCTGGTAAATGGTTAAAGGCCATGGAATCCAAAAAGGGGAATCATGCGTTTACAAGAAGACTAGTGGGAGATCATATACATTTGGGCATTATATGTAGATGACATATTGCTTATTAGAAATAACTTCTTTTGCTTCAGTCTATTAAAGACTTGGTTAAAAAGTTATTTTAATGAAAGACATGAGAAAAGCCGATATTTCTAGGAATAAGAATTATAATTAAGATAGATAGAATGAACTTATCAAGATAAGTTAAATAAGTTAAGACACTTATAAAGATAAGTTGTTTATTTTTACCGTACATGATTCCAAAAAAATTTCTATCAACTCTATGGCAAACACCTTAGCAAGACTCAGTGTATTTGACACATGATGAGCAGGAGTGGACGAGAAGAGTCTTGTATGGTTTAGCAATGTGATCTCTCATGTATGTCATGCTCTATTGGCATCCAAATGTTGCATGTGTTTTGAACATGACTAATGAATGCTAATCTGGTCCAATGAGAGTCATTGGATTACATATAAGATTGTCCTTAAGTAATTGAGAATTGTTCTTAATTTATAAAGGAAGTGAGGAATTTATTGTAAGTGAGTTCAAAGATGGATTTAAGTGATTCAGACCACAATTTAGATTTATCTTTGAAATAAATGGATGATGCAAATGTTGATCATCTTCTAACAAACCTTCTTGAGAAGTATAAGTATGAAAGTCATATTGGTACTAAGACTACTAAATCTTAAAGATGTGGTCTTGATTTTAGTGGGAGGTTTGTCCTATGAATAGATGTTCAGGTAAACATAGAGTTTACTATGTTTCAAAGTAATGAAATTTGTTTCATATCTTATTGGATTATTGGATAATTAAATAAGAGTCCCAAAATATTTTATGTCATTCTTAAAGGTCATCAAGTACATGACTTGGTCATGAAACCCTGTAAGTGAAAATGACATAATTTATAGAGGTCCCTAGTCAAGGTTATTAAAACGGGACATTGGTAACCATGAATGACTAGTATGTGAGGTGATTGATGACTAAGTTTCGTGGAGTCATTGATATGTAGTATTAAAGTCAATCACATAGATATGTGTTGGAGAACATAGTATTGGACTGACCAGCTATGAGAACTCTACAAGATTGTTATATGAGTGTCATAAGAGTTTCTCATCACAACTATAGAGTAGAGTCCTTTGACCTTAGTTCGTCATGATTTCTTATTTCGGTCAAACATCAGCCATAAAAAGTGATTATAAAGACAGTGATTGGGTGCTTTATGAATTGTGTAAGGAATAGGGATGGAACAAGATGGGATCTTTCCCTCCCATATAACGGGAGATAGATATCTCTGGGCGTATCGAAGATTTGATACTGAAAAAATGCATGGCCTTGCTCAAACGAGGTGAATGTCAGTCGTTTGTTTGATCAGTATAAATCGGAGTTTGATAAATGTGATCTAGCTTAATAAAGATGACACTGTTTCTTGCCTTATGTTGAGATCGAGATATAGAGACGAAGGGTTATAGGAATAAATGATTCCAGTACAAGTGGGAGATTGTTGGGAATGTCCTGAAATCATTTGTACTTACTCTAGTTAAGTTGTAATATCGAGGTTTGACATTCGTATAATATTAGATGGTTATAATGTTTTGCTAAAGACCGCTGATAATCTATGGGTTTAAAAGCTCATTACTAATATTATACGAACCTACAAGGTCACACACATAAACAGACTATATCATAAATGAGTTGTCTATATATATAATGAGTTGTTTTATATTAAATATTATATATATACTAGATTAGGACCCGTGCGTTGCACGGGTTGAATTCATTAGTAATTTTTGTATGAATTTTTAATATTTGTTCAAATATTATTGTACCTTATTAATCACATATTGTATGTTTTTCTCGTAATAAATTTTAGTTTAATGTTCTATATTTTAAAATGTCTGAATTTAAAATATGGATAAATTTTTTAATTTTTTATTTAAATAAGGACCAATAAAAATCTTATATAAAGCAAGTGAAAATTTAAAACAAATACACCTGTTTCCATAAGATTTTTTGTTGTCCAAAAAATAAATAAATGTAGATTTGTTTTTACCTGGTGATTTTCTTTTTTTTTCTTCTTTCTCTGACAGCACATAAAATGGACAATAATTCTATATATTTTTAATTCAGTACGTAGACGTTGAAGTATATATGCTCGTTTGTGTTTATTCGTATGAAACTGTTTGCCGTTTTTTATTAAGAAACGACACTGTTGTTTCTTCTATATTGTAGAAACAGCAAAACACAGCTCTTTAACAAAAAAAAAAAGAAACAGCAAAACTCTCTTCTACTCGTTCACTCAATCTAGTCTCTCAATCGATCTAACTCTCCTCTACTCTCTCAATCATCTTCTTCTTCAATTAATCTTTTTCAATTCTCCACCTCCTGAGAACAACTCTCCACCGCCTGAGAGCAATTCTCCACCGCTTGAAAATCAAAACGCCCCTATGGATATTGATGATTTACTTTGTCTTCCCAACCGTGAGCTCTACTTGCCGTTCTTATACCCAATCCCAAGAGAAAGCACTATTTGGTATGATTCCAATATCAATTAGCTTGTGATTTGTCTTTCTTGTTTATGATTGATATCGCAAATCTCTGCTTCATGTTTTTTTAATTGATATCGCCCAGCTCAGCATCTTGTAAAGTGTGTTAATTGATTAATAATACTACTTGTAACGTGTTTTAATGATTGATAATACTACTTGCTTTCTTTGTCATGTTTCAATTGGAAAATTTTAGTTAAATATTGTCTTGTTTTGTTATGTTTTACTAATTGCAAAGCTCCATGTTGCTTTATACCGGTAACGTATGTTTTTAATCTCAAAGCTGTTTGTTGTTTGACTGATTTTCTTACAGTCAACCTGTTTGCTTTTTGTTGTTGCTCCATGATTCCAAATCAGTTCCACCTGATGATTGCTTGGTTGTTTTTAGTTTTTTTTGTCGTTTTGATTGGTCTCTTGATGTCTGTTTAGTCTCTTGTCCATATTTCAGATTGAAATGCTGAGATTTGATGTAAAAAAAAATATTGTGTCTTTGTTTCTAAGATATTCTTATATTGAATGAATTAAAGTGATTGTAAAATTTCATATGTTGTTGAAAATTTCTTGGTATACAATGTTATCTAAGATATTATTATCGATTTGTTCGTTCCAACATTAAGAATTTTGGAGTCCTGCAGTTGTTGTCACTCTTGATAACGCAACGTATAGTGGTCCGTGAGAAAAAACTGGATTTGGCAAATATAGACCAACTTTGTTCAAGCTTTGACCTTGGCTTTTGTTGATAGTCATTGCATAGCAAACTCGTACAGGGAATTGACGTCTTCTTAGTTTGAAAGGCCATCTTGCATCTGTTGGTGTTAGAATTATTCTAGGAATAAGAACCTTTTTCCCTACTTGATCTCCAGTAAGTATCTCCGCTTCGATAATCCTTGTGCTCATGAGTCTTCCTATTACTCTTGTCCCATTGCAAAGCCCCTCTCTTTGATTTAAATTCCTTAGTAACATGATTGGTGTATTTATCTTGAGAGTTAGTTGGTGGTTTGGAATACCTGAGAATTTCAGAGTGTTTAAAAACTCTGTGGGGTAAAGAATATGTTGATTTGCCACTTCTTCTTTGTCATCACCGATACTATCAGAACTCAAATATTCCTTTTCTTCTCCTTCTAGGCAAGATAACATGTAGTTATTCACTTTATCTACTGTCTCGTTTGTAGGAGTAAGACCTGCACGCTCAATCAGATAATCCTTGTCTTTAAACAAAGTATGGAAATCTGGATATGTAGTCTTCGCAATGTGTTCTTCAGAATCTTCATCGTTTTGCAAGAGCAATTCCTGGTCTATTTGCAGCTTGGATGTTTCATCATTTGAATTTCTATGTTTTAGAGGCTTAGGTGTCGTGCCATCACCAACACATAGTAACCATCTTGCAAAATCTTTTTTCCGCTTGGTGCAACCTCATATTTCTCTCAAGAGTGAATACAGAGCAGTAGTTCCATAAATTTGATCGGTTGATCGTTGCTTTAACTGTTTCTTGTCTGGTGCCTTGCGGTATGACCGCAGAATTTGTCTAAAATCGCCTCCAAGAAGAACTGTTTTCCCACCAAAGGTTTTGGCTGCTGCATCTGGATCTGTCTCAGAGAGCACATCTCGCAAACTCTTATCAAGAGCTTCGAAAGCAAATCGATGACACATTGGTGCTTCATCCCAAATTATAAGATCTGTTTGTTTAAGTAATTCAGCGAGCATAGAACTACGATTGATGTTACACATGCTGTCTTGATGAAGATCTATCGGAATCTTGAAACGGGAATGTGCAGTTCGGCCATTAGGTAAAAGTGTAGCTGCAATTCCAGATGACGCCACTGGTAGAACAATTTTTCCTTGTGATCGTAACTTCGAGATAATCGTCTTGTAGACGTATGTCTTTCCTGTTCCACCCGGTCCATTTAAAAAAAACAATTTCCCTTTTTTATGGTCGATTGAGTTGATCACAGCGTCATAGACTTTCTTCTGTTCGTCATTTAATGTTTTTATCAACCTGCAATGTTCTTCTTCTTGTTCAGAAATGTTGTAATTTTTCTCGCCAGTTAGCATTGTGTTATTCATTTTCTTTAGCAACTCCTTGTCTGGTTTCGGCATATCTTCGAATTCGCTTAGTGATCTATCATTCAGTGCCATGATTCTCTCTATCTCTATAAGTGTGTAACTTTGTAAGACTTGATCTGGGAATTCCATACTGTTGAAGTCTAACGTCTTCCTTTGTATACGTGGAATATCTTCTGCTAGATGACGCCAACAATGCTCCCATAGTGAATGTGGGGTACTTAACTCGCAGAAAATTAACAATGTCACAAAGAGTTCACGGAGCTGGTAAGGATATGCATATTGTGCTGCTTCATCCATGGCCTCTTTCTATGCTGTAGCGCCATTCAACATACCTCTTGCATAGCATGCTGCTTGGAATGATGTGTGCTTTACATTGTCCACGGTAAGTATATCATCAAAGCTTGTTTTACCTCTGTCTATATTCACCAACATTCGCAAATAGTATAGATCTCCTGCTCTTGGATGAATGTTCACTAACCTTCCAATGCTGAATCCTTTTTGTCTTTTTTTCCATTTTTTCTCATCTGAATTCCACACAAACTTTGTAGGGAACTGGCTGTATGTAAGTTTTCTTGCTTCAGGACAACGTTTGTTCATCTCCAAATATTCGGTAAACATTGTTCTCTCAATTCCTTCTTTTGAAATAATGTTTTCTAGATTGCTCCCTTCAGGGTAAACGATGGTCTGTTGGTCCGTAAGTGTAACGGTAGCCTTGTTACTGCAGGTTTTCGTTCATGTATATCGAATGCTAAAAATTCGCCATGCAGCTTCACATGCTGAAAGGTAACGACATTCCAAGTAGTTCTTTATTTCATTAATCTCTTCTTTTGTTTTTTCTTCTCGTTTTCTGATTCACTGGTTTTACTTTCTCGATCAGCATAGTATCCATGTCTACACCTTTTGTGATATATTTGAATAAATATTTTATGGCAGACGACCTGTTGCACCACTCTACATTGATGTGAGCCTTGTATTTTTTCAGGAGTAAGAGATTATGAGGCACAACGTAGCGATTGTCAAGCTTTGTGTCGCCTTTCATTACAAATTTTGTTTCATCAGATCTTCTACGGTATGTAATGTAGCCAGCTTCACCGATAGTTGAAGCGTCATTATAGGGCCTTGGAAATTTTTTTGTGCATTTATTATTTTCCATACACTTTCTCCGCATGGTCCATGCATCATAAGTGTTTCAACCAATCGAAAACCTTCTGGATCACTTTCTTTGTTTGGTAACTCAGATGTAATGAAACTATCAATATCTTCTGGAGATGGATTTTCTTTAGACTTGTGTAGCCACAAAAGTATATGTGCATGTGGAAGGCCACGTTTTTGAAACTCGATTGTGTGAACAACTGTTTATAAATTTTAAAATCATTAGTAAATATAGCTCAAGAAAAATAATTAATGGATATAGTTAATATTAGTACCTGCAGAAATGGGGCCGAAGAATAGTCCATTTTGTAGATCTGCAAGAAGTTCGTCTAACTTCATTTTAAACACTCGACATACAACATCTGGTCTATCATTTGCATTCTCGTTTCCTGCTCTCTCTATATGATCAGTCACCTCTTGCCACTTTGGATTTGCAGTTATAGTAATGAAAAGATCTGGATTTCCATACCATCTGCATATTGCCATTGCATCTCGATAATTCTCCGCCATGTACCGCGGTCCGCCTGTGAATGAAGAGGGAAGAATAATTCTCTTACCAAGTGTTTTTGAATCTGAATCCCCTTGATCAATTGCATCACATACATTGTTGTATAGGTCTGCTCTAAGCTTTGTCTGGTTATATTGATAAAAGTTCATACGTTCTTGTTCGATAGTAGTATATGCATCAACGATGTATTGGTGAAAAAGACGACCTGAACTAACTATTGTCCCTGGAGAAGATAATCTTGTATGTATCTGATATGCATAATACTCTCGCATAGTAACATATGATCTCTTGATTGCAGACGCTTCAGAACTGTACGGAATGCTTTTCTCAATGTAGCCTTGCTCACCATATGGAAACAACAAAGGATACTGCAGTGTCATGTACAATGGATGTAAGATACTTATCCATTGAGGTTTATCCATTTTAGGATGCACTATAATGTCTCTGTCAGAATTTGGGATAGTCAAGTCACCCACAATAAGGCCCGCAATCTCATCTCCTTCTGGAATATCAAATTGTCTGCCACGCTCTTTATTCTTTATCAGCCTAATTGAGAATTCTTCACCTGTTCCCAATTCGTATCTATCTCTAGCGATTCTGAACACCTTAGCTAGCTTGTTGTTAATGTCTATCATTTCAATCAATCTGCTTAGAATTTCTTCATCTAATTCATTCGTTTTTCCTTTTGCTAGTGCTTTGAGACGGTTTTGAACTTCGTGACATGTATCATATATGTAGAGCTGCGCAAAACGTGGTATTTCTCCTTTGTCCGGTAGCAGTGATCCAATTTTGTGGTAATTCTGACCATGCATACGAAAAGTGTAAGGACCATCTCCTGAGTTGATATCGTAATCTATTTTTCCTCCCATAGATGTAAAAGCAAGCATTGAATTGTATGCTCTTATATTGTTTCTAAACGATGTTGATCGTGATAGTAGGTCATCTAAATAAGCTGGAGGGTGTCGAGGTCGCGTGAGGACAACTCGTCCTTGTTGACAACAAATTGTAAATTTCAATGCTTTCCCAATCAGTTGCACACTTTCAGATTTCCAAACCAATGCATCACAGTAAGTACATGTCATCAACTCGTAACCATTATTTTTTGCTAGTTTTCTTCTTAGGCATCTGCGTCTTTTGTCTCCAACATGTTTTCCTTGATTCTTATCAATATCTTCTCCGTCTGATGTATTGCTATCAGAATTATCTTCAGTTTTCGTAATTGTTGAGACATTATCTAGAAAAATTTCCGTATTTGAAGTTGATGGGCTTGATTTGTTGGTAGTTCGAACTACCTTTGTTTTTTTGTTGTAAATCCTGCAATATATTTTTGTTACATAGAAGTGTAAAATTGTATATTTTAATAGGATAGAATATCAGTTCTTACCAATTTCTAAGCTGTGTAGTTGTAAGCTCGGGACCCTATATTTTGTAAAGTAATGTTAGGCTGGAATTTTCCAAAAATATATGTGAATTTAAAAGTGGGTTTTATACTTACACTTTGATTTAGTTTGTCGACCCATGTCTGTAATGTAGCTGCTTTGATCCGCTTATGAGGTTCTGCTATAAGCGTCTTCTCCATTATAGCAATCTGAGCATCATTCATAATACGGCGTTTCCTTTTGTTATCTCGTTGTTTATCTTTTTCATTATTTGCGTATTTATCTTTGGTTTTCATGTTTTGATGCCTCAGTTGATTCTCGTAATTTACACAATGCATGTTCTTCAACTATTTATAGATTGGATTATATTGTCAATTTCCTTATAGCTCTAGGTAATTATAGTGGACTATTTTTTTCCTTTTGTTTGAAAAAAGGAATGTACGCAGATTTCTTTTCTTCAATAGCTTTGGATTGAATAACTAATCATCCTTATCTTAGTAGCGTTAGTTATTTTTACTTTTTTAAATGTTATAAATATTTTTAAAAGTAACCATATTAGCACATTCGTTTTTAATCGCTTTAATTTATGTAATTACTAATTTAGTATATTTTTAACGTTTGTATTTTAAAAAGAATATCCCTTTTCCTAAAACTTTATTGTACTTTCATGGTATATTATTACTAATTAAGTATATTTTTAACATTTATATTTTAAAAATAATATCCCTTTTTCCTAAAATTTTATTGTACTTTCAATGTTTCATGTCATCTCTACTAATCTTTTTTTTTTTTCCTTTTAAATTTTTAAAAATTATTATATTTAGAAAATATAGTGATGTTATTTGTTTTAAGGGTGAGATCGATTTCGTTGATTTCACGTAATTATTGGGTTCTTGATATGTATTAAGATGAACATAGAGTTCCAAGCTGTGAATTGATAGATTTGACTTATTATCAAAATAAACCATCAGATTTTGCAAACCGCAATTGATGATTCTGGTATAATTGTAATGCTTGGGTAATTACTGTGTTTTTGGTATAAAGATTTCCAGATTGTGAGGAAAGAATTTGTTATACACGCGGGGGCGTAATGAGCAATCAAAATCAGAGTAACATGTCTATATTCCCTCTGTCTATAATTAAGAAACAAAATTAAAGGATAAAAGGGTGAAAAGATAATAGAAACCAAAACTATAGTATAACTTTAGGTGTTTCTCATTGTATAGTATATTAAAAAAAATTTAAAGCAACCTAACAAACTTGACCAAAAAAAAAAAAAAAACCTAACAAACAGCTTAGTCTTTAAAAACTATCTTATATAATAAGGTTTAGACTTCAATTCGTTGTTTTTTCTTAAGATTGCCAGTTGGTTCTTTCTGCTCTTCGCAATTGTTTTCACAATTCTTGTCGTTCGAAATTGGCTGAAGATAAAAGACAAAAAAAAACCAAATGTTAAGTTAACTAATATACCCTTATAATAACGCAAGCAAAAATTGGCATATCTTATATGTACCTTTTTGTGGTTGAGAATCTTTGACACTGTGAAGCTCTGATACGATCTTTCAAAATCCTTTTTCTTAATTTTTATTTCGAATAAATAAGTTTCACCTACGATAGACTTCACACTTTTGGGAATCTGTGCCAACTCTTGTTCGTCCGAGTTTTTTTTAATCTGTATCAAAATTGGCTCAACTATTAGATAAAATTTAAGTCAACACAAATATAATATATTTACATTATATATCATTCTTACGGATTCAGCAGTTGTTCCAGTGATTTTAGAACCATCTTCATCAAATATGACAAAAGTTGCAGAATCTTTTCCATCGTCTACTATTACTTCAATTCTGAAACTGGAAGATAAATAATGAGTTAGTATCTGCAAAACTTAATGATAGAAAAATAATAGATATTATAATATTGTGAATAATACCTCAGCAATCCTACGCATTGTGATTTACCACATTTTTGGCAAGAAAGCGATGATTCTGACTTTGTTAACTTTGTTGAGCAACTTGAACACGATATGTAATTCCAACCTTTACGTGACACAATCTCGGTAATAGTTGCCTTGCAAACAAATTTCTTATCCTGAAATTAATAAGTTTGAAAATATTTCGCAATTATCTTAGTATCACTAACATTTAATAAGATATGCAGTAAATTATCAATTGAATGTAGTTGCATTACCTGAGGGACATCAGATGAGATAAACTCCCAAAGATCATTAATTGAATGTTGGGCTTCAGAATCTTTATTATCAATTGATTGTTCTTCAGTCATGTCGCCTAGATTAACAATACACCCTCCATCGTATTTAAAGCTAAAGAGATACAATATAGATTTTAATTAATTCGATAAATTAAGTATCAACAAATAAGTAATTTTGAAACTAAAAAAAAACTTAAAATATACCTTTTTCGAAATGCAGTAACAGAATCAAAATCATGATTCAAATAGAATTTGGTTCCAGAAGATGCCGACAGACAAATTGCACTTTGATACGTCTTTATCAAAACACTTGTCATGATGAGAACAATGTTATCACTTTTCATCCCACGATATTTATCTTCCAATTGTTCTGCTTGTTCTTCCCATATTGTTGCTGATATTTCTATTCCACTGTTTATTCATTAAAAAATATGAACAAATAACAAACAAAAAATAATAGTAGCCGTTAAAAGTATGATGAGAGTGCAATCTAAACGAAAAAAACTTACCTTTCTAATAATAAAGTCAGAGTAACCCTTCTTAGTTTGGCTGTAGTTTGACTACGAACATCTGTTTTGTCCATATTTTTGATATAGCCAATTACATCTATATTTAAAAAAAAAATCAAATACACATATAAATATATATATAGAATATAAATTTTAAATTTAAAAAATCAAGAATGTACCGTATAAATCTTCAGCTGTATCTTTCAATTTAGCCAAATACTCGTAATTTCGAAGTCGAAATTTTTCATGAGCTATTTGGCAAAATTGTTGTCCTACAGAGGCTATTTTTGTTCTCTCAGTTAATCTGATCATAAATTTATGATCAGAGACTTTGTAATTCTTATTGCAGTCTTGCAAATTGAAATTGCAAATTTCAATAAGATTTCCTACACATAATTGATCTCCAAACTTTTCAAGAAGGGAATGGTGTACAGAACCTTGAATAGTATTTTCCTATAAAAAATTGGATTAGAGTTAGATAATAAGTTTTTAAAATTAGGTAAACATATTTTTAATTTAATAATAAAACTAACCTTCTCATCAAGTAAGAGGAAATTAATTCCTATGAGCTCATTGTTTTTTTTCAGATTTCTTGCCTCCCACTTTCTGATTAGACTTAACTACTATGACGGTATGAAGGTTTTGTTTAACGATCCAATGTCAAATACTCGCCTTGTTGTTTAGAATTTCAGCACTCATTGTAGTTCTCTTGAAACCTGAAAACAATTAAATAAAAGTTTATGAACTGTTTAGATCTGTAAAAGTTTTTTTGGTTATGAATTTGTGAAGGTGTCAAACAGGTTTTATAGAGGTGGGAAATTAGAATTCCTTTTCCTTTTAGAATTGTATTCCTTTTCTAAATTTCTTTTTCTTTTTTTGATAATTCTATGGTTTTATTCTTTTATTTTTGATTTTAGGTTTTAGGATTAGGAAATAACTTTAAAACTTCATTTTTCAAATTAAATGTTGTAAAAATATAATTTTAATTTAATTATAAACGTTTTTATCCTTTTTTTTACTTAATAACTATAGAGATGGAATAATAGAATTCCTTTTCCTTTTAGAATTGTATTCCTTTTTTAAATTTCTTTTTCTTTTTTTTTGATAATTCTATGGTTTTATTCTTTTTATTTATTTTAGGTTTTAGGATTAGGAAATAACTTTAAAATTTCCTTTTTCAAATTAAATTAAATGTTGTAAAAATATAATTTTAATTTAATTAAAAACGTTTTTATCCTTTTTTTTTACTTAATAACTATAGAGATGGAATAATAGAATTCCTTTTCCTTTTAGAATTGTATCCCTTTTTTATTTTTTTTTTTTTTTTTTTTGATAATCTATGGTTTTATTCTTTTTATTTATTTTAGGTTTTAGGATTAGGAAATAACTTTAAAATTTCCTTTTTCAAATTAAATGTTGTAAAAATATAATTTTAATTTAATTAAAAACGTTTTTATCCTTTTTTTACTTAATAACTATAGAGATGGAATAATAGAATTCCTTTTCCTTTTAGAATTGTATCCCTTTTTTAAATTTTTTTTTTTTTTTTTGATAATCTATGGTTTTATTCTTTTTATTTATTTTAGGTTTTAGGATTAGGAAATAACTTTAAAAATTCTTTTTTCAAATTAAATGTTGTAAAAATATAATTTTAATTTAATTAAAAACGTTTTTATCCTTTTTTTTACTTAATAACTATAGAGATGGAATAATAGAATTCCTTTTCCTTTTAGAATTGTATTCCTTTTTTAAATTTTTTTTTTTTTTTTTGATAATCTATGGTTTTATTCTTTTTATTTATTTTAGGTTTTAGGATTAGGAAATAACTTTAAAAATTCTTTTTTCAAATTAAATGTTGTAAAAATATAATTTTAATTTAATTAAAAACGTTTTTATCCTTTTTTTACTTAATAACTATAGAGATGGAATAATAGAATTCCTTTTCCTTTTAGAATGGTAGCCCTTGTTTAAATTCCTTTTATTTTTTTGAGAGTAGGGACTACCTTTAAAATTTTCTTTTTCCTTTTATGTAATTTCCTTTTTTTGTTTTGGTCATTATCTTTTATTTTTTCTCTGATAATCTATGGTTTTATTTAATTTAACACGTGTCAAAATCTGATAATTTTAATTGACACGTGTCACGATCATGCGAGTTACTAACTTTGAATCATTCTCCTTTATATAATAAGATATATATGATATACATAATATGCATATATATATATATAGATGGACGTGAATTGTCTTAATCTAATGGAGATCAATTAATAAAATGGGCTTGGCCCATCATCATTACCTAATGGAATTAGGTTATGTTCGTAGCATATATATATATACCTAAGGTTTTGCTTAATGAAGCAAATATAAAAGAATTGATGGCCGTACGTGAGACGAGATCATAAGAAGAGAACGTGTTCTCATCCAAAGAAGTGTAGAAGAAATTTGTTTCTTCTCATGCAAGCAATTAAATCCAACATAGATGAAAGCGTTCATCAAGGTTTTAGATATTTGATCTCTATGGAACTAGCATTCCTTATCTGATCTAGTTTGTGTGCATGTGGACACTAGTAGAGGCACAACACATGGGGTGTTCAATTAACCTCGAATCGCTTTGGTCACCGTTCCACTGCAGAATATCCAGGTATATTCAAAAACTTTGTAATCAATATTTAATTCAATATTTTTACGAATCCTGATAATTAAATTCGTAATTAGTTTTATAAATTGTTATAAAACGATACGAATTCCAACAGTAGTGGCTTGTCTCAAGATGCGGAAGGTCGGAGGTTCGTTCCTTTTTATCAACATTTTCTTTTAAAAATTTTAAACACATAACTTAATGGGCCATATATAATTTTGGGCTTGTGGCCCTCACATTGTCAGCGCCGGACATGTGTATGATATACTCTCTAACCACTTTTTGGATTTCGTAACTTTAACGTAAGAATATGTGAGAAGCATCCCTCTCTAGAGTGCTTCATTGAACCTTGACAGTTTCGTTTTTGACACATGTTTATATACTCTACTAGGAGATGTCCCATGCGTTGCATGAGTTTGAATTTAATATTTTGAAATATGAAATATTTTTATAAATAAGTATATTTTGAAATATGTTTCGGTTAGTTTTAATTTTAATTTAAAACTGAAATTCTTCTAGTAAGTAATTTATGGAATTTCAAAGACTAAACATTTTTTTTTGAGGTGTAATATGAATGATAATGTTTATTAATATATAGAATTAATCATGAATTTGAGAAAATAAATTTATTCTTCTTTGTAACATAAATTTCAATTTTATTAATGGAAAGTAGTTATATAAATATGTTGTCTTCTACAATGTTGGTAGCTTAAATTAAATATTTTTGTGGGTTTTTAAATTCAATGAATTCATTGTTTTGCATAGATTTTTTTGGTATTTTTAAATCCATGCAATGCGAATTATTATTGAATAGATAATAAGTTATTAATTAGCATGCCATTATAATGACATGCATATTGCAATTTTGCTTTCACAACTAAAAATATATAAAGAAATCTCAGCATTCGATATTTGAAAATTATTAAATTCTGAATTGTTTTCATTTGCTTTTAGAAGTTAAAATTTACAACGTTCTTTTAACCTCATCGGTCCTTAAATTTTAATTTTAATTAAATTAATTTCTTGTAAAGATATTTGTATATATCCATCTTTTGTCGTTTCTCTCTTTATTTCTCTTTTTATCTCTCGGTTTCCTCCTTTGCGACAATAACATTCTTCTAATAGATTTTGGAACTTGATAGATTTTGAAACTCAATTGGTAATCAGCAAAATATTTTAGCAGCCATCAAACTCTTTGTTATATATAATTTTTAATTAGAAAACAACTTCTGAAGAACAAATGGAAAGAAAATTTAAAATATACTCCAATATGAAATTGAAAATTTAAAAGGAAAGCATACTACCATTCAAAGCTATAGTAATTGAAAATTCAATTTTTTACTCCAATATGTATGAAAGCAGTATCGTAGATTTGTATGTAGTATCAAACAAAAAACAAGTTTTTTAAAACAAATGTTTTGTATTTATTAAGAAAATTTATCTCTATCTAAAAAATAATAAATTATGTTATTCACAATAATTAAACTAAACATTAAATAATCACAGGGTAATAATTTACCTTCATTCATTAAGAAAAATGTGATTCTCACAATAATGTGTTTTTTTTAATCTCAATGGAGATGTTTAAAGAATTAAAGAATTATTTTTTTTTGTTTAATATTATGCAAAATAAATTAAAATTACAAAAAATTACAAAAAAAATTTTTCATTAGATTAGTAATTTTAAAGAAAACCTGAACATTAAAAAACTTCAACACATGTTGATTAAGATGTAATCTATATTTCTAACGATACTCAATTTCCACAGGGTCAAAAATTTACACTGATAATTATTTTGAATAAATAAAATTAAATTTCAATCTGATATTGTGTGAATCTCCATAAGCAATTGGGAGTGTATGGGGAGAGATGAAAGATATTAGAAATACTAGAGTGAGAAGTGATATTTCATTTACTCATATTTTAGTTAAAATATTACATCAAAGTCCATTCTTATTAAAATACAATAAAATCATGTTCATGTTTAATAACATATGTTTTTAATGTATTTTAAAATACATTAAACAAATATTGTATCCAATAACAGATAATTTTATTATATTTTTTCAAATACACAATTGAATAACACTTTATTTCTCTTTGAATTTAAAATATACTCAACCCCATTAAAATACAATATTCAATAACTTCACCTAAATTGTTGTGAGAATTCTTTTTTTTTTGTCATCTTAAATTTTATCAAAAACTGGTAAAATTACATATGTCAGCGGAAAAAAAAATATCCCATGAAAACTAAGTCAGCAAAAAATATTGAAATTCCTGGTGACAATAACCCTAAAAAGAGAGACAAAAAAAGACTATAAAATATAATAAAAACCATTAAATCTAGATTTTTACCAATTAAATCTTAATCCTATTCAGTATTTCTTCTCCACGATCAGAAACTATATTGATGTCGATAAAAATCACGAACCTCACCGAAAATTCCTGTTCTTCATGTCCTCGTTTGGAACCATCTGTTATTCACCGACTAAGGTCAGATTGACAGAAAGCAAAAACTAATATGATCTCGACCAGATCTGGTCTTGAACTCGAGTGGAGGAAACTGGGAAAGTTGCACAACCGCTTCACCTACCACAATATAGATGAAAAGTTGTAGGTCAACCGGTTGAAAGGCAAGAGAAAAAACTGACAAAGTAGGAAGAAGAAACATCGATAAAAACATGACCCAAAACAGTGGATCACCACCACACAATCTTAAAACAAAACATGTCAATTCTAATTCAGCCGACGATAGAGCTGTGGAAGCTTCCGGTCGTCGGTTGAAAGACGGCTCTCTTCTCTCTCTTTTCTCCTTTTCTCTGTTAACCTTTTTTTTTTTACATGAACCCGAATTGTTGTGAGAATTAGAATATAAACCATGCATTACCAAAAAAAAATAATATATATGATTAAAAACAAAGTAGCCAAAAAAAAATTAAAATTTTGTTTGCAGAGCTACACAAATAATGTATATTAGGAATTAATAGTTGAGTGTGACCAAAGAAATGCTTTTTTTTTATTATTATATAGAAGTAGATTTAGTTTTTTTTAATTCGATTTAATTTAAATATGTGTTTAATTAATGCACAAATCTAGTAGATGTTTGAATCAATTCAATGTTTCAATGGTGGGTTTCATTGGGAAGCTAATATACTAACATCAAACAATGATGCTAATGATAATAGCTCTATCATTACATATTTTCGAATAATGTTACATTTGTTTGAATCAATTTAATGATGGATTTTAATTGGGTAGCTAGTATCAAATAATATATATATTTTTAAAAATTTTGGTATGCAAAATATATATTAAAAGAAAAAAATGACAAAGAATTAGAATTTTTTAGATAAGAAACATATCATCTTCCAAAAAATCTTTTAGTCTGAACTTCGTCAATATATTCACCTTCTTCTTTGTCTTTATTGTGTAGACAACAAAAAACAGAGAAAAAAATGGAGATACAACAATTAAGGATGATATTTGTAACACCCGTGTTCCAGAAAATTAATTAATTTAATTAATTTGGAAATTCTTTCGAGTTTATGAACCTTAGACAAGTCTCAAGAAATTAATTATGGTGTTGAAATAATTAATTTAGATTTGTTCTGGGAGTGTCATAAGTCGATTCGAAAGTTATGGGGTTTTTCTCAAGGAAGGAAGAAAATTTGGAGTTGGCTTCTTCTTCTCTTCTTCTTCTTGTCACGCCATTTTTGTGGAAGGAAGAGAGCTTGAGAGCTTGAGAGAGAAGAGAGAAGAAGAGAAGAAAAGGGTTTTGGAAGCTTGGATCTTGAAGGATTTTGTGTGTGTGAAGCTTGTGGAGCTTGGAAAAAGAGTGGGTTGGTCCTAGGGTTTGGGCGTGGGGTTTAAGGAGAAGGGAGAGGTCTTCTTGAGCTTGGAGAAGTCCATCTAAGGCTAAATCTTTCCATTCTAAGGTGAGTTGGGACCAAAGGTTATCATTTAAGCTTGTGTGGGGGCTTAGGGAGTTTGATTTCTTTTGGTTGGTTCCCATTTTTTTTGGTGAAGCCTTGGGGGTGTTTCTATGCTTGCGATGTTTAGAGAACCTTGGTTTCATGCTTATGGTGGTTTATAGAGCTTTGATTGTGAAAATCTATGTTTGATTTGATGATTGTGATTTTTGTGAGTTTTGGTAAATTTTCAAGAATCATTGAAAAGTCTTAGCTAGTGTTTGCTAAGGTTGTGGTGGTTAGGGACCATGATTTGTGGTTATTGTGCCTTGTTAAGCTTTGATGGTGATGTCTTAGGCTTGATTTTGGTGGTTATAAATTTGTGTGTGTTATGTTTACTATTCATGCTGCGGAATACTATTCATGCCATGAAAGTGTGTTTATTATTTCATGCTATGAAAGTGTGTTTATTATTTCATGCTATGAAAGCGTGTTTACTATTCATGCTGTGAAAGTGGGTACTATTCATGCTGTGGAATACTATTCATGCTATGAAAGTGTGCTTGCTATTCATACTGTGAAAGTGTGTTTACTATTCATGCTGTGAAAGTGTGTTTACTATTCATGCTGTGAAAGTGTGTTTACCATTCATGTTGTGAAAGTGTGTTTATTATTCATGCTGTGAAAGTGGGTACTATTCATGCTGTGAAAGCATGTTTAATATTCATGCTGTGAAAGTGGATACTATTTATGCTTTAAAAGCATGTTTACTATTTATGCTGTGAAAGTGGATACTATTCATGTTGTGAAAGCGTGTTTACTATTCATGCTGTGAAAGTGGGTACTATTCATGCTGTGAAAGCGTGTTTACTATTCATGCTGTGAAAGTGGGTACTATTCATGTTGTGAAAGTGTGTTTACTATTCCTGCTGTTGTTTTAGCTTTCCTTGGTTTGGAATTGCTATTTTTTGTCGTAGGAAGTTTTAATTGGTGTTAATTAATTCTTCGTGTGTTCTTGGTTATTAAAAATTGTTTGTGCTTTTTGATAGCCTATTGTTGGGAGGATCAATTTCACTCAGCGTTTGGTTTACCAAATGTTGATGCATCACTTTTGTCGATGCAGGTAAAGATAAGGCGTGATCGTGGAATCGAGGCAGTGAGGAGGGGATGATTAGGACCCGGTAGTTTTGTGGTTTTTGTAGCTTTCGTAGGATTACTAGAACCGGTAGAACTGTTGACCATGCGTGGTTGTTGTTTGTTGGATGTTAATTAGCTAGTGGAATATTATTTGTATGGGTACTTAATATTTGTTAATTGCATGTTAACAAAAAAAAAAAAGCGGTCGCCACAATATGAGTAGCTGTTTACGTATTCGATCTTTCTACAGAGAATAATTATGCATCATCACCTTAATGGACGTTAATACCACCAAGAAATGCTTCACATTTTTTACCAAATATTTATTTAGCTAGCAATATCCCTAGAAATACAGTCATCTTGATGAAATTGGAAGTTTGAATAATAGACACTGAGGATTAGATGTATAACACTCTGAGGATTAGATGTATATACTTTGAGGCTATGTGTGTGGTGTTCTTGTTCTGAAAATATTGTTGTAGAAATGAAGTTTAATAAACCATTGGTTAACGTACCTGATGTGTGATCATCGATATCATGAAATGCGAGGTAGAAGTTGAGCAAATCTTTGAAGCTGGTGTTATTTGTTTGAAGTATTTGGCCGTTTGAAAAAGGAATTGTGTAGTTGATGTTGTTTTTTCCAGATAGAGGTCTTGTGATTTTGAGGTAGAGGTCTTGTGATTTTGAGTTGGAGATGATTTTGTTTTTCCTGTTTGGTGTGTTTTTTTTTTTTTTGAGGTTTTTATGCAATGGTCTTGTTTGTGTAGTTTGTATCTTTAAAAGACAGCAACAACTTCGATGGTTCTAGAAATCATACACATAATGGTTAAACCCAAATTTATTTAAGAACATTTTGGCTCTACAAGGAGAAGAGTATTGATTTGCTGGGTCAAAGAGAGTACCGTCGGCTGAAACCTTAGTAGTAACACAAACTCTTATCGCCTCACAGAGATCTGAGGGCAAGGAAATCCCGCGGGAATGGTATAATACAATAAAATTTAGAAGATTTTCTATTTGGATGATGTCGTATTTGAGACATATATAAAGGAGCTAAGAGTTTATAATATTCCTGAAAGAAGCATGTTTCGCAAGTAACAAATGGAATCAATTATAACACTAACATCCCTTCTAACAGATGAGAAAGATAATCACCAAACCCCATTGTATTGATCTAGGTAGTATGAAAATAGAAACGGATACGCAGAAGCAAAACATGTGGAAAGAGTTTTTTCAAAAATTTATGAGACGGATACACGTTAGAAACATGAACACACACACAAATATATATTATAATATATAATGAAACATAAAAACCATATTTAAACAAAATTTTGAAATAACACAAATCCAATACATAAGTATTAAGTAGTTTGACTAAACATAAAATATCATATGAAATATTTATATTCTTCCAATTAATTAGGATTTTTAATAAGTTCTATGTTTCGAATATTTTATGTTTCTAATATTTTTATTATATGCTTCAAACTAAAAACAACAATAAATATCATAAATATTCTATGTTTCTAATATTTTTATTTATTAAGTTTCCAAATTAAAAAAAAGTTAAGTTTTCATTACGTTTACAAAACATAAATAGACTTTTTCATCATGTTTCCAAGTTGCGATTATTAGGAAACGTGTTTCCACTGCTTTTCCAAGAATTTCGGTTTCCGAAATGGGAAGCAGACCTCAGACGGAGCTTCCGTGTTACCTAGGTATTAATGAGTTTGATTTGCGCCAAAATTTTGAATAAAATGGACCCAAAGTTTTGTCAACATTTATTCGAGTCCTGATTCCAACCCGACATATATCTTAGTCTTGATTCCAACCGAACATATCAAGTTAATTTCTTAATCGTCAATAAAAATCTCCAAACCTCTTTAACCCCGGATGTCTTTACTTTGAGAAATCAGAACAAATAAAAGAAACATAATACTTTTTTTCGTTCAATTATTAGAAAAAAAAACAGAACACTTTTCTCATTTTTAGCCGTTACTCACAAATCTCTGAAACCCTTAAAAATCCGAAATTATTTCTTTTCAAGATTAAAAAAAAAAAACAAAATCTGTTGTCTTTTACAAAAAAAAAAAGCAAAAATTGTTTTTTAACTCCAACAAATCACTCAGATTTGGTTAATTATTATAAATTTATGAATAGAAGATTTGATTTATCTAAGTTTATCATGTCCTTAGTGTAGTGAACCAAAAAAACATTAAAACCAAAATTCAAGGTCCTAAAGAAAAGAAAAAAAAACTCATATTAGAGTCCTTAAACAAAAAGAAAGAAAAAAAACCGAGAAGGTAAAAAGGACGAGAGTCCTTAGATTTAATTTGCTCAAGTCTAAAAAAAATCCCTAGATCTCCTTTACCCATTTGCGTTTGCAGCTCTCAAATTCATCTTCTTCACTTTCAATTCTTCGTAGCAGAAAGATTTTATTCTTATATCCATCGCATGGTTCTGGAAGCTTCTTTCGTTGTTAGTAACTTCGATCGTTCCATGGACGTCGTCGATCACCAAACGTACGATGCCTGAGCTGCGTAGTAACGCACGCAGAGATCGGGCTAATAAGAACCCGAATCAAAAGTCGATTGCTTTAAGGAGAAACCCAAGGCGACAGAAGAGAGTTGTGGTGAAGAATCAGAGTGAGAAAGAAGTAAAGGCGACGCCTTTGGTGAATACTGTAGTAAAAGAGGAAGAAGAGATTAGGGTTTTGGGAGAAGATAAGAAAATGGATGAATTTGATAGTGGTGGTGGTCAAGCTGCTCCAGTGCCTGATGATGAAGGAAACGCTCCTCCGGTTCCTGAAAAGGTTTCAACTTTATTATTGGTTTTGGGTTATTTTGTCTATTGCATTGTGTGTTGTGTCTTTGATTAGGAGAAAGCTTTCAAATTTGGGGCATGTTTGATTCTATAACATTGTTCTCGTTTGGTTCCACAGGTTCAGGTTGGTGGTTCTCCAATGTATAAATTAGATAGGAAACTAGGTAAAGGAGGTTTTGGACAAGTTTATGTTGGTCGGAAGATGGGTGCAAACACTCCTAATGCTAGATTTGGTCCTGGAGCTATGGAGGTATGCTGTTTATGTTTTCAAATTTACTAGCTTTTCCTTTTGATTGTGTATGGTCTGTTTGTGATTTTGATGTGTCTGCTTTTGCAGGTAGCTTTGAAGTTTGAGCATAAAAGCAGCAAAGGATGTAACTATGGGCCACCGTATGAGTGGCAAGTTTACAAGTGAGTTCTATGGATATTTCTGCTTGTTCAAGTAGTTTGGTTTATAAAAGGATGTGAGTACTAATGTATGTTTTTATCATCTGTTTGTTCAGTGCACTTGGTGGCAGTCATGGTGTGCCACGAGTTCATTTTAAAGGTCGTCAAGGTGATTTTTATGTGATGGTAAGTAGATTTTTGCTGTGGTTGGATAATAGCACTTTCTGTTACTTGCGGTATGACTAATTACTGTTTTTTTTATCTTTCATACAGGTTATGGATATTCTAGGGCCTAGCTTATGGGATGTTTGGAACAGTACCACTCAAGCGTTAGTATTCCACCTGAGAAACTTTGATTTTATTTTGTAGCATCTGAAGATTTTCCTGATATAAGCCCTTTTATGTTGATACTCATCATGTGCTTTGTTTTTTTCCGTACATTCCAGGATGTCAACAGAGATGGTAGCATGCATTGCGATCGAGTCAATATCCATATTGGAAAAGATGCATTCTAGGGGGTAATTTTCTTATACTTTGGCTGACTGTGGTATTACTATTTCATTGGATAGTTTTGTTTGCTACTAAGCAGTGTTCCTGATTCTGGCAGATATGTGCATGGCGATGTAAAACCAGAGAATTTTCTGCTTGGGCCTCCAGGAACTCCTGAAGGGAAAAAACTTTTCCTTGTAGACTTGGGCTTAGGTATACTTTATTTTTGTAACAAGAGTGAGCATACTTTACTGTCTTTGTGCGGCTTATCCAATCTGCTAATCTTGCAGCAACCAAATGGCGTGATACCACAACTGGACTACATGTTGAATATGACCAGCGTCCTGATGTTTTTAGGTAAGTTAATTCACCTAGGCATAAAGTGTGTGATATTGATTCTTATTAAGGACTTCAATCTTTTGTTACTTATTAACGTGTTGGCTTTTGCATTCTCAGAGGGACAGTACGTTATGCTAGTGTACATGCTCATCTTGGCAGAACTTGTAGTCGGAGGGATGACCTGGAATCTCTTGCTTACACTCTTGTTTTTCTTCTTCGAAGTCGACTTCCATGGCAAGGGTACCAGGTTGGTGGCTCTTAAAGTTACTTATGTTATTTTTTTGGCGTTTTTCCTTGCAAACCACTTTAACTTGTTTTTGTTAGGGAGAGAACAAATGTTTCCTTGTTTGCAAGAAGAAGATGGCTACTTCCCCAGAATCTCTTTGCTGCTTCTGCCCCCAACCTTTTCGTCAATTTGTTGAGTATGTGGTCAATTTGAAGTTTGATGAGGAGCCTGACTATGCTAAATATATCTCCCTTTTCGATGGAATAGTTGGCCCAAATCCAGACATTAGGCCAATAAATACTGAAGGTGCACAAAAGGTGATTTTGGTGATCTTCTTTATGACATGTTTATCGAGGTTCTGGTATTTAGGTCTAGTCTAGAGTGTCTAAAGCTTTTTCATGTTTGCCTTGTGTGAAGCTCATACATCTAGTAGGTCAAAAGAGGGGTAGGCTGACAATGGATGAGGAGGACGAACAACCAACAAAGAAGCTCAGATTGGGAATGCCAGCAACACAATGGATCAGCATTTACAGTGCTCACAGACCAATGAAGCAACGGTGCCATCTTGGATCATACTTGAGAGTTCTTGGTATATACTTAGATGAACATGCAGCTGACATATCTTTTATATTCGTGCAGATATCATTATAATGTTTCTGATACAAGGATTGCACCGCACATTGAAAAAGGAAATGAGGATGGGTTATTTATCAGCAGTGTGGCTTCTTGCTCGAATCTCTGGGCTTTAATCATGGATGCAGGAACTGGCTTTTCAGCTCAAATTTACCAGCTATCACCAATCTTTTTCCACAAGGTAGCTTCATTCAAAACTCTCGGGTAATCTTTCCAATATTTGTCATGTCTGCACTTCTGCTGTGACTTCCATTTATGATATTCTCCAACTTGTGCATTTTTGCCATGTGGTATATATCTTCTTAGGAATGGATTATGGAACAATGGGAAAAGAATTACTATATTACAGCAGTAGCAGGAGCAAATAATGGCAGCTCGTTCGTGGTTATGTCGAAAGGTAATGTTTTTTTTTCTTTTGAATGCAGGTGTAACAGTTTATTTCCGCTTTATCTCTGTTTCACCACTTTCATCCTTTGTATTCAGGGACTCAGTATTTACAGCAATCCTACAAAGTCAGCAATTCGTTTCCCTTCAAGTGGATAAATAAAAAGTGGAAGGAAGGATTTTATGTTACATCAATGGCAACTGCTGGAAGCAAATGGGGGATTGTAATGTCTCGTGGAGCTTATTTTTCTGACCAGGTCTTGTGAAGTTTATTTATTATGTTTGAATAGAAGAACTGCCAAATGAATGACATGGAACTACGTCATGATAATATGGGTTTTTTTTTTGTGGTGATGCAGGTTGTAGAACTAGATTTTATATACCCGAGTGAAGGTATACATCGTCGATGGGATAATGGCTACCGAATCACATCAATTGCTGCAACTTGGGATCAAGCTGCCCTTGTTCTTAGTGTACCAAGAAGGAAGCTTTCCGATGAGACACAGGAGACTCTTAGAACCTCTGCTTTTCCTAGTAATCATATCAAGGTTTGGTTGCTAATCTTTATTTCCTTCTCCATTATTATTTGGCTTTCAAAACTTGATGAGATGTAACTTCTAGTCCCTTTTTTCTTCTGCAGGAAAAATGGGCGAAAAATCTTTACATAACATCTATGTGTTATGGTCGAACTGTGTCATGAAGTTGTCATGAAGTTATAATTTTTTTGTTAGGATGCAACTTAATTTTAGCTTTTACCGTTCATCCGCTCAGTGAGAAAGAAGAACTGTTGTGATAGTGATGATATGGGGCTTAGGGGAATCTTTTTAGCAAGGTTGAATGGAGAGATGTATGCCAAACTCTTCTTCACCTAGTGCTACAACTGTTGTGATGAGTGATGTATTGTAGTCTATCAACTGCAATTTTAACTTGGATGACTTGTTTGAGGAAAGAAGTTTTAATTTATTAGAAAAAGATGTTTGATCTTATTATATCTTCAAATCATGTTATGTGGCAGTGGCCGTGGCAGAACTCAGAGACATCTCGGTCTTTACTAGTGTTCTGCTGATGCTGGTTGTATCCAAGTTGAACGGTAATTATGTTTTTTTCTAGTGCTCTTAAGTACTGTTTGAAGCATTAAGATCAAATGTAAAAGAGTAAAGACAATCTGAATCAAATGGTAATAGTAAATCTTTGGTAATGGTGATCCAAGTAAAAGTAAAAATCAGAACAGTACACGATTTATTGGACAATCCCAAATGATACTTCGATTCATCCTTGAAACAATCCAATATATGTATTAAAGCATTTCTTAACGATCCCAGTAGAAATTGAGCGTGTTCAATTCATTCAGTCTACACAGAAGCCATAAGAGATTGAAGATTCCCCAATTAAGAACACAACTTACAACTTGCAACTTGCAATATTATATTCTTAGCCTAACTAGGGTTACTCCTTACTCCATCAACATTGTTAATATATATAATGTATGCATATTGATGAAAACATCAAGTCGTCAAGAGCTGTCTTGTTACTACTTTAATTCTATACTCTCTAGTCTGCTTCGTTCTTTTACAATCTGTTTTGTATAATTCGGCATAAAGGATACAAGCTGTTTTGTATAATTCGGCATAAAGGATACTAGGATGGTACCACTGTGGAAGTTTAAGGTAGAAAACTTTCTTGGTAATTTGGTAATGAAGCATGAACTGATCCGTGAGTGAGACCTGATTTTAATCACTGTTTCATCGCATGTCATCTGCAACTTGTGAGCCCCGAACTGCCCAAAAAGACGATGGCTTCAACTTCTTGTTTGTCGCTGTGAAAAGCCAACCCAGCTGAGTTTCACATGTCGCACAGTTTGCAATTGTCCAAGCATACCTGCGGATTTAAGACACAAATCAGAGTTATTATGGTAGACTTGAAATATCACAGATTTGGCTACTTAATAAAGTATAAAAACTGATGCTCTTAACAAGTCAGCCTATACGTATGAACAATTGATCTACAACTTGGACGCTCCCTAAGACGTATAATAGTGACAGCGCATTATTTATAAACTGTTGAGGTATCAAATGAGTGATAAGTATAGGTAAATTGGTGATGAAATAAAATTCAAAAAGGACAAATATTACTGAAAAAACTCTTACCCAGGAAACCAGCTGTCCTTTTTAACAGGTCTACCTGTAAGCGCTATGTCGTTTGCTTTGTAAAAGGTCATTATCTCGTGCACATAGCCATGTGGGTTTACGTAGGCACCAAGAGGACCTTCATTAGACATAACCAACATGTCTTTTCTTCTTGCTATGACAGTCTGCGTTAATATGCAAACGAATCAGTAAACAAAATATACCAAGTACAGGAAGTAAGAATGATATTTACCATTCTCCCACAGTTTACCTGACAGTGTTTACATCGAACACGATCAAAACTCTCAAGCAATTCAATTTCTCGCTGCAATCTGTAAGAGACTCCGTCAAGCTCCAAGAGCTCTTGTCTAATTGACTCAGACACGGGAATTTTACTAGCAATGAAAAAGGATAGAATATCTGGTTTATTCACAAAAGCCTCCATGTTTGGAACCCCAACTATTTGCTTCCACAGATCTGCATATTATCTTGACATTAGTAGACTCTTAATGTGTGCTACTTTTAGAAAACGATCAAAACAAACAAGGAATTTACCAGATGCTCTTTGCGCAAGATGATATGAGTCATACATCTCATACACCCAGTATGGCCAAAATGTTCTTGGACCCCTACGGAATTGGGTTAGATCAGTATTTTTACGGAAAGTTGCCAGCCTATTTTGCTTCTCACATTTCCCTTGTGAAACAGAAGTCTTGCCAAATTCTGACTGCCCGTCTTTCTTTTTGTCGTCTTGGCCAGAAGCTAAACATCCAGTGGACCTAGAGTTGTATGGATTAGACCCACTAGATTGGTCATCAGATGTGCTGAGTACTTGATCATCATCACTACTTGTTGCGTCATAAAATATTGATTCAACTACTGAATAATGAAGTCTTTTTTCTGACGGAGAAAGAGCACTTTCAAAACTTTCTTCAGAATTTGCTACTGACTGTGCGTCTGTATCTCTCAGAGATGAAGTAGGTAAAGACATTGCACTTGAGTGATAGCAACCTCGCAACTTGCTTAACGGTACCAGTTTCCCAACCACATCCCTGGGGGTCCTCAAGGGCACATTTTCCTCAATAATTTGAACCTCTCCACAAGGCTGCGAGAAGGATTTAATGAGAAATAAGCTTTTCTCAAAATAAACAAAGATGTATTTAGGACATTTACTAATCAAGAGACTATGTGTCTATGCATATATGTGAGAAAATGTCCATACGAATCCTTCAACATCTGTCCAACGACGCTTTAAACGGAACCGTTGTTGTCCACGAGTAATAACATTGAATGAACCATCCCCAAGTCGACGGTATTGTCGTATCTGTGATTATCACCGAGAATGGTAAGTTACATAACAAGAACTAGGAGATCAAAATTGTTCCCACAGATTATAATAGAACAACAACCATGCCATTTCCCAACTTCCTACATCAATACCCCTGTCTCAAGCATTGCTTCAGAAACATAGCACAAAGAATTTTAACAATTTACAGTTTTTAGGTAAGAAATCAAACAAGAAGGATGCCCATAGAGAATATGGAGCTAAGTTTTTAATACGCGAATGTTCTAATAGGTCTAAAATGATGAAACCTAAATAATACTATTTTCAATATGAATATAAATTTACGATAGTCAATCAACTCTATAAAAACCTCATGAAACACACCCAAAACCTGAAAAGATGTAGCTTCATCTAACAATTATTTGAGACAAAAAAGAAAAATTAAAATATAGAAAGATTACCTCTGCAGTTGTCCCCACACTGGCATACTTGAACTGAGCACCTTCTCTGTAAACACGAATCTGAAGATAAAAGGATAACTCTTAGTTGTGTAAACTTGTTTTGTAGAAAAGAACATTTAGAGAACCCAGAACAATCAAAGAAAAAGATTAAGTAACCTACCACACCTATCGTATATGGAGCGTTAGCTTGGTTCAAAGCTCTCTCAACAGCAGCCAAGAAACTAGACTGAATAATTCTAAGGGGAAGTGTAGCCTCTGGAAATAGAACCACTCCTGAAGTATTGCAAAGCAGTAGTGTCAATGTCTTCCATACACATCTGGGTACAAAACACTAGGAGGGGACAGACAACTCTTCACACTATAAGTATCTTACACGGATTGTTTTAGATATTAGTCTTGTACATCTGAAGAAGAAACATGGTGTGCTTGTTCAATTCAAGTTAGCAACTCATGTCAGTGAACGTGCAAGCAAATTCTTCGTCTAAAGCTATAGATGAAACCACTAACCACCAAAAAGAGAAAGCCATCATCACACCATATCACTATATTATTATGAGTACCTTCTAGATAGAAAAGGGGAATCTTCAAAACAGTGCCTCCATCCACAAAAGCAATTCTGTTTTGAGTGTCTTCAACCTCTAGTACAACAGTATAAAAAAACATTAAGCTCAAAATGTTGCAAACGCATAACACAAAAACCCTAAAAATCCAATCATACCGCCAAGATATGTATGTAAAGAAGCCAAAGCTGGGTTGAACATAAGTTCATCATCACCAATGTTGCCACTGTCAAGCACAATAAGCAAAGTCAGAGACAACAAAAAAGCTTCATTCATCACTTCACACCCTAAGAAAATCAAATTACTGTTTCATAGATCCGTTATCTAAAAGATCACCAAAACCTAAAGTAAGCAAAAACTGTAAATCAAATTAGTAAGGAACGAAACTGATAATACTATAGAAACAACACAGTGAGCTTCGCGTAATCACTAGAAATAGCAAATGAACGACGAATCGAAAGTAGAAATGAAAACAAAAAAAACGAAGTGATTATGAGATGATAAAGAGGAAGGAGGAGAGATTGCTCACGAAACTGGGGCGTGAGAGTTATAGCGAAATGAATCGAGATCATCATTATGATCTTCATCGTCATCGGAATCTTGAAGGTCGTCGACTTCTTCCACTTGTAATTCCTCGAAATCAAGCTCACGAATCTGCTCGATCTGAAACGTCTCTCTCTCTCGAATTCTCTCTTCGTCCATCTCTACGGCTGTTGCGTTTACCCGCCAGTTGAGAGACTCTTCCGCCACCACCGCGTTTGTCTTCTTCTTCCTTCTAGTAAGTGATTGGGCCGGTTTATGGATCCAATACCCGGCCCAATTATCACGGGTTAATGTATTTAGTCTTTTTATTTTACTCAACTAAAAACTACCGCAAAAATGTGGTTTATTTTCGTCGGAAATGCAATTTCTACAGAATCTTTTTCTGTAGGAAAACACAACTTCCCAATTGGATGAAAATGCAATTATACGGTTTTTAACCCAAAAAAAAAAAAAAAAAAGATAGTTTAAACTAGATAGAATTATGGAGGAATTTCGTGTGTTGTATTATTGATAATGAGGTTCTAATAGAACCTTTATATAGGAATTAATACAAGACATAAGGGTAAATCCTATTCGGAATAGGAAAAGTATAAACCGTTTTAAGTCTCATCGAATATGGGCATGATGGACCAGAACTAGAGTTTGACAATCCGCAATGATTTATAACACTCCCCTTGGATGTCATAACTCTAAGAGCTCGTAATACGCTTTGGATGTTGCCTCATTAAAACTTTTCTCGGAAAACCCAGTTGGGACAAAACCAAGATAAGGAAAAAGAGTACAACACGCATTACTCCCCCTGATTGTTTCAATCCATAAAGACTCTTATTCAACTTTATACAATGTTGTTCTCGAAAACTTTCTTTATCTTTGAGCTCAATTTCCTCTGGGACTTTCATATATATTTCATTATCCAGTGGACCATATAAGTATGCGGTTACAACATCAATTAACCGCATATCCAAATTTTCTCTTATGACTAGACTTATTAGGAATCTAAATGTTGTAGCATCCACCACAGGGGAGTATGCCTCCTCATAATCTATTCCTGGTCTTTGCATGAATCCTTGTGCAACAAGCCGTGCTTTATATCTAACGATTTCATTATTTTCATTCATTTTCCTCACAAAGACCCATTTGTGTCCAATTTGTTTAATATCAAGAGGTGTCCGGATTATAGGACCAAATACATTCCTCTTCCTTAATGAATTTAACTCCACGTTCATAGCTTCTTTCCATTTAATCCAATCTTTTCTCTGAGTGCACTCTAATATTGACGTGGGTTCTAGATCCTCGCTTATATCCATAATGTCAAGTGCTACCTTGTGTGCAAATATTTCATCAATGTCGACATTCTTTATATTCCATTGTTTTCCAGACATGACATAATTTATTGAGATCTCATTATTGTCAAGAACTTCAGGACCTTGAAGCTTGGCGTCCCGAGTATCAATGTTTGGTTCCTTTGGTTCATTCATGTCTAGGGTTCCAATAACCTCAGATTCTCTCATTGCACCTTTATTTGATTTCCGAGTGTTCTTATCCTTGGAACCTAATGGTCTAGCTCTCTTTAAGCGCGCTTTAGATTCTGTAGCAACTTGATTGTGTCCCTCTTGGACATCAAATCTTATTGGTGCATTAACAGCTGATATATATGACTTTGTTACTCTCTTCGGGTCAGCAAAGGAATCTGGTAATTGATTAGCTAGCTTTTGTAAATGTATAATCTTTTGGACTTCTATTTCATATTCTCTAGTCCGAGGATCTTGCCATGTTAAGGATGTTTGATTCCATGTAATTTCCTTTACCAGTCTGTTATTATCTCCTCATAATGTTGGATAGTTGGATTCGTCAAAGTGACAATCCGCATACCTGGCCTTAAATAGATCACCCATGGTTGGCTCAAGGTACTTAACTATGGTGGGAGAATCATATCCAACATATATCCCCATCCTCCTTTGAGGTCCCATCTTACTTCTCTGTGGTGGAGCAATTGGTACATATATGGCACATCCAAATGTCTTATGATGGGATATGTCTGGCTCATGACCCGTTAGCAATTGTGATGGGGAATATTTGTGTTCACTAGATGGCCTGATGCGAATTAGTTCAGCTGCATGTAAAACTGCATGTCCCCAAGCTGAGACCAGGAGTTTTGATCTCATTAGAAATGGCCTCGCAATTAGTTGAATGCGTTTGATAAATGATTCGGCCAATCCGTTTTGTGTATGTACATGTGCCACAGAATGTTCTACACTTACCCCCATGGACATACAATAATCATTAAACGCTTGGGACATGAATTCACCAGCATTATCTAGACGTATATTCACCAGCATTATCTAGATGTCACCTTGTATTCTTTCCAGAAAATTCAATGTTTCCTTATTCACTTTTACTGGTGATGGCCTGACTATGAGTTTCCCTAGTGAACATGCTTCACACGTGAGATTCTTTGGGATAACTCTTCTTTCTTTCAATGTGTGCCCATTTGTATTTAATAACAATTTTCGCATCATGTTAGAACCGGGATGGCCAAGCCAGTTATGCCATAGAGTGAAATTTTCAGAAAACATTTTGTTTACCGTGGTATTTGCTTCTATCATATTTATCTCAGCACAATAAAGGCCTGTAGATATGGCAGGTATGGTTTCTAGGATTTTTTTATGGCCATTGGCGAGTTCAAATATCATAAGGAATTCTTTATTCCCTTCGCCCTTAGTTTCAATATGCAAATCATTCATTTGAATGCCTTTAAAACTCAATAGGCTCCTCTTTGAGCTGGTGAGTATAGTGCATCACTTATTTCTAGATGTGTACCCTTAGGTAATAATATGTTTGCTTAACCATATCCTTCTATTAAATTAGCCATACCCGCTATGGTACATATATTGGCACTTTTGAGTGTGGGATTTATGAAATATCTTTTGTCTCTTAGAATCGTGTGGCTTGATCCACTATCCACCACGAAAATACCCTTGTCATCACTCATTCTTCAAAATCAATAATCATATTTTAGAGACTTAAAACAATATCTTTTCATTAAATCAAATAAATCCAAAATAATAGCAATAACAAATAAATTCAAGAACATAAATCCAAGCAAATAAAAACACCAAAACCAAACTTAGAAACTAAATGTCGAGATCAACTTTATTCTTTTAGACAATCTGAAGTCTCATATTGCATTAGATCATCTTGCTCATGATCAAAATCATTTTCATGATCTTGATGGACCAAATTTGCTTCTGGATTCTTCCCTTTAATACTCTCTTGATAGAGGTCAATCAAATACTTGGGAGTTCTACATGTTTTGGCCCAATGATTCCCCATTCCACACCGATGGCATCCATGCTTGTTGGCCGAGTTTTGTGGCTGAGAAAAATTACCACGGCCTCTTCCACGACCTTGATTAAAGTTGGGTTGATACCCTCAGCCTCTGCCTTGTCCTCGGCCATAGGGACTGTAGCTGCGGCCATGTCCTTCTTGCCATCTTCCACGTCCATGGCCTCGGCCTCTACCTCGGCCATTAAACTCTTTATGGACATGGTTTGTTTCTTTCTTTTCTTCAACGACCGTAAAGGCTTCAGGGGGTGGTGTTGATCCGGGAGGTCTCATTTCACTATTTCTCATCAATAACTCATTGTATTGCTCAGCTAGCAATAAACAAAAGATCAAACTTACATATGTCTCGAAGCCCTTTCCACAATATTGTTGTTGTAACAATACGTTACTTGTGTGGAATGTAGAGTATGTCTTTTCAAGCATCTCTTCTTCAGTTATTTTCTTACCACACAATTTCAATTTAGAGACAATCTTAAATAAGGCTGAGTTATACTCATCCACGGATTTAAAATCCTGGAACCTTAGATTCCTCCATTCATACATTGCCTTTGGTAATATCACCGTTCTATGGTGATCATATCTTGTTTTCAACTCGTTCCAAAGGTCAAGAAGATTTTCAATTGTCAAGTATTGATCTTTGAGACTCTCAGCAAGATGATGGCGAATTATCATAATTGCCATGTATCGATTTCTTTCATTCTCATTATTATTCTCAACGATACATTCGCCAAGTCCTTTAGACTTTAGAGTGATCTTAATATCCAATGCTCATTGTAGATAGTTATCTCCCGAGAGAGTAAGGGCAGCAAATTCCAAGTTTTGGATATTCGACATCTGAAATTATGCATCATATTCTCTTAAGTATCACAAAATTTTAATATTCATGCATGATGTAAAACAATTTATGTGATAATATTCTAGCAACCTAGCATGCTCAAAATACAAGTTCAAATTATCATGCAAGGTTCTCATGCAGCTTAAATATTTATAAATTGATCAGATTTTAATTTGTGACAATTATTATCATGCAACCGATTTAACAAAATAGCAAGGTTATGTAAAATAAATTCATGCGATAATAATCTAGCAAAATTATATGATCGAATTTTCATGCAAGATCTTAACATATCTATGTGCTTTGATCGGATTTTAATTTATGATAATTAATCATGCAATCAAATTTATCAATCTATTAACAAAACAAAATAATTTTCATGTGATAATCGGATTTAGCATGCGAGTTCTAAATATATATGCTTGTCGGATTTTAATAAAATTTGTGACAATTATTATCGATCAATTTTAATCATGCAACATAATCATCAATCAAACAAACAATCATGTGCGGATCAATTAGGGTTTATACATATATGTGCAATTTTCATATTAATTAGGGTTTCATAATTATTTAACCAAATTCATAACCTCATCGTGAATATCAACAAACAAACAATAATTAATCACACAAGAATATCCGTGTCTTGCGACACTCCAGCAATCATACAATTAATATTGAACATGAAAAACCGAACATGCTATATAATTAGGGTTTTTATCGGAACAGCCGGATCATACATCCGAACATATGACTTCCGGTTAGCCGGAACAACCGAGCATCGGAACATATATCCGAATATAGATAATTTTTTAGGGTTTTGGAGATTTCCTAATTTAATTAGGGTTTACCGATTTCATGGTTATATATGTTCTAGGGTTTTAGAACTTACCTTAGAGATTCGGTTTGAAGTAGAAATCACGAACCAGATATCTTCCTCAAGAAATACACTCAATCAATCTTTTCACAACCCCGTTACCATGTATTGGGGGAACCGAGTCTCAGAGTGAAGTAAGATTGACTGGTTTCAAGAGATCTTCTTTGCTTTGCTTTGATCCGGTTGCTTTGTGATCGGCGGTGAGAATAGAGTTTTAGATGCGGCGGCTGCTAGCTAGGGTTTTAGAGACTATCGTGCTGATAACGTGTTGTAAACTAGAGAGAATTATGGGAGAATTTCGTATGTTGTATTATTGATAATGAGGTTCCAATAGAACCTTTATATAGGAATCAATACAAGAGATAAAGGTAAATCTTATTCGGAATAAGAAAAGTATAAACCATCTTATGTCTCATCGGATATGGATCTGATGGACCAGAACTAGAGTTTGACAATCCACAATGATTTATAACAGTTTCTCCGTTTTGGTTGGAAAATCGAATTATGCTACTTTGGCAGGAAAATAAAAACAAAAACAATAAATAATTTATTAAAATCACGTATTATTTAAATGGATCTATTAAATGATTCTAAATGGGTCGTTACTATTTTTTGATGGGTCTAATTGACTTCATGAATTTACAGATTGAAAATGAAAAAAAGGCAACCATTTAGAGGGGGATTTGCGGGTCTTATTCACTAAATAGACAAGGATTGTAAACCGGCTTTAAACGCTTTAAGCCGGTATTACCCAAATTAACATCCTTAAACAGTGTTTGGGATTATATCATAGCTAATGTGTTTCAACTTCAAACAGAAGGAAAAAACATGAGTCCATAATAATAACATTTTGATTTTCAAATCTAAGAAACTAGTCATGCCAATCCAGAAAGAACGAAGATTTACAGTATAACAAGTTACTTGGTGAGTACACAGCCTATTTGGCATTTAGCTAAAAGAGAACAAGCCTGAGATGATCTAAGAATCCTAACTTGAGCCACAATTCTTAAAACGTCAGCCACTGTACTTGCAGAGGTTTTCGAAACCCATGTACTCATGCCGTTGGAATTTTCCAATCATGTTCATTATTCCCACTCCACCTACAAACAAAGAAACAACCACAATAAAATTGTGATCAAATCCGCTGGTAACTGCGCAAAAGATCAAATATTTTACTAAAAGCAATCTTGTTATCTACTACTGATCTTTGGAGTTTGAAGCTTAGGATTTATGGTGATTGAGAGACGGTACGAAGGTAGTTTGACTTACACACACACACAAATTAGTAGGAAAGGGAAGTTATGTACCAAGCGATATCGCGCTAACAAAGATCATGGATGCGAGGATAAAAATGATGAGAGACGCCCGTCCAAGAGCTGCAATGAGCCTTCTGACTACATGTTGTCCAACCAAAGCTGCAAGTGTTGCCACTGCCACAAGGTACAGAGCTGCACAAAAGTAAGAAAACAAAAAGTTTAATCGATTTTCATGGATTTGTCAAACAGAAATTACAGAAAACTCACCATATGGAACAGGGAATCGTTTAAGAAGATAGTATTCTACAACAGACATTGATGAAGAGAAAGTCATAGCAAAAGTGGCTGTGGCACTTGAAACCTACAAAAAAAACACACACACACACACACAAAGTAGATTCAGTGATACAAGAACAAGTGATTCTTGATTATAATG